>CM069406.1:605000-935000 GCA_035609135.1 Eleutherodactylus coqui | reverse complement strand
AGAGCTGCACTCACTGTTCTGCTGGTGGAGTCACTGTGTACATACATTACTTCTCCTGTACTGATCCTGAGTTACATCCTGTATTATACTCCAGAGCTGCACTCACTGTTCTGCTGGTGGAGTCACTGTGTACATACATTACTTATCCTGTACTGATCCTGAGTTACATCCTGTATTATACCCCAGAGCTGCACTCACTATTCTGCTGGTGGAGTCACTGTGTACATACATTACTTATCCTGTACTGATCCTGAGTTACATCCTGTATTATACTGCAGAGCTGCACTCACTATTCTGCTGCTGGTGGAGTCACTGTGTACATACATTACTTATCCTGTACTGATCCCGAGTTACATCCTGTATTATACTCCAGAGCTGCACTCACTATTCTGCTGGTGGAGTCACTGTGTACATACATTACTTCTCCTGTACTGCTCCTGAGTTACATCCTGTATTATACCCCAGAGCCGCACTCACTATTCTGCTGGTGGAGTCACTGTGTACATACATTACTTATCCTGTACTGCTCCTGAGTTACATCCTGTATTATACTGCAGAGCTGCACTCACTATTCTGCTGCTGGTGGAGTCACTGTGTACATACATTACTTATCCTGTACTGCTCCTGAGTTACATCCTGTATTATACCCCAGAGCCGCACTCACTATTCTGCTGGTGGAGTCACTGTGTACATACATTACTTATCCTGTACTGCTCCTGAGTTACATCCTGTATTATACCCCAGAGCTGCACTCACTATTCTGCTGGTGGAGTCACTGTGTACATACATTACTTATCCTGTACTGCTCCTGAGTTACATCCTGTATTATACCCCAGAGCCGCACTCACTATTCTGCTGGTGGAGTCACTGTGTACATACATTACTTATCCTGTACTGCTCCTGAGTTACATCCTGTATTATACTCCAGAGCTGCACTCACTATTCTGCTGCTGGTGGAGTCACTGTGTACATACATTACTTATCCTGTACTGATCCTGAGTTACATCCTGTATTATACTCCAGATCTGCACTCACTATTCTGCTGGTGGAGTCACTGTGTACATACATTACTTATCCTGTACTGACCCTGAGTTACATTCTGTATTATACCCCAGAGCTGCACTCACTATTCTGCTGGTGGAGTCACTGTGTACATACATTACTTATCCTGTACTGCTCCTGAGTTACATCCTGTATTATACCCCAGAGCTGCACTCACTATTCTGCTGGTGGAGTCACTGTGTACATACATTACTTATCCTGTACTGACCCTGAGTTACATCCTGTATTATCCTCCAGAGCTGCACTCACTATTCTGCTGGTGGAGTCACTGTGTATATACATTACTTATCCTGTACTGACCCTGAGTTACATCCTGTATTATACCCCAGAGCTGCACTCACTATTCTGCTGGTGGAGTCACTGTGTACATACATTACTTATCCTGTACTGATCCTGAGTTACATCCTGTATTATACTCCAGAGCTGCACTCACTATTCTGCTGGAGGAGTCACTGTGTACATACATTACTTATCCTGTACTGATTCTGGGCTACATCCTCTATAACAGCCTCAGATATTGCGGTTTGATTTGGCTGATAACCTGATTCTTATTGGTTGTTATGAGCTCTGAGGTCTGCCTGATAACACTAAGCTATTCGACAGTAAGTGTTGTCATAGGGACATAGGCAGACGTTCTCACATAAGGATTGTACGGATATAGATAAGAATCACCTCTATTTCCCATAAGGCTTTTGAACTTGTAGCAGATGTGGCCGACTGGCGCAGGGTCGTCCTCAGAAAGATGTGCTGCTTCTTCTCATACTCATCACATGTCAGAAACTTCTCCTGCTCTGCATGGAACAATCTGACCACATCGCCCTGCGGGACAACAGAGGGACTGCAGCGGTGAACAGCAGTACCAAAAATGGTCAAATCAGAATTTTGAACCCCCACGTGTACCCTAGACCACCAGAGAATAATCTTTTTTTTACCCTAGACTATCAAGTATTAATATCCACTTGTAGCCTAGACCACCACGGAATACAAAATTAACCAGTTTACACCCTAGACCACCAGGGAATACAATAATAATCCGTTTATACCCTACACCACCAGGGAATACAATAATAACCCGTTTACACCTTAGACCACCAGGAAATACAATAATAACCCGTTTATACCCTAGACCACCAGGGAATATATTAATAACCCGTTTATACCCTAGGCCACCAGGGAATACATTAATAACCCGTTTATACCCTAGACCACCAGGGAATACAATAATAAGCCGTTTATACCCTAGACCACCAGGGAATACAATAATAAGCCGTTTATACCCTAGACCACCAGGGAATACAATAATAAGCCGTTTATACCCTAGACCACCAGGGAATACAATAATAACCCGTTTACACCCTAGACCACCAGGGAATACAATAATAACCCGTTTATACCCTAGACCACCAGGGAATACAATAATCCGTTTATACCCTAGACCACCAGGGAATACAATAATAACCCGTTTATACCCTAGACCACCAGGGAATACAATAATAAGCCGTTTATACCCTAGACCACCAGGGAATACAATAATAAGCCGTTTATACCCTAGACCACCAGGGAATACAATAATAAGCCGTTTATACCCTAGACCACCAGGGAATACAATAATAACCCGTTTACACCCTAGACCACCAGGGAATACAATAATAACCCGTTTATACCCTAGACCACCAGGGAATACAATAATAATCCGTTTATACCCTAGACCACCAGGGAATACAATAATAATCCGTTTATACCCTAGACCACCAGGGAATACAATAATAACCCGTTTATACCCTAGACCACCAGGGAATACAATAATAACCCGTTTACACCCTAGACAACCAGGGAATACAATAATAAACAATTATAAATAAAAAACAAATCTTCTCTAGCTTTTCATCCCTAATAAAACAAAAAAATATTTTGTGGAAAAAAAAGATACAAAAAATTAGCCCTACGTGTCAGGGGGGTAAAAGCACAGGAAAAGCAAAGAGTAAAATAAAATGGGGAAATGGTGCAGTGAAACCACCACATGGGTGAAATCCCTAAAAAGTCTCTGGTCCTTTTGGCCCTAAACACCCCGGTCCTTAAAGGGTTAACCTCACTTTTACACTAGACCACAGGGATATAAAATATTTACTCTTCTCATACCCTAGACCACGTGGTGTTAACCCCATCAGAAAGTAGAATACCCGCTCTTGTACCTAGGCCCCCGTTGGTCTATCGTGACCCGTCGTGATACTCACTCCCTTCAGCACGTCGTCCCGGTAGTCACTGTACTTCATAAATAGCGCAACTTTCCAGCTTGTGTTGCAATTAACAGCATTCACCTGAAACATACGGAAAATGGGGGCAGACCGTTATCGCATGCTGATATGCACTGTAGTCCGCTCGTCGGAAGAAAGCCAACAAGTTACCTCCTTGCAGCCAGGATTATCCAGCAGCTCTATATTACTGGCATGAAGCGGCTGGCCGGCGTTAACTGGCATCAGGACCACCTTATCTCCCACCACGACCTGAGAGTTAGACATCAAAGCTGTTAACATCGACTACTGGAACCGCGGAAAGGTGAGGGCGCCCCACCGATGCCACATCAATGGTACATCCCGGACGAGCCCCCCTAAACTCACATTGTCCCCCTCGCTGCGCAGCTTCCAGAAGGGCTGGATGTAGAACCAGGAGCCCTCGTTCCCAGCCGCATCCAGCGACACACGCATGGCGTTCTTCTCCAGCAGGGCCGGCAGTCTCTTGTTAACCGTGAGGTATTTGTTACTTTTGATGTGGAGCAACTAGAACAGATAATTAATACAATTACTGCAGGAAACAAACAAGAAGCATCACAAAGTAGCAGAGTGAATGTCTGACAACTAAGCATCTATCCATCTCCCATCTCCCATCCATCCATCTCCCATCTCCCATCCATCCATCAATCCATCTCCCATCCATCCATCTCCCATCTCCCATCCATCCATCAATCCATCTCCCATCCATCCATCAATCCATCTCCCATCCATCAATCCATCTCCCATCCATCTCCCATCCATCCATCTATCCATCTCCCATCCATCCATCAATCCATCTCCCATCCATCCATCAATCCATCTCCCATCCATCTATCCATCTCCCATCCATCCATCTATCCATCTCCCATCCATCTATCCATCTCCCATCCATCCATCTATCCATCTCCCATCCATCCATCTATCCATCTCCCATCCATCTATCCATCTCCCATCCATCTATCCATCTCCCATCCATCTATCCATCTCCCATCCATCTATCCATCTCCCATCCATCCATCAATCCATCTCCCATCTATCCATCAATCCATCTCCCATCCATCCATCAATCCATCTTCCATCTATCCATCAATCCATCTCCCATCCATCTATCCATCTCCCATCCATCTCCCATCCATCTCCCATCCATCTCCCATCCATCCATCTATCCATCTCCCATCCATCCATCTATCCATCTCCCAACCATCCATCTATCCATCTCCCATCCATCTCCCATCTCCCATCCATCCATCCATCTCCCATCTATCCATCTCCCATCTCCCATCCATCTATCCATCTCCCATCCATCTATCCATCTCCCATCCATCTATCCATCTCCCATCCATCTATCCATCTCCCATCCATCTATCCATCTCCCATCCATCTATCCATCTCCCATCCATCTATCCATCTCCCATCCATCTATCCATCTCCCATCCATCTATCCATCTCCCATCCATCCCACATCCATCTATCTATCCCTCTGCATTCATCCATCTCCCATCCATCCATCTATCCATCCCACATCCAACTCCCATCCATCCATCTATCCACCTCCCATCCATCCATCCATCCACCTCCCATCCATTTATCCATCCACCTCCCATCCATTTATCCATCCACCTCCCATCCATTCATCCATCCACCTCCCATCCATCCATCCACCTCCCATCCATCCATCCACCTCCCATCCATCCATCCACCTCCCATCCATCCATCCACCTCCCATCCATCCATCCACCTCCCATCCATCCACCTCCCATCCATCCATCTCCCATCCATCCATCTCCCATCCATCCATCTCCCATCCATCCATCCATCTCCCATCCATCCATCCATCTCCCATCCATCCATCTCCCATCCATCCATCTCCCATCCATCCATCTCCCATCCATCCATCTCCCATCCATCCATCCATCTATCTCCCATCCATCCATCCATCTCCCATCCATCCATCCATCTCCCATCCATCAATCCATCTCCCATCCATCAATCCATCTCCCATCCATCAATCCATCTCCCATCCATCAATCCATCTCCCATCCATCAATCCATCTCCCATCCATCAATCCATCTCCCATCCATCAATCCATCTCCCATCCATCAATCCATCTCCCATCCGTCTATCCATCCATCTCCCATCCGTCTATCCATCCGTCTCCCATCCATCCGTCTATCCATCTCCCATCCATCCGTCTATCCATCTCAGATCCATCTCAGATCCATCTCCCATCCATCTATCCATCTCAGATCCATCTCCCATCCATCCATCCATCTCAGATCCATCTATCCATCTCCCATCCATCCATCTATCCATCTCAGATCCATCTATCCATCTCCCATCCATCCATCTATCCATCTCAGATCCATCTATCCATCTCCCATCCATCCATCTATCCATCTCAGATCCATCTATCCATCTCCCATCCATCCATCTATCCATCTCAGATCCATCTATCCATCTCCCATCCATCCATCCATCTCAGATCCATCTCCCATCCATCTCCCATCCATCCATCTAGCCATCTCCCATCCATCCCACATCCATCCATCTATCCATCTCCCATCCATCCATCTCCCATCCATCCATCTCCCATCCATCCATCTCCCATCCATCCATCTCCCATCCATCCATCACCCATCCATCCATCTCCCATCCATCCATCACCCATCCATCCATCCATCCCCAATCCATCCATCTAGCCATCTCCCATCCATCCCACATCCATCCATCTATCCATCTCCCATCCATCCATCTCCCATCCATCCATCTCCCATCCATCCATCTCCCATCCATCCATCTCCCATCCATCCATCTCCCATCCATCCATTTCCTATCCATCCATCTATCTCCCATCCATCCATCTATCCATCTCCCATCCATCCATCACCCATCCATCCATCACCCATCCATCCATCCCCAATCCATCCATCCCCAATCCATCCATCTAGCCATCTCCCATCCATCCCACATCCATCCATCTATCCATCTCCCATCCATCCATCTCCCATCCATCCATCTCCCATCCATCCATCTCCCATCCATCCATCTCCCATCCATCCATCTCCCATCCATCCATCTCCCATCCATCCATTTCCTATCCATCCATCTATCTATCTCCCATCCATCCATTTCCTATCCATCCATCTATCTATCTCCCATCCATCCATTTCCTATCCATCCATCTATCTATCTCCCATCCATCCATTTCCTATCCATCCATCTATCTATCTCCCATCCATCCATTTCCTATCCATCCATCTATCTATCTCCCATCCATCCATCCATCCATCTCCCATCCATCTCCCATCCATCCATCCATCTCCCATCCATCCATCCATCTCCCATCCATCCATCCATCCATCTCCCATCCATCCATCTCCCATCCATCCATCTCCCATCCATCCATCTCCCATCCATCCATCTCCCATCCATCCATCTCCCATCCATCCATCTCCCATCCATCCATCTCCCATCCATCCATCCATTTCCCATCCATCCATCCATTTCCCATCCATCCATCCATTTCCCATCCATCCATCCATTTCCCATCCATCCATCCATCCATCCATCTCCCATCCATCCATCCATCCATCCATCTCCCATCCATCCATCCATCTCCCATCCATCCATCTATCCATCTCCCATCCATCCATCTATCCATCTCCCATCCATCCATCACCCATCCATCCATCACCCATCCATCCATCCCCAATCCATCCATCCCCAATCCATCCATCCCCAATCCATCCATCTAGCCATCTCCCATCCATCCCACATCCATCCATCTATCCATCTCCCATCCATCTCCCATCCATCCATCTCCCATCCATCCATCTCCCATCCATCCATCTCCCATCCATCCATCTCCCATCCATCCATTTCCTATCCATCCATTTCCTATCCATCCATTTCCTATCCATCCATCTATCTATCTCCCATCCATCCATCCATCCATCTCCCATCCATCCATCCATCTCCCATCCATCCATCCATCTCCCATCCATCCATCCATCCATCCATCTCCCATCCATCCATCTCCCATCCATCCATCCATCTCCCATCCATCCATCCATTTCCCATCCATCCATCCATCTCCCATCCATCCATCCATCTCCCATCCATCCATCCATCCATCTCCCATCCATCCATCCATCCATCTCCCATCCATCCATCCATCCATCTCCCATCCATCCATCTCCCATCCATCCATCCATCTATCCATCTCCCATCCATCCATCTATCCATCTCCCATCCATCCATCCATTTCCCATCCATCTATCCATCTCCCATCCATCCATCCATCTCCCATCCATCCATCCATCTCCCATCCATCCATCCATCTCCCATCCATCCATCCATCTCCCATCCATCCATCCATCTCCCATCCATCCATCCATCTCCCATCCATCCATCTCCCATCCATCCATCTCCCATCCATCCATCTCCCATCCATCCATCCATCTCCCATCCATCCATCTATCCATCTCCCATCCATCCCACATCCATCTATCCATCTCCCATCCATCCGTCCATTTCCCATCCATCCATCCCCCATCCATCTATCCATCTCCCATCCATCTCCCATCCATCCATCCATCCATCCATCCATTTCCCATCCATCTATCCATCTCCCATCCATCCATCCCCCATCCATCCATCTATCCATCTCCCATCCATCCATCCATCTCCCATCCATCCATCCCCCATCCATCTATCCATCTCCCATCCATCCATCTCCCATCCATCCATCTATCCATCTCCCATCCATCCATCACCCATCCATCCATCACCCATCCATCCATCCCCAATCCATCCATCCCCAATCCATCCATCTAGCCATCTCCCATCCATCCCACATCCATCCATCTATCCATCTCCCATCCATCCATCTCCCATCTATCCATCTCCCATCCATCCATTTCCTATCCCCCATCTATCCATCTCCCATCCATCCATCCATCTCCCATCCATCCATCTATCCATCTCCCATCCATCCATCTATCCATCTCCCATCCATCCATCCATTTCCCATCCATCTATCCATCTCCCATCCATCCATCCATCTCCCATCCATCCATCCATCTCCCATCCATCCATCCATCTCCCATCCATCCATCCATCTCCCATCCATCCATCCATCTCCCATCCATCCATCCATCTCCCATCCATCCATCTCCCATCCATCCATCCATCTCCCATCCATCCATCTATCCATCTCCCATCCATCCCACATCCATCTATCCATCTCCCATCCATCCGTCCATTTCCCATCCATCCATCCCCCATCCATCTATCCATCTCCCATCCATCTCCCATCCATCCATCCATCCATTTCCCATCCATCTATCCATCTCCCATCCATCCATCCCCCATCCATCCATCTATCCATCTCCCATCCATCTATCCATCTCCCATCCATCCATCCATCTCCCATCCATCCATCCCCCATCCATCTATCCATCTCCCATCCATCCATCTCCCATCCATCCATCTATCCATCTCCCATCCATCCATCACCCATCCATCCATCACCCATCCATCCATCCCCAATCCATCCATCCCCAATCCATCCATCTAGCCATCTCCCATCCATCCCACATCCATCCATCTATCCATCTCCCATCCATCCATCTCCCATCCATCCATCTCCCATCCATCCATCTCCCATCCATCCATCTCCCATCCATCCATCTATCTCCCATCCATCCATCTCCCATCCATCCATCCATCCATCTCCCATCCATCCATCCATCCATCCCCCATCCATCCATCTCCCATCCATCCATCCATCCATCTCCCATCCATCCATCCATCCATCTCCCATCCATCCATCTCCCATCCATCCATCCATCTCCCATCCATCCATCCATCCATCTCCCATCCATCCATCTCCCATCCATCCATCCATCTCCCATCCATCCATCCATCCATCTCCCATCCATCCATCCATCTCCCATCCATCCATCCATCTCCCATCCATCCATCCATCCATCTCCCATCCATCCATCCATCTCCCATCCATCCATCTCCCATCCATCCATCCATCTCCCATCCATCCATCCATCTCCCATCCATCCATCCATCTCCCATCCATCCATTTCCCATCCATCCATCCATTTCCCATCCATCCATCCATCTCCCATCCATCCATCCATCTCCCATCCATCCATCCATCTCCCATCCATCCATCCATCTCCCATCCATCCATCCATCCATCCATCTCCCATCCATCCATCCATCTCCCATCCATCCATCCATCTCCCATCCATCCATTTCCCATCCATCCATCCATTTCCCATCCATCCATCCATCTCCCATCCATCCATCCATCTCCCATCCATCCATCCATCTCCCATCCATCCATCCATCTCCCATCCATCCATCCATCTCCCATCCATCCATCTATCCATCTCCCATCCATCCATCTCCCATCCATCCATCCATCCATTTCCCATCCATCTATCCATCCATCTATCCATCTCCCATCCATCCATCCATCCATCTCCCATCCATCCATCCATCTATCCATCTCCCATCCATCCATCCATCCATCTCCCATCCATCCATCCATCCATCTCCCATCCATCTCCCATCCATCCATCTCCCATCCATCCATCCATCTCCCATCCATCCATCTCCCATCCATCCATCCATCTCCCATCCATCCATCCATCCATCTCCCATCCATCCATCTATCCATCTCCCATCCATCTATCCATCTCCCATCCATCCATCTATCCATCTCCCATCCATCCATCTCCCATCCATCCATCCATCCATCCATTTCCCATCCATCTATCCATCCATCTATCCATCTCCCATCCATCCATCCATCCATCTCCCATCCATCCATCCATCTATCCATCTCCCATCCATCCATCCATCCATCTCCCATCCATCCATCCATCCATCTCCCATCCATCTCCCATCCATCCATCTCCCATCCATCCATCCATCTCCCATCCATCCATCTCCCATCCATCCATCCATCTCCCATCCATCCATCCATCCATCTCCCATCCATCCATCCATCCATCTCCCATCCATCCATCCATCCATCTCCCATCCATCCATCCATCCATCTCCCATCCATCCATCCATCCATCTCCCATCCATCCATCCATCCATCTCCCATCCATCCATCCATCCATCTCCCATCCATCCATCCATCCATCTCCCATCCATCCATCTATCCATCTCCCATCCATCCCACATCCATCTATCCATCTCCCATCCATCCGTCCATTTCCCATCCATCCATCTCCCATCCATCCATCCATCTCCCATCCATCCATCCATCCATCTCCCATCCATCCATCTATCCATCTCCCATCCATCCCACATCCATCTATCCATCTCCCATCCATCCCACATCCATCTATCCATCTCCCATCCATCCCACATCCATCTATCCATCTCCCATCCATCCCACATCCATCTATCCATCTCCCATCCATCCGTCCATTTCCCATCCATCCATCCCCCATCCATCTATCCATCTCCCATCCATCCATCCATCTCCCATCCATCCATCCATTTCCCATCCATCTATCCATCTCCCATCCATCCATCCATCTCCCATCTATCCATCTCCCATCTATCCATCTCCCATCTATCCATCTATCCATCTCCCATCCATCTATCCATCTCCCATCTATCCATCTCCCATCTATCCATCTCCCATCTATCTATCCATCTCCCATCTATCCATCTCCCATCTATCCATCTCCCATCTATCCATCTCCCATCTATCCATCTCCCATCTATCCATCTCCCATCTATCCATCTCCCATCTATCCATCCATCTCCCATCTATCCATCCATCTCCCATCTATCTATCCATCTCCCATCTATCTATCCATCTCCCATCTATCTATCCATCTCCCATCTATCTATCCATCTCCCATCTATCTATCCATCTCCCATCTATCTATCCATCTCCCATCTATCTATCCATCTCCCATCTATCTATCCATCTCCCATCTATCTATCCATCTCCCATCTATCTATCCATCTCCCATCTATCTATCCATCTCCCATCTATCTATCCATCTCCCATCTATCTATCCATCTCCCATCTATCTATCCATCTCCCATCTATCTATCCATCTCCCATCTATCCATCCATCTCCCATCTATCCATCCATCTCCCATCTATCCATCTCCCATCTATCCATCTCCCATCTATCCATCTCCCATCTATCCATCTCCCATCTATCCATCTCCCATCTATCCATCTCCCATCTATCCATCTCCCATCTATCCATCTCCCATCTATCCATCTCCCATCTATCCATCTCCCATCTATCCATCTATCCATCTCCCATCCATATATCCATCTCCCATCCATATATCCATCTCCCATCCATATATCCATCTCCCATCCATCTATCCATCTCCCATCCATCCATCTCCCATCTATCCATCTCCCATCTATCCATCTCCCATCTATCCATCTCCCATCTATCCATCTCCCATCTATCCATCTCCCATCTATCCATCTATCTATCCATCTCCCATTTATCCATCTATCTATCCATCTCCCATTTATCCATCTATCTATCCATCTCCCATCTATCTATCCATCTCCCATCTATCTATCCATCTCCCATCTATCCATCTCCCATCTATCCATCTCCCATCTATCCATCTCCCATCTATCCATCTCCCATCTATCCATCTCCCATCTATCCATCTCCCATCTATCCATCTCCCATCTATCCATCTATCCATCTCCCATCTATCCATCTCCCATCCATCCATCTCCCATCCATCTCCCATCCATCTCCCATCCATCTCCCATCCATCTCCCATCCATCCATCCATCCATCTCCCATCCATCCATCTATCCATCTCCCATCCATCCCGCATCCATCCATCTATCCATCTCACATCAATCTATCTCATATCTATCTATCTTATATCTACCTACCTGCGTACCTATCATCTTTCTATCTCATATCTGCCTACCTAGCTATCTTATATCTATCTATCTTATATCTACCTACCTACCTCTCATATCTACCTACCTGCGTACCGATCATCTTTCTATCTCATATCTACCTACCTACCTCTCATATCTACCTACCTGCGTACCTATCATCTTTCTATCTCATATCTGCCTACCTAGCTATCTTATATCTATTATCTACTATCTCTACTTTCCGCCTCTCTCATTCCCTCTCAGCTATGTAATATCAAACTCCTTTTCCTCTGTGTATCACATATCCATCTAATATATCTCATATCTCTCCCCCTCCATATCCTGATGGTAAGGTAGGTACATCTATGGTCTCACCTGAATAACGTTGCTATATTTGACGATTTCTCCCAGTAGTTTTCTGTTCTCGGACTCATTCTGCTTCTGTTCCAGTTCAGCCGCGTGCTGTGAGGAGAAAGGAATACCAAGTCACTACCACCGCTAGCGGATATGAACGAGTGATACTCTCTGGGAACAGCTCGCCCCACAGCGGTCCAGATCTACCCTGGAGGACCTCAACGCCACCCAATCCATCCCCCATTCACAGTATATCCATACATTACCCTCCTGAAATACTCTGTGCTGTAGGAGCTGCTGTTCCATAACCTGCGGACTATTCAGGGCAGTCAGAGAGGAAGCTGCCGGGCGAGCGGGGACCGATCACAACGGAGGGACGGTCAGAGAAGGAGGATGGCCATGTCTACAGCGCAATCACACCGGGGGAACGAATAGTGGCCACAACTGTGGGCTCACTCTGAGCCACCCAGAAGTTGTCACTCTTCATCGCACACACGGGGGCAGCACAATATACGGCCCCCGGAGGGCGGCGCTAATATATACAAGTCCTCCAGCACATTATACGGAGGGCGGCGGTAATATATACAAGTCCCCCAGCACATTATAGAGAGGGCGGTAATATATACAAGTCCTCCAGCACATTATACGGTGGGCGGTAATATATACAAGTCCTCCAGCACATTATACGGAGGGCGGCGGTAATATATACAAGTCCTCCAGCACAGTATACGGAGGGCGGTAATATATACAAGTCCTCCAGCACATTATACGGAGGGCGGTCATATATATACACAAGTCCTCCAGCACATTATACGGAGGGCAGCGGTAATATATACAAGTCCTCCAGCACATTATACGGAGGGCAGCGGTAATATATACAAGTCCTCCAGCACATTATAGGGAGGGGGGTAATATATACAAGTCCTCCAGCACATTATACGGTGGGCGGTAATATATACAAGTCCTCCAGCACAATATACGGACCCCGGAGGGCGGCGCTAATATATACAAGTCCTCCAGCACATTATACGGAGGGCGGTAATATATACAAGTCCTCCAGCACATTATATGGAGGGCGGCGGTAATATATACAAGTCCTCCAGCACATTATACGGAGGGCGGCGGTAATATATACAAGTCCTCCAGCACATTATACGGAGGGCGGCGGTAATATATACAAGTCCTCCAGCACATTATACGGAGGGCGGTAATATATACAAGTCCTCCAGCACATTATACGGAGGGTGGTGGTATTATATACAAGTCCTCCAGCACATTATACGGAGGGCGGCGGTAATATATACAAGTCCTCCAGCACATTATACGGAGGGCGGCGGTAATATATACAAGTCCTCCAGCACATTATACGGAGGGCGGCGGTAATATATACAAGTCCTCCAGCACATTATACGGAGGGTGGCGGTAATATATACAAGTCCTCCAGCACATTATACGGAGGGTGGCGGTAATATATACAAGTCCTCCAGCACATTATACGGAGGGTGGAAATATATACAAGTCCTCCAGCACATTATACGGAGGGTGGAAATATATACAAGTCCTCCAGCACAGTATACGGAGGGCGGTAATATATACAAGTCCTCCAGCACATTATACGGAGGGCGGTCATATATATACACAAGTCCTCCAGCACATTATACGGAGGGCGGTAATATATACAAGTCCTCCAGCACATTATACGGAGGGCAGCGGTAATATATACAAGTCCTCCAGCACATTATAGGGAGGGCGGTAATATATACAAGTCCTCCAGCACATTATACGGAGGGCGGTAATATATACAAGTCCTCCAGCACATTATACGGAGGGCGGTAATATATACAAGTCCTCCAGCACATTATACGTAGGGCGGTAATATATACAAGTCCTCCAGCACATTATACGGTGGGCGGTAATATATACAAGTCCTCCAGCACATTATACGGTGGGCGGTAATATATACAAGTCCTCCAGCACAATATACGGACCCCGGAGGGCGGCGCTAATATATACAAGTCCTCCAGTACATTATACGGAGGGCGGCGGTAATATATACAAGTCCTCCAGCACATTATACGGAGGGCGGTAATATATACAAGTCCTCCAGCACATTATACGGAGGGTGGTGGTATTATATACAAGTCCTCCAGCACATTATACGGAGGGCGGCGGTAATATATACAAGTCCTCCAGCACATTATACGGAGGGTGGCGGTAATATATACAAGTCCTCCAGCACATTATACGGAGGGCGGCGGTAATATATACAAGTCCTCCAGCACATTATATGGAGGGCGGCGGTAATATATACAAGTCCTCCAGCACATTATAGGGAGGGCGGTAATATATACAAGTCCTCCAGCACATTATACGGAGGGCGGTAATATATACAAGTCCTCCAGCACATTATACGGAGGGCGGTAATATATACAAGTCCTCCAGCACATTATACGTAGGGCGGTAATATATACAAGTCCTCCAGCACATTATACGGTGGGCGGTAATATATACAAGTCCTCCAGCACAATATACGGACCCCGGAGGGCGGCGCTAATATATACAAGTCCTCCAGTACATTATACGGAGGGCGGCGGTAATATATACAAGTCCTCCAGCACATTATACGGAGGGCGGTAATATATACAAGTCCTCCAGCACATTATACGGAGGGTGGTGGTATTATATACAAGTCCTCCAGCACATTATACGGAGGGCGGCGGTAATATATACAAGTCCTCCAGCACATTATACGGAGGGTGGCGGTAATATATACAAGTCCTCCAGCACATTATACGGAGGGCGGCGGTAATATATACAAGTCCTCCAGCACATTATACGGAGGGCGGCGGTAATATATACAAGTCCTCCAGCACATTATACGGAGGGCGGCGGTAATATATACAAGTCCTCCAGCACATTATACGGAGGGTGGCGGTAATATATACAAGTCCTCCAGCACATTATACGGAGGGCGGCGGTAATATATACAAGTCCTCCAGCACATTATACGGAGGGCAGTAATATATACAAGTCCTCCAGCACATTATACGGAGGGCGGTAATATATACAAGTCCTCCAGCACATTATACGGAGGGCAGTAATATATACAAGTCCTCCAGCACATTATACCGAGGGCGGTAATATATACAAGTCCTCCAGCACATTATACGGAGGGCGGCGGTAATATATACAAGTCCCCCAGCACATTATACGGAGGGCGGCGGTAATATATACAAGTCCTCCAGCAGATTATACGGAGGGGGGTAATATATACAAGTCCTCCAGCACATTATACGGAGGGCGGCGGTAATATATACATGTCCTCCAGCACATTATACGGAGGGCAGTAATATATACAAGTCCTCCAGCACATTATACGGAGGGCGGTAATATATACAAGTCCTCCAGCACATTATACAGAGGGCGGTAATATATACAAGTCCTCCAGCACATTATACGGAGGGCGGTAATATATACAAGTCCTCCAGCACATTATACGGAGGGCGGTCATATATACAAGTCCTCCAGCTCATTATACGGAGGGTGGTAATATATACAAGTCCTCCAGCTCATTATACGGAGGGTGGTAATATATACAAGTCCTCCATCACATTATACGGAGGGCGGTAATATATACAAGTCCTCCAGCACATTATAGGGAGGGCGGCGGTAATATATACAAGTCCTCCAGCACATTATACAGAGGGCGGCGGTAATATATACAAGTCCTCCATCACATTATACGGAGGGCGGTAATATATACAAGTCCTCCAGCACATTATACGGAGGGCGGCGGTAATATATACAAGTCCTCCAGCACATTATATGGAGGGCGGCGGTAATATATACAAGTCCTCCGGCACATTATACGGAGGGCAGTAATATATACAAGTCCTCCAGCACATTATACAGAGGGCGGTAATATATACAAGTCCTCCGGCACATTATACGGAGGGCAGTAATATATACAAGTCCTCCAGCACATTATACGGAGGGCAGTAATATATACAAGTCCTCCAGCACATTATACAGAGGGCGGTAATATATACAAGTCCTCCAGCACATTATACGGAGGGCGGTAATATATACAAGTCCTCCAGCACATTATACGGAGGGCAGTAATATATACAAGTCCTCCAGCACATTATACGGAGGGCGGTAATATATACAAGTCCTCCAGCACATTATACGGAGGGCGGTAATATATACAAGTCCTCCAGCACATTATACGGAGGGCGGCGGTAATATATACAAGTCCACCAGCACATTATACGGAGGGCGGCGGTAATATATACAAGTCCTCCAGCACATTATACGGAGGGCGGTAATATATACAAGTCCTCCAGCACATTATACGGAGGGTGGCGGTAATATATACAAGTCCTCCAGCACATTATACGGAGGGCGGTAATATATACAAGTCCTCCAGCACATTATACGGAGGGCGGCGGTAATATATACAAGTCCTCCAGCACATTATACGGAGGGCGGCGGTAATATATACAAGTCCTCCAGCACATTATACGGAGGGCGGCGGTAATATATACAAGTCCTCCAGCACATTATACGGAGGGTGGCGGTAATATATACAAGTCCTCCAGCACATTATACGGAGGGCGGCGGTAATATATACAAGTCCTCCAGCACATTATACGGAGGGCGGTAATATATACAAGTCCTCCAGCACATTATACGGAGGGCGGTCATATATATACAAGTCCTCCAGCACATTATACGGAGCGCGGCGGTAATATATACAAGTCCTCCAGCACATTATACGGAGGGCGGTAATATATACAAGTCCTCCAGCACATTATACGGAGGGCGGTAATATATACAAGTCCTCCAGCACATTATACGGAGGGCGGTCATATATATACAAGTCCTCCGGCACATTATACGGATGGCGGCGGTAATATATACAGGTCCTCCAGCACATTATACGGAGGGCGGCGGTAATATATACAAGTCCTCCAGTACATTATACGGAGGGCGGTCATATATATACAAGTCCTCCGGCACATTATACGGAGGGCGGCGGTAATATATACAAGTCCTCCAGCACATTATACGGAGGGCGGTAATATATACAAGTCCTCCAGTACATTATACGGAGGGCGGCGGTAATATATACAAGTCCTGCAGCTCTTACACTAACTACATCGGTCAGCAACCAGCAGGGGGCTTCGGGATTCGGACCCTCAACAATCCAAGGATCAATATCCCAATCCTGGTAGGAGCCTATACATGCGGCAGCGATCCCACCACCGCGCTGCAGGAATGTGTCAGCACGGAAAATGTCACGACTCCTACGCCGAAAGGTTGCGAACTTGAGCCTGTATTGTGAGCACCGATGCCCGCCGGCGTCCTGTGCCAGCAGGAGCTGCAGAACGGACTGTAGTCGCCATGTACCAATGTGATAGTTGCCCAGTTCCTTCTCTCGTAGCGACACGTTGCATTCTTGGCGCGATAGAGCCCATCATTTCCCATGGAAGAATAAAACCCCCAATCTGACGCAATTTTATTTTTCCTATTGAAATAACCGTTTTTGCGCACGTGAAATTCACAAATACCGCATCGCAATCGCACTGAAAATTGCGGGCTTACAAGTGTAATATTGGCCGGACCGGTATCACGCTCATCCGTGTGAATACTCCAATATGCTTTGTGTGTTAATGGACCTCTGCTTGCCGTCAGTGAATGACCACATTCTGTACAGATCTGATGCTTCTCACAGCTGAGGATTTGCTACAATGGCATCCAGTCTACACAGATCTCTCTGCTGACCTGGTAGTTTGTTACAATGTATCAGTCTGGGGTCCAGGCCACTGTCTACAGCAGGGGGGTCAAACTCCTTTCCATCGAGGGCCACATCAGACCCAAAGGGCCAACTGTAGTTGTATAGTATGGGGTCGCTCACACGAGCGGATCCCTTTATGCGACAAGACCCATTACACACGCAGCAGGCCACTGGAGTGATTGGGGGGGCGCAAAAACATAGTGAGAGCGCAGGAAACCTTGGTCTGCGTATTCCCCGTGTATTTGCACACCCCTTCAATGCGTTCTGTTATGCGTGCGCCAATACACAGTATATATAAAAACACCCCGGGGCGGCCAGAAAACACGAACCACGAGCAGAAGCGCTTCACGGTCACGCAAATGTGCAGCAGATGTTCACAACCAGAATGCACTCATGCCTATGTAAACAAGCCCTAATAATGACCCCCATAGTGGCCCGTGTACTAATAGTGACCCCCATAGTGGCCCAAGTAGTAATAGTGACCCCCATAGTGGCCCGAGTAGTAATAGTGACCCCCATAGTGGCCCAAGTAGTAATAGTGACCCCCATAGTGGCCTGAGTAGTAATAGTGACCCCATAGTGGCCCGTGTAGTAATAGTGACCCCCATAGTGGCCTGAGTAGTAATAGTGACCCCATAGTGGCCCGTGTAGTAATAGTGATCCCCATAGTGACGCCAGTAATAAAAGTGACCCCCATAGTGGCTCTAGTAGTAATAATGATCCCAATAGTGGTCCCAGTAATAATAGTGACCCCCATAGTGGCCCAAGTAGTAATAGTGATCCCCATAGTGACGCCAGTAATAAAAGTGACCCCCATAATGGCTCTAGTAGTAATAATGATCCCAATAGTGGCCCAAGTAGTAATAATGACCCCCATAGTGGCCTGAGTAGTAATAGCGACCCCCATAGTGGCCCAAGTAGTAATAGTGACCCCCATAGTGGCCCAAGTAGTAATAGTGACCCCCATAGTGGCCCAAGTAGTAATAGTGATCCCCATAGTGACGCCAGTAATAAAAGTGACCCCCATAATGGCTCTAGTAGTAATAATGATCCCAATAGTGGTCCCAGTAATAATAGTGACCCCCATAGAGGCCCAAGTAGTAATAGTGATCCCCATAGTGACGCCAGTAATAAAAGTGACCCCCATAATGGCTCTAGTAGTAATAATGATCCCAATAGTGGCCCAAGTAGTAATAATGACCCCAATAGTGGCCCGAGTAGTAATAGCGACCCCCATAGTGGCCCAAGTAGTAATAGTGACCCCCATAGTGGCCCAAGTAGTAATAGTGACCCCCATAGTGGCCCGAGTAGTAATAGTGACCCCCATAGTGGCCCGAGTAGTAATAGTGACCCCATAGTGGCCCGTGTAGTAATAGTGATCCCCATAGTGACGCCAGTAATAAAAGTGACCCCCATAGTGGCTCTAGTAGTAATAATGATCCCAATAGTGGTCCCAGTAATAATAGTGACCCCCATAGTGGCCCAAGTAGTAATAGTGATCCCCATAGTGACGCCAGTAATAAAAGTGACCCCCATAATGGCTCTAGTAGTAATAATGATCCCAATAGTGGCCCAAGTAGTAATAATGACCCCCATAGTGGCCTGAGTAGTAATAGCGACCCCCATAGTGGCCCAAGTAGTAATAGTGACCCCCATAGTGGCCCAAGTAGTAATAGTGACCCCCATAGTGGCCCAAGTAGTAATAGTGATCCCCATAGTGACGCCAGTAATAAAAGTGACCCCCATAATGGCTCTAGTAGTAATAATGATCCCAATAGTGGTCCCAGTAATAATAGTGACCCCCATAGAGGCCCAAGTAGTAATAGTGATCCCCATAGTGACGCCAGTAATAAAAGTGACCCCCATAATGGCTCTAGTAGTAATAATGATCCCAATAGTGGCCCAAGTAGTAATAATGACCCCAATAGTGGCCCGAGTAGTAATAGCGACCCCCATAGTGGCCCAAGTAGTAATAGTGACCCCCATAGTGGCCCAAGTAGTAATAGTGACCCCCATAGTGGCCCGAGTAGTAATAGTGACCCCCATAGTGGCCCGAGTAGTAATAGTGACCCCCATAGTGGCCCAAGTAGTAATAGTGACCCCCATAGTGGCCCAAGTAGTAATAGTGACCCCCATAGTGGCCCAAGTAGTAATAGTGACCCCCATAGTGGCCCAAGTAGTAATAGTGACCCCCATAGTGGCCCGAGTAGTAATAGTAACCCCCATAGTGGCCAGAGGAGTAATAATGACCCCCATAGTGGCCAGAGGAGTAATAATGACCCCCATAGTGGCCCGAGTAGTAATAGTGACCCCCATAGTGGCCCGAGTAGTAATAGTGACCCTCATAGTGGCCCCAGTAATAAAAGTGACCCTCTATAATGGCTCTAGTAGTAATAGTGACCCCCATAGTGGCCCGAGTAGTAATAGTGACCCCCATAGTGGCCCGAGTAGTAATAGTGATCCCCATAGTGACGTTAGTAATAAAAGTGACCCCCATAGTTGCTCTAGTAGTAATAATGATCCCAATAGTGGTCCCAGTAATAATAGTGACCCCCATAGTGGCCCAAGTATTAATAGTGACCCCCACAGTGGCCCAAGTATTAATAGTGACCCCCACAGTGACACGAGTAGTAATACTGACCCTCATAGTGGCCCCAGTAATAACAGTGACCCCCTATAATGGCTCTGGTAGAAAGTGATCCCCATAGTGGCCCGAGTAGTAATAATAACTCCCATAGTGACCCAAGTAGTAATAATGACTCCCATAGTGACACGAGTAGTAATACTGACCCTCATAGTGGCCCCAGTAATAAAAGTGACCCCCATAGTGGCCCGAGTAGTAATAGTGACCCTCATAGTGGCCCGAGTAGTAATAGTGACCCCCATAGTGGCCCGAGTAGTAATAGTGACCCCCATAGTGGCCCCAGTAATAAAAGTGACACTCTATAATGGCTTCAGTAGTAATAATGACCCCCCATAGTGGCCCCTAGTAATAAAAGTGACCCCCTATAATGGCTCTAGTAGTAATAATGATCCCAATAGTGGTCCCAGTAATAATAGTGACCCCCATAGTGGCCCAAGTATTAATAGTGACCCCCCACAGTGGCCCGAGTAGTAATAATGACTCCCATAGTGACACGAGTAGTAATACTGACCCTCATAGTGGCCCCAGTAATAAAAGTGACCCCCTATAATGGCTCTAGTAGTAATAATGATCCCAATAGTGGTCCCAGTAATAATAGTGATTCCCATAGCGGCCCAAGTATTAATAGTGACCCCCACTGTGGCCCGAGTATTAATAATGACCCCCATAGTCGCCCCAGTAGTAATAATAATGCCCATACTGGTTGCAGTAGTAACAGTGCCCCTATAGCGGCCCCAGTAGTAAAACAGCCCCCCATAACGGCTCCAGTAGTAATAATGACCCCCATAGTGGCCCCAGTAGTAATAATGATGTCCATACTGGTTGCAGTAGTAACAGTGTCCCTATAGTGGCCCCACGTAACGGCTTTAGTAGTAATAATGACCCCCATAGTGGTTGCAGTACTAACAGTGCGGGTGGGGTGAGTATAAATTCCTGTAAAGGGGTCCTCCAGGTAGCGCTGGGCGGTATACACTGGGGTCAGAGTGGAGGCTGCTGCTCCGACCCTTGTAGTGGCTGGTGGTTGCAACTGCAAAAGCATCTCTTCCTGAAATCAGTGGTACCTGCAACCCTAATCCCCCCTGGCGGGCGCTGCTGCTTGAGGTTCAATGCAGCCGGTGGGCCGCAGGAAACAACGCTCACCTGTGTATCGGTGATGGACGGCCTCCGTTTACTCTAACTGAATGTGAGCGGCCGGAAGAGACCACCAGCCGGCTGCGCCCCCACTCACTGAGCGACCGCCGTGTTGTCTACAAGTGGAGACCCCCATCTATCAGCAAGTTATCCCCTTTCCCAGAAGCAGATAGCTGATGGGATACCGATATTTACACCTGGCGGCTTATAACTCAGGACAGGATATACATGCACTACGTTTTAGGTTTCCCCCTTTTGAAGATGGCAGCTGCAGCACCTCTGGCACCCCTCAGGACAGGGTGTTGCCCTCCGAGATCTCCGATAAAACCATCACACCACCCTGCGCTCCGACAGCTCTGGGTGCGGCCGTGATCCTGCAGATTAGAAACACCGAGAAGGATCAAAGCCAGCAAGCACAATGTAAGGCGCTGTGCGACCGCACTGCAGGACACGGGCCGAGGCGAGAGCGGCACGCGGGCTTTGGCGTTTGAACGACTGTTTACACGGGCCGATCTGTTGTTCAGGTTTATGCATGCTGAAACTGACCGACAAACGAGAGGTGAACAAATCCTTGTTCGTCGTTTGGCCGCGGCGCGCATCTACACCGTACGCTTCATTCAGATTCCCGCTGGATACTGAAATACGGATGATTCGTTGGACCATAAGAAAGGGCCCTAAGAAATTATACATAGATAGTCCTGCTCCTAGCTGAGAAGTGGATATAATCATATAGAGTCTAGACAATGCTCTGTGAGCTCAGCAAGCCGACCTTCAGACTGATACATCGTACATCACTAGTCCTGCTCCTAGCTGAGAAGTGGATATAATCGTATGGAGTCTAGACAATGCTCTGTGAGCTCAGCAAGCCGACCTTCAGACTGATACATCGTACATCACTAGTCCTGCTCCTAGCTGAGAAGTGGATTTAATCGTATGGAGTCTAGACAATGCTCTGTGAGCTCAGCAAGCCGACCTTCAGACTGATACATCGTACATCACTAGTCCTGCTCCTAGCTGAGAAGTGGATATAATCGTATGGAGTCTAGACAATGCTCTGTGAGCTCAGCAAGCCGACCTTCAGACTGATACATCGTACATCACTAGTCCTGCTCCTAGCTGAGAAGTGGATATAATCATATAGAGTCTAGACAATGCTCTGTGAGCTCAGCAAGCCGACCTTCAGACTGATACATCGTACATCACTAGTCCTGCTCCTAGCTGAGAAGTGGATATAATCATATGGAGTCTAGACAATGCTCTGTGAGCTCAGCAAGCCGACCTTCAGACTGATACATCGTACATCACTAGTCCTGCTCCTAGCTGAGAAGTGGATTTAATCGTATGGAGTCTAGACAATGCTCTGTGAGCTCAGCAAGCCGACCTTCAGACTGATACATCGTACATCACTAGTCCTGCTCCTAGCTGAGAAGTGGATATAATCATATAGAGTCTAGACAATGCTCTGTGAGCTCAGCAAGCCGACCTTCAGACTGATACATCGTACATCACTAGTCCTGCTCCTAGCTGAGAAGTGGATATAATCATATAGAGTCTCGTGTGGTGCAGAGTGTAAGCTCTCGCCTACGACCTGAAGGTTGCAAGTTCAAATAGTGACCCTCATAGTGACGCCAGTAATAAAAGTGACCCCCTATAATGGCTCTAGTAGTAATAGTGACCCCCATAGTGGCCCAAGTAGTAATAGTGACCCCCATAGTGGCCCAAGTAGTAATAGTGACCCCCATAGTTGCCCGAGTAGTAATAGTGACCCCCATAGTGGCCCAAGTAGTAATAGTGACCCCCATAGTGGCCCGAGTAGTAATAGTGACCCCCATAGTGGCCCAAGTAGTAATAGTGACCCCCATAGTGGCCCAAGTAGTAATCGTGACCCCCATAGTGGCCCAAGTAGTAATAGTGACCCCCATAGTGGCCCGAGTAGTAATAGTGACCCCCATAGTGGCCCAAGTAGTAATAGTGACCCCCATAGTGGCCCGAGTAGTAATAGTGACCCCCATAGTGGCCCAACTAGTAATAGTGATCCCCATAGTGACGTCAGTAATAAAAGTGACCCCGTATAATGGCTCTAGTAGTAATAATGATCCCAATAGTGGTCCTAGTAATAATAGTGACCCCCTAGCTGAGAAGTGGATATAATCGTATGGAGTCTAGACAATGCTCTGTGAGCTCAACAAGCCGACCTTCAGACTGATACATCGTACATCACTAGTCCTGCTCCTAGCTGAGAAGTGGATATAATCATATAGAGTCTCGTGTGGTGCAGAGTGTAAGCTCTCACCTACGACCTGAAGGTTGCAAGTTCAATCACCTCATGACTCAGGTAGCAGCTCAAGGGTGACTCAGCCTTCCATCCTTCCGAGGTTGGTAAAATGAGAACCCAGCTTGGTGGGGGGTAATGAATAATAATTACCTGAAAGCTGCGGAATAAGTTGGCGCTATACAAATACCAAGATTTATATAGAGTCTAGACAATGCTCTGTGAGCTCAGCAGTCTGACCTTCAGACTGATACATTGTATATAGTTGTGTGTAGATGTTGATTAGGTTTTGGTAAAGCCCATTTAAGTGATGCCAGGTATGACAGTCCGGTTGCTATAGACACACTGCCTAGCAACCAGTCTTGTCAGTGTAGCGCGTTGATAGACACCAGTTTGCCTCGAACTCTTCGGGTTTTCAGCTCGTTGCGGATGTAAAGGCGCTTCATCCAATGGCGGCCGGTCTGGCTCACTTACCTGTAGCTTCTTGAGCAGCGCGGCTTCAGTGTTGTTCCCTTGTTTCGCCTGTTTTGCCTTCCAGAATTGTTTCTGAGCGGAGTATCTGTTCATCGGACAGACCTTAAAGAGGCAATCTGCAAAGAAGACGGAAGATGGCGTTAGTAGGCAGCGTGAGGATGGGCGTCCGGCGCGGGACAGCCCCGTACGGGCCTCAAAGGAAAACGGTCTCTGTTGCCCATGGCAACCTATCCGAGCGCAGCTTTCTTTTTACCTCAGCAAACTTAGAAAAGAAAGCTGCACTGTGATTGGCTGCTCTGGGCAATGAATGAGGGGCATCACGTCTTCATGTGTAAGTGATGCTTTTGGGCGCACTGTATGGCGTGATCCCCTAATGAACAGCTCCGTATACACACTGAGCGGCCCCTTTATTAGCCCCGCCCCCCTCAGGATTAGCGCCCCCTGTACGGTAATTCCCCCCCGTGACCCCGGAGTGCGGCATAAAATCACGTCACAAGTTTTCCGTTAATCAGTTTCAGTGTGAATCCACATTAGATGTGAAGATCCGGCGATCGGAGCGACTTCCAGCGAGGCCGGTCATCAGTGCTGGACTAGCCGGGGTCTTACTGCCAACCGCGGGGGTTTATCATGTAACGGTGTGGAGAGTATACAGAGAATGGCGCGATCAAGGAAAACATCCAGTGAAAGGGGATCCTGCGGACGGAAACAACTCATCACTGAAAGGGGTCGGAGGAGGATGTCAGGAATCGTTCTGACCAACAGGCTGCACAGTCAGCTGAATACAACGCTGGAGCTCCAACTAACGTGTCCGAACGCACAACTCGCCGTTCCTCCGCACGGATAATATAACAGCGGGCAACCAGTTCCAGCGCCATTGTGTCTAACAGAAAGACTCCAGCAGGCAAAAGAGCGCAAAACTTGTATCACTGAGCAGCGGGAAAACATCTCCTGGTCAGATGGAGACAGATTTATGTGCTGATGGGAGGGCAGAATTTGGCACAAGCAGCATGAATCGCTGACCCCTTCCTGTCAGCAGGTCAGAACATGTCAGCACCTCCATCTACAAGAAGCTTCCTGTCCGCAGGGGCCGGTATTCCTGCAGTAAGATGGTCACTTAGTGGAATCTACGCCACGATGAATACTGTGGTTCTGCAGACCAAAGGAGTCCAACGCTACTATACGGGGGTCTCTAATAAAGCGACTAATGAAAGTCAGGGCAGACTTGGTTTCCCGTAAAGCAGGATATGCTGTATTTGCGGTACGCTGTATCTAATCTCAGTTTCCAGCTGCTGCCTTCCCAGATTACATGAAAGGGATCCGGAGCGCTATCACCCATGACTATCGCCACCGCAGAGGTGAAGTACAAGTGGCGCTATTGAGAGACACACTCAGGACCGGCCGACGTGGAACCAACTGACCCGCCCCACACATGGGCCGTCTGGTTCAAAAAACACCATTTCAAACAACCTATTAGGGGTTTCTGGGTAAATAGAGACCGTTCCCTAATAGCCAGAATGAAGAGAGAAACTAAAAAGAGCAACTCCTGGAGGAGCGGACACATCCATGCATTACTCAAGAAACTATTCATTTCAATGTGTCATACTTCATTTCTCCTGTGGGGGAGCTGCAGGGAAACTGAATCTTTGCTAACAGAGTACAGAGAGCAACTAAAAAGACTGTCCCCCCCTTTAGAGGACCTGATATGTTCATGCATTACACAAAATATTCATTTAACTGTGTAATACATCATTTCTCCTGTGGAGGTGCCGCAGGGAAACTGAATACTTGCCATGGAGGACCTGGTCCATTCATGAATGCCACAGGCAAACAATTGATTTGTTGGAAGGCTGCCTTCCAATAGGTGGTGCTATAGAGGTATTGCTCCAGCTTTTCATTTGCATATTTCCCAGAGGAGCATGCTTGACCTTAGAAGTCTCATCCCATCTTCTAGGTGCTCTCCCTAAGATAAACCGACAACCTTCCCCGACCTACATCTATAAGCCTCTCACTATCCAAGCCAGAAACCTTCTGCACGCTGATGAGGGGCAAAAACCCCCAAACAGCTGCCTGGTCTCAGTTATGATCTCCTTCTGCAGAAGACTCTGGCTTTAGCTCATAATTCCCAGTCATTGTTACAAGGCTTGTTATAGGGTCTGATTGCAGTAATGTTGTCTTCCAATAGGTGGTGCTGTAGAGGCATTATTCCCAATTTCACACAAACTATTGATTTGCATGTGTAATACTTCATTTCTCCTGTGGGGGAGCTGCAGGGAAACTGAATACTTGCTACCAGAGTGCAGAGAACTAAAAAGGCTGTTTCTGGTTTACGATTTTTTAGTTCAACTTGTAAAGTTGCAGCTTGTATTTCTACTTCTTGCCGCCATGTTTTCCTCTTACCCGAGTTATATACTGTGGAACTATAGAGAGTGTCTCCCGTGGAGGACCGGGTACATCCAGGTATTGGGGCCACTCACGAGTTATCCCGCAGCTATTAGGCCCAATGCCCCTGTCCGGACGGTAGTTCTAAGCCCCGCGTGTCTCCCGTGCAGCAGAGCCACAGCTCCAGAAGCCGACAGCGATGCATTAGCATCCGCAGGGCACACAGAGGCACGCGGAGGGGATTTTTCCCCGGCATGCACTTTGCACACATGAGAATAAATCGCAGCATGCTCCATTTTCCTGCGGCTCTCCTGCACGGACGGCCCATGCAGCTTCCACACCCGCAGCTGTTTTTGTGGCGCGGATCCGCGGGGGGAGCAGCAGATGTAAAGGAAAAAAGTGTGCAGGCTGCCAGCGCGCCGAGCGCATCCGCCGGGCAGAAGGAAGACGATCTGGCTGCGACAGAGAAGAGCCGCGCAGCGTCCGGAGGGGTAAGCAATGTCTTCCCCCCGCCCCATGGCGGCGGGCGCGGATTCAGCAGTGCACACCAGCCCTTCTATTGAACCTAATAGCTTTCTGCCTTTAATGTTCACCTGCAGAATTCCACCGCGACATTTACTAATTGCCACGGAAAAACGTGCGGCCGGCTTCCACTGAACTCAATGCCCTTCACAGATATAGATGACAAAAGAATGACTTATTGAAATATTCTAAAATGTGGGCTCACATATAACACTTAGAGACCATACGTAAAAAGGACAGGTAACATATCAACAAAGAATAGGCCCTAGCAGATATATACAGGACGACGTATCTCTCAGATACCACCAGTACGTATAGGAAAGGATAGAATTCCAGATGGTAAGAGAGTGGGATCCAAGTCTGAAGATGGTTTGTGCTTGGATGCTAGTGTGGTCCAGGAATTAAAGGGGTTGTCCCGCAGCAGCAAGTGTGTCTATACACTTCTGTATGGCCATATTAAAGGGGTTGTCCCGCGGCAGCAAGTGGGTCTATACACTTCTGTATGGCCATATTAAAGGGGTTGTCCCGCGGCAGCAAGTGGGGTTCAGCACTTCTGTATGGCCATATTAATGCACTTTGTAATGTACATTGTGCATTAATTATGAGCCATACAGAAGTTATAAGAAGTTTTTCACTTACCTGCTCCGTTGCTGGCGTCCTCGTTCCCATGGAGCCGACTAATTTTCGCCATCTAATGGCCAAATTAGCCGCGCTTGCACAGTCCCGGTCTTCTTTTCTCAATGGGGCCGCTCGTGCTGGATGCCGACACCGTGTAGCTCCACCCCGTCACGTGCCGATTCCAGCCAATCAGGAGGCTGGAATCGGCAATGGACCGCACAGAAGACCTGCGGTCCACCGAGGGTGAAGATCCCGGCGGCCATCTTCAGCAGGTAAGTAAGAAGTCACCGGAGCGCGGGGATTCAGGTAAGCACTCTCCGGTGTTCTTTTTTAACCCCTGCATCGGGGTTGTCTCGCGCCGAACAGGGGGGGGGGGGGGGACCGTTTCGGCGCGGGACAACCCCTTTAATGCCTGTACTAGGCCACAATATTCTTATGTGTATTCTTGTTGCTAGAACACTTTCTAATGAATTCCCATTGGTAGCACAATTACCGTACGTACGGGTGCTAAACACATGGTTCATATTTTGCACTAAACTCAATGGAAGCCGTCCGTCAGGCGATACTTCCTCTGCGAGCACAGCGGAAGTATCATGTGATTAAGTGCCACCGCCCACTACCAGGCGTCATATGCTGCACTGTGCATGCGCGGCAGATCCGGAGAGGCGAGTACAGGGTCTTTGGGGGGCTCCGTGTCGGACTCCGCTGTGATATTCCGCTGGCAGGAGGCCTTACACGAGCTATTGATTTAACTGTGTAATACTTCATTTCTCCAGTGGGGGTGCTGCAGGGAGGCTGAACACTTGCTGCCGGAGGTCTCCATACATTACAGGTATTTGTTCTGGGTTCCAGCAGCAAAAATCGGTCATCTGGGAACCATTATGGCAAAAAGTGATTATCCAATGTGACAACTAGTGGTGGCCTATCATAGGGGTCAGCTGGGCCGACTGACCATCAGCTGCCAAGCAAGTGCAATTGTGCACTGAGCTGATTTCTGCAGGAAGCAAACAGCCCCATCCCATTGCAGTGGCCCAACTTGGTATTGCAGGCCATGTTTTACGGCAATGAACAGGAGCTTGGCCTGCCATACCAAGCCTTGTTGCTGCAGTTGGAACAGAGCTGTCTGGGACATGGACCTAAAGAACAGCTGATCAGTGGGGGTCTGATCTACTACTGATGACCTTTCCTGAGGATAGGCCATCAATAGTTTACAATTGGGCAGCCCTTTTAGAGCTATGCCACGATTGGCTGCACCATTAGATAATGAGGTCCTAATTAAAGGGGTTGTTCAGTTGGAAACTTGATTCCACGTCCACGTTCAGGATAAGGCATCGATAGTAGATCAGCGGTGGTCTGCCACCCAGAAACCCCTTTTATGAGCAGTTTTCCACTGATTTCTGCATGAAGCAGACAGCTCCGCTCTCACTGCAGTGGCCATGCTTGGTATTACAGGCAAAGTTCTCAATGAAATTCATGGTGCTTGTAATACCACACCGGGCCACTGCTAGAAGAACGAGACTGTCTACTTCCGGCAGAAATCAACTCCTTGCAGGAGATTACGGACTCCGTGAACAGTTGATCAGCGGGGATCTACAATGGACGGCCATCAGTAGTTTACAAATGGACATCCCCTTTAAGTATCTTGCGTATAGTTACATGGTTCCATAATCCAGCAGGTCACTAATACTACTGAGGTCACGGATCACATCTTGTGGAGAGGGGGTGCAAGAACGGGGGTTAACTGAGGAAGCTGTAATGGCAGGCAGTCACCCAGCTTTCCCAGGTACAGAGAACTACCAATCGGCTGAACAGAATTTGCAACAACCGTGCGAAAGAGCACGATGCAAATAATCGTACGACCCGGGGCCATAGGAGAATAACCCCGCCCCTGAGCCGCGCCTGCGTGCGTTGCATCCCGTAACCTTGCAGCCTTCAGATGTCCTTGTGCTGCGCCCGCTGTAATTAGCAGCGCTATTATCCAATAACCAAAACAAAGCCGGCGCTCCTCACGTGTCGCTGCGTGCCGCTCAGCAGGCCTTCCTGCTCCCAGGACAATTAACTGTTTGTTCCACCGCTGCGCAGATAGTGGCTGGTTGTCACCCCACACAGCGCTGCGGCGGCGCAACGTCACCCCGGACATCACACAACACACGGCTGTTCTTGTATTTGTTGCTTTCTATGTGGCTAGCGAGGGGTTAAAGGGATATAAACCCGTACTTAAAACTAGAAGAGGTACCAGGACATCTGCAGAGGGGGTACAAAAACTGTCCATCCGGGGGCCCGAAATACCATGCACTTATAATGGGCAGTGTGTATTACCGTACTTCACCTAAGGTGGCACTGCAGGAAAACTGTCAACTTGAAGGGAATCTCTAGTACCCTGTTGTACCTCCTCTAGCTTGGATACAAGATGTGATACGGATGGGCATGGAGGGTCTAGTACCCTGTTGTACCACCTCTAGCTTGGATACAAGATGTGATACGGGGAGCATGGAGGATCTAGTACCCTGTTGTACCGCCTCTAGCTTGGATACAAGATGTGATACAGGCGGGCATGGAGGCTCTAGTACCCTGTTGTACAGCCTCTAGCTTGGATACAAGATGTGATATGGGCGGGCATGGGGGCTCTAGTACCCTGTTGTACCGCCTCTGGCTTGGATACAAGATGTGATACGGGCAGGCATGGAGACTCTAGTACTCTGTTGTACCGCCTCTAGCTTGGATACAAGATGTGATATGGGCGGGCATGGGGGCTCTAGCACCCTGTTGTACCGCCTCTAGCTCGGATACAAGATGTGATACAGGCAGGCATGGAGGCTCTAGCACCCTGTTGTACCGCCTCTAGCTTGGATACAAGATGTGATACAGGCAGGCATGGAGGCTCTAGCACCCTGTTGTACCGCCTCTAGCTCGGATACAAGATGTGATACAGGCAGGCATGGAGGCTCTAGCACCCTGCTGTAACACTTCTGGCTTGGATACAAGATGTGATTCGACACTCCAGCTTCTCACACCCCAATAATGCGCCCCCTCTGGTAACGGGGTGGAATCTCTTCTCTGCATCGTAGAGGCGTCTAGTGGCCAACAAGCTCTACAAGAAGAGGTCACCACACACAAGGAGCCTCCGAGAGCCTCTTATAGGCCGGGGGGAACCACGTCTAGGGTGTCAGCTAATCACTACAACTCCCATCATCTACAGATCGGCCTGAGATCAGCAGGACGGGGTCTGCAGCAGAACGACAGCTTCTTGTGAGTGCGGTGGGTTTTGACAGACAGTATACATATACGCACTCGGGTCGTGGTTCCTCGTACGCAGGCCGATGCAGGCTTATAAACAAAGCTCACAGAAACAGAGGGCAGATACGGATATCCACTGCAGGAAGGTCGCCGTTTACCTGGTGGCGGGCAGTGAGACAGATTGCTGCATGCTGCCAGGTTAAACACTTCACTGCTTGGGCTGTGCGGGTTGTGCCATGTATGTGTGGCACACAGATCTATGGTGGTCTTCCTGGTATCGGTTCTTATGGTGCGGGCTGGGTCTGTTGGCAACCACCCCTCCCCCACTCTGGGTTGTACCATGTATGTGTGGCACACAGATCTATGGCGGTCTTCCTGGTATCAGTTCTTATGGTGCGGGCTGGGTCTGTTGGCAACCACCCCTCCCCCAATCTGGGTTGTGCATTGTATGTGTGGCGCACAGGTCTATGGTGGTCTTCCTGGTATCGGTTCTTATGGTGCGGGCTGGGTCTGTTGGCTACCATCCCTCCCCCACCCTGGGTTGTGCCCTGTATGTGTGGCGCACAGATCTATGGCGGTCTTCCTGGTATCAGTTCTTATGGTGCAGGCTGGGTCTGTTGGCAACCACCCCTCCCCCACTCTGGGTTGTACCATGTATGTGTGGCACACAGATCTATGGCGGTCTTCCTGGTATCAGTTCTTATGGTGCGGGCTGGGTCTGTTGGCAACCACCCCTCCCCCAATCTGGGTTGTGCATTGTATGTGTGGCGCACAGGTCTATGGTGGTCTTCCTGGTATCGGTTCTTATGGTGCGGGCTGTGTCTGTTGGCAACCCCCCTCCACCACGCACCCCCACCCTGGGTTGGGCCCCGTATGTGTGGCGCACAGATCTATGGCGGTCTACAGTATCAGTTCTTATGGTGCGGGATGAGTCTGTTGGCAACCATCCCTCCCCCACCCTAGGTTGTGCCCTGTATGTGTGGCGCATAGATCTATGGCGGTCTTCCTGGTATCAGGTCTTATGGTGCGGGCTGGGTCTGTTGGCAACCACCCCTCCCCCCACACTGGGTTGTGCCCTTATGTGTGGCGCACAGATCTATGGCGGTCTATGATATCCGTTCTTATGGTGCGGACTGGGTCTGTTGGCAACCACCCCTCCCCTACCCTGGGTTGTGCCCTGTATGTGTGGCGCATATATCTATGGTGGTCTTCCTGGTATCCGTTCTTATGGTGCGGGCTGGGTCTATTGACAGCCACCCTGGGTGTGCCCTGTATGTGTGGCACATATATCTATTGCAGTCTATGGTATCAGTTCTTATGGTGCGGGCTGGGTCTGTTGGCTACCACCCCTCCCCCACCCTGGGTCGTGTCCTTATGTGTGGCGCACAGATCTATGGCGGTCTTCCTGGTATCAGTTCTTATGGTGAGGGCTGGGTCTGTTGGAAGCCACCCCTCCCCCACCCTGGGTTGTGCCCTGTATGTGTGGCGCACAGATCTATGGCGGTCTTCCTGGTATCAGTTCTTATGGTGCGGGCTGGGTCTGTTGGCAGCCACCCCTCCCCCACCCTGGGTTGTGCCCTGTATGTGTGGCACATATATCTATGGTGGTCTATGGTATCGGTTCTTATGGTGTGGCTGGGTCTGTTGGCAGCCGCCCCGCCCCCACCCTGGGTTGTGCCATGTATGTGTGACACATATATCTATAGCGGTCTATGGTATCAGTTCTTATGGTGCGGGCTGGGTCTGTTGGCAGCCACCCCACCCCCATCCTGGGTTGTGCCCTGTATGTGTAGCGCACAGATCTATGGCGGTCTTCCTGGTATCGGTTCTTATGGTGCGGGCTGGGTCTGTTGGCAGCCACCCCGCCCCCACCCTGGGTTGTGCCCTGTATGTGTGGCGCACAGATCTATGGCGGTCTTCCTGGTATCAGTTCTTATGGTGCAGGCTGGGTCTGTTGGCAACCACCCCTCCCCCACTCTGGGTTGTACCATGTATGTGTGGCACACAGATCTATGGTGGTCTTCCTGGTATCGGTTCTTATGGTGCGGGCTGGGTCTGTTGGCAACCACCCCTCCCCCACTCTGGGTTGTGCCCTGTATGTGTGGCGCATAGGTCTATGGTGGTCTTCCTGGTATCGGTTCTTATGGTGCGGGCTGGGTCTGTTGGTAGCCACCCCTCCCTCCCCCTGGGTTGTGCCCTGTATGTGTGGCGCACAGATCTATGGCGGTCTTCCTGGTATCAGTTCTTATGGTGCAGGCTGGGTCTGTTGGCAGCCATCCCGCCCCCACCCTGGGTTGTGCCCTGTATGTGTGGCGCACAGATCTGTGGCGGTTTTCCTAGTATCAGTTCTTATGGTGAAGGCTGGGTCTGTTGGCAGCCACCCTGGGTTGAGTGGCTGATCAGTCAGCGGGCACCTGACCATTGCTGCTCCTTACATGCTTGCCCCGCAGTGCATCTCATGTATCCGGCCTCTTTCTGTCAGCATTTGATCCCCTCTGTGATGTAGGCTTATACACCAATCAGCAGCCATCATTAGTCTGACTACTGGCGCTCGCACACCATTTACTCCATTATACGTTCCCGCTTTCACTGAACTGACCAGAATTGCGCTGTTTCCTCCGGAAGAAACCGGTTACTATGACAACCGAAGGAAACAGGAAGAGCTGTTTCCTCCATCTGATGCAAGGAAGCTGAGTGTAAAGGGTTAGCGGCGCACTCCGTAGGGGGTGCTAGTGGGGCATGCACGTCTCTGAGGGGGCCCCCTGCTGGTCACCCCCTTACCAGGGACCGACTCCTGTCCTGGTGGGCTCCATGGACAGCCCTCCGGTCCACGGCTGACCCCGCTGATCATCGGCTTCATCAGACACGACGCCCGCTTCACTTACTGCGCTCATGGGTAAATGGTGAAATCGTGGATTATGCAGGAATAATGTTTCTTAACCCCTTCGTGACCAAGACGTCTTTTTATGGCGGTCACTATACCTGCACACGCATCTTTGTAAGCCGGTGGATTGGCTGACTACTGACAGCAGGGCTCCAGCTCTAACCTCCAGGAATGGAAAGACCCCAGATCCTGGCAGTTTAACCCCTCGCATGCCACAATCTAGAGCAACTGCAGATTGTTATTCCGCAACTCCTAGCCGCACGTGTGAACGAACTGGCGGAGGCCCGTGCCTTTCAGCCAGGATCGTCCTTGTGGACGGCAATAGCAGAACCCCCCATTTACATCTGGTCATGTGAGACCAACCTTATATAGATACAAAACAACACATAATCAGTATTACTGAAGTCATACCGACCCGGAAAATGTATATATTTAGTGATTTCTGGTGAACGCGATAGGATTATTAAAACGTAGAGGCAGAAAGGTTTCCTCTTCGCATCTCCAAAAAAAGAAATAAAAGGCAATCCAAAAGTCACCTGTGCCTCACGGAGCTGCTGGGAAATCCAGTGATCAGTTGTAATCTATCTAATCTGGCAGTGTTCCTACAGCACACCCACAGGAGAGATGAGGTATTACACTGAAATCAATGAGGTGTCCATGTAAGGAAGGCATCCGCCGGGTCCTCCAAGGCTCCTTCCTACTGGCTCCTTTATGGCTAATAGATGAGGAACGTGGCATCCTATTGACTCAAAATACCCTAATAGTGTAGGACCAGACAACCTATATAACTGAGGGCTTGTCCTAAAAGCTTACAATCTAGGGGATGGCAATAGTTCTGGGACAAGTGTTAAGCAAACAGGACTGCGGATCTCTTCAGTAAATGACCCCGCCATCCAGTAAAGCTTTCTGACTGTCCTGTCAGCTCTAAATACTGAAGAGACGTCAGGACTGAGAGGAGCCGCAGCGTGATAAAAGACAAGGTGTAACCCTGGGAGGAGGCGGCCCGGGTCACACAAAGACAAGGTGTAACCCTTGGAGGAGGCGGCCCGGGTCACACAAAGACAAGGTGTAACCCTGGGAGGAGGCGGCCCGGGTCACACAAAGACAAGGTGTAACCCTTGGAGGAGGCGGCCCGGGTCACACAAAGACAAGGTGTAACCCTGGGAGGAGGCGGCGGCCCGGGTCACAAAAAGACAAGGTGTAACCCTGAGAGGAGGCGGCCCGGGTCACACAAAGACAAGGTGTAACCCTGGGAGGAGGCGGCCCGGGTCACACAAAGACAAGGTGTAACCCTGGGAGGAGGCGGCCCGGGTCACACAAAGACAAGGTGTAACCCTGGGAGGAGGCGGCCCGGGTCACACAAAGACAAGGTGTAACCCTGAGAGGAGGCGGCCCGGGTCACACAAAGACAAGGTGTAACCCTGGGAGGAGGCGGCCCGGGTCACACAAAGACAAGGTGTAACCCTGGGAGGAGGCGGCCCGGGTCACACAAAGACAAGGTGTAACCCTGGGAGGAGGCGGCCCGGGTCACACAAAGACAAGGTGTAACCCTGGGAGGCCGCGGCCCTGGTCACAAAAAGACAAGGTGTAACCCTGGGAGGCGGCGGCCCGGGTCACACAAAGATTAGGTGTAACCCTGAGAGGAGGCGGCCCGGGTCACACAAAGACAAGGTGTAACCCTGAGAGGAGGCGGCCCGGGTCACAAAAAGACAAGGTGTAACCCTGGGAGACGGCGGCCCTGGTCACACAAAACAAGGTGTAACCCTGGGAGGAGGCGGCCCGGGTCACACAAAGACAAGGTGTAACCCTGGGAGGAGGCGGCCCGGGTCACACAAAGACAAGGTGTAACCCTGGGAGGAGGCGGCCCGGGTCACACAAAGACAAGGTGTAACCCTGGGAGGCCGCGGCCCTGGTCACAAAAAGACAAGGTGTAACCCTGGGAGGCGGCGGCCCGGGTCACACAAAGATTAGGTGTAACCCTGAGAGGAGGCGGCCCGGGTCACACAAAGACAAGGTGTAACCCTGAGAGGAGGCGGCCCGGGTCACACAAAGACAAGGTGTAACCCTGAGAGGTGGCGGCCCGGGTCACAAAAAGACAAGGTGTAACCCTGGGAGACGGCGGCCCTGGTCACACAAAGACAAGGTGTAACCCTGGGAGGAGGCGGCCCGGGTCAAAAAAAGACAAGGTGTAACCCTGGGAGGCGGCGGCCCGGGTCACACAAAGACAAGGTGTAACCCTGGGAGGAGGCGGCGGCCCGGGACACACAAAGACAAGGTGTAACCCTGAGAGGCGGCGGCCGGGGTCACAAAAAGACAAGGTGTAACCCTGGGAGGCGGCGGCCAGGGTCACACAAAGACAAGGTGTAACCCTGAGAGGCCGCGGCCCCGTCACAAAAAGACAAGGTGTAACCCTGGGAGGAGGCGGCCCGGGTCACACAAAGGCAAGCTGTAAGCCTGGGAGGCGGCGGCCCGGGTCACACAAAGACAAGGTGTAATCGTGGGAGGCGGCGGCCCTGGTCACACAAAGACAAGGTGTAATCGTGGGAGGCGGCGGCCCTGGTCACACAAAGACAAGGTGTAACCCTGGGAGGCCGCGGCCCGGGTCACACAAAGACAAGGTGTAACCCTAAGAGGCGGCGGCCCGGGTCACACAAAGACAAGGTGTAACCCTAAGAGGCCGCGGCCCGGGTCACACAAAGACAAGGTGTAACCCTAAGAGGCCGCGGCCCGGGTCACACAAGGACAAGGTGTAATCGTGGGAGGCGGCGGCCCGGGTCACAAAAAGACAAGGTGTAACCCTGGGAGGAGGCGGCCCGGGTCACACAAAGACAAGGTGTAACCCTGGGAGGAGGCGGCCCGGGCCACACAAAGACAAGGTGTAACCCTGGAAGGAGGCGGCCTGGGTCACAAAAAGACAAGGTGTAACCCTGAGAGGAGGCGGCCCGGGTCACACAAAGACAAGGTGTAACCCTGGGAGGAGGCGGCCCGGGTCACACAAAGACAAGGTGTAACCCTGGGAGGAGGCGGCCCGGGTCACACAAAGACAAGGTGTAACCCTGGGAGGAGGCGGCCCGGGTCACACAAAGACAAGGTGTAACCCTGAGAGGAGGCGGCCCGGGTCACACAAAGACAAGGTGTAACCCTGGGAGGAGGCGGCCCGGGTCACACAAAGACAAGGTGTAACCCTGGGAGGAGGCGGCCCGGGTCACACAAAGACAAGGTGTAACCCTGGGAGGAGGCGGCCCGGGTCACACAAAGACAAGGTGTAACCCTGGGAGGCCGCGGCCCTGGTCACAAAAAGACAAGGTGTAACCCTGGGAGGCGGCGGCCCGGGTCACACAAAGATTAGGTGTAACCCTGAGAGGAGGCGGCCCGGGTCACACAAAGACAAGGTGTAACCCTGAGAGGAGGCGGCCCGGGTCACAAAAAGACAAGGTGTAACCCTGGGAGACGGCGGCCCTGGTCACACAAAGACAAGGTGTAACCCTGGGAGGAGGCGGCCCGGGTCACACAAAGACAAGGTGTAACCCTGGGAGGAGGCGGCCCGGGTCACACAAAGACAAGGTGTAACCCTGGGAGGAGGCGGCCCGGGTCACACAAAGACAAGGTGTAACCCTGGGAGGCCGCGGCCCTGGTCACAAAAAGACAAGGTGTAACCCTGGGAGGCGGCGGCCCGGGTCACACAAAGATTAGGTGTAACCCTGAGAGGAGGCGGCCCGGGTCACACAAAGACAAGGTGTAACCCTGAGAGGAGGCGGCCCGGGTCACACAAAGACAAGGTGTAACCCTGAGAGGTGGCGGCCCGGGTCACAAAAAGACAAGGTGTAACCCTGGGAGACGGCGGCCCTGGTCACACAAAGACAAGGTGTAACCCTGGGAGGAGGCGGCCCGGGTCACAAAAAGACAAGGTGTAACCCTGGGAGGCGGCGGCCCGGGTCACACAAAGACAAGGTGTAACCCTGGGAGGAGGCGGCGGCCCGGGACACACAAAGACAAGGTGTAACCCTGAGAGGCGGCGGCCGGGGTCACAAAAAGACAAGGTGTAACCCTGGGAGGCGGCGGCCAGGGTCACACAAAGACAAGGTGTAACCCTGAGAGGCCGCGGCCCCGTCACAAAAAGACAAGGTGTAACCCTGGGAGGAGGCGGCCCGGGTCACACAAAGGCAAGCTGTAAGCCTGGGAGGCGGCGGCCCGGGTCACACAAAGACAAGGTGTAATCGTGGGAGGCGGCGGCCCTGGTCACACAAAGACAAGGTGTAATCGTGGGAGGCGGCGGCCCTGGTCACACAAAGACAAGGTGTAACCCTGGGAGGCCGCGGCCCGGGTCACACAAAGACAAGGTGTAACCCTAAGAGGCGGCGGCCCGGGTCACACAAAGACAAGGTGTAACCCTAAGAGGCCGCGGCCCGGGTCACACAAAGACAAGGTGTAACCCTAAGAGGCCGCGGCCCGGGTCACACAAGGACAAGGTGTAATCGTGGGAGGCGGCGGCCCGGGTCACAAAAAGACAAGGTGTAACCCTGGGAGGAGGCGGCCCGGGTCACACAAAGACAAGGTGTAACCCTGGGAGGAGGCGGCCCGGGCCACACAAAGACAAGGTGTAACCCTGGAAGGAGGCGGCCTGGGTCACAAAAAGACAAGGTGCAATCGTGGGAGGCGGCGGCCCGGGTCACACAAAGACAAGGTGTAACCCTGGGAGGAGGCGGTCCGGGTCACACAAAGACAAGGTGTAATCGTGGGAGGCGGCGGCCCGGGTCACAAAAAGACAAGGTGTAACCCTGAGAGGCCGCGGCCCGGGTCACACAAAGACAAGGTGTAACCCTGGGAGGAGGCGGCCCGGGTCACACAAAGACAAGGTGTAACCCTGGGAGGCGGCGGCCCGGGTCACAAAAAGACAAGGTGTAATCGTGGGAGGCGGCGGCCCGGGTCACACAAAGACAAGGTGTAATCGTGGGAGGCGGCGGCCCGGGTCACACAAAGACAAGGTGTAACCCTGGGAGGCCGCGGCCCGGGTCACAAAAAGACAAGGTGTAACCCTGGGAGGCGGCGGCCCGGGTCACACAAAGACAAGGTGTAATCGTGGGAGGCGGCGGCCCGGGTCACACAAAGACAAGGTGTAACCCTGGGAGGCCGCGGCCCGGGTCACAAAAAGACAAGGTGTAACCCTGGAAGGAGGCGGCCCGGGTCACACAAAGACAAGGTGTAATCGTGGGAGGCGGCGGCCCTGGTCACACAAAGACAAGGTGTAATCGTGGGAGGCGGCGGCCCGGGTCACACAAAGACAAGGTGTAACCCTAAGAGGCGGCGGCCCGGGTCACACAAAGACAAGGTGTAACCCTGGGAGGAGGCGGCCCGGGTCACACAAAGACAAGGTGTAATCGTGGGAGGAGGCGGCCCTGGCCACACAAAGACAAGGTGTAACCCTAAGAGGCGGCGGCCCGGGTCACACAAAGACAAGGTGTAACCCTAAGAGGCCGCGGCCCGGGTCACACAAGGACAAGGTGTAATCGTGGGAGGCGGCGGCCCGGGTCACAAAAAGACAAGGTGTAACCCTGGGAGGAGGTGGCCCGGGTCACACAAAGACAAGGTGTAACCCTGGGAGGAGGCGGCCCTGGCCACACAAAGACAAGGTGTAACCCTGGAAGGAGGCGGCCTGGGTCACAAAAAGACAAGGTGTAATCGTGGGAGGCGGCGGCCCGGGTCACACAAAGACAAGGTGTAACCCTGGGAGGAGGCGGCCCTGGCCACACAAAGACAAGGTGTAACCCTGAGAGGCCGCGGCCCGGGTCACACAAAGACAAGGTGTAACCCTGGGAGGAGGCGGCCCGGGTCACACGAAGACAAGGTGTAACCCTGAGAGGCCGCGGCCCGGGTCACACAAAGACAAGGTGTAACCCTAAGAGGCCGCGGCCCGGGTCACACAAAGACAAGGTGTAATCGTGGGAGACGGCGGCCTGGGTCACACAAAGACAAGGTGTAACCCTGAGAGGCCGCGGCTCGGGTCACACAAAGACAAGGTGTAACCCAGAGAGGCGGCGGCCCGGGTCACACAAGGACAAGGTGTAACCGTGGGAGGTGGCGGCCCGGGTCACACAAAGACAAGCAGTAACCCTGGGAGGCGGCGGCCCGGGTCACACAAAGACAAGGTGTAACCCTGGGAGGCGGCGGCCCGGGTCACACAAAGACAAGGTGTAACCCTGAGAGGCCGCGGCCCGGGTCACACAAAGACAAGGTGTAACCCAGAGAGGCGGCGGCCCGGGTCACACAAGGACAAGGTGTAACCGTGGGAGGTGGCGGCCCGGGTCACACAAAGACAAGCAGTAACCCTGGGAGGCGGCGGCCCGGGTCACACAAAGACAAGGTGTAACCCTGGGAGGCGGCGGCCCGGGTCACACAAAGACAAGGTGTAACCCTGAGAGGCCGCGGCCCGGGTCACACAAAGACAAGGTGTAACCCTGAGAGGCCGCGGCCCGGGTCACACAAAGACAAGGTGTAACCCTGGGAGGAGGCGGCCCGGGTCACAAAAAGACAAGGTGTAACCCAGAGAGGCGGCGGCCCGGGTCACACAAGGACAAGGTGTAACCGTGGGAGGCGGCGGCCCGAGTCACACAAAGACAAGGTGTAACCCTGGGAGGCGGCGGCCCGGGTCACACAAAGACAAGGTGTAACCCTAAGAGGCGGCCCGGGTCACACAAAGACAAGGTGTAACCCTGGGAGGCGGCGGCCCGGGTCACACAAAGACAAGGTGTAACCCTGGGAGGAGGCGGGCCGGGTCACACGCAGCAGGAAGATTATTACATACCGTTGCGTCACATTTCCTTTAAGGAGCCGTTTTAAGAGAGGGCTGTAGAGCGGGCCTTCCTCCATTGGGGCTCTGCTAACAATTAGTGACTCCAGTATAACTGCATTGTCTTTGGGGTCTGATGTAGTCCGAAATCCACCTCTTGTATCACTGCTTCAGTTTGAGGTTTTGTCCTCCATGCTTTATCCTGCAGTCAATATATGGAATGTTCCTAGAACCGCTTCTATGGGAAAACACTACTTCTTTATCCCTGCTCCACTAGAACAGAGCTTTGCTCATTGATTCCATCTTAGCTGTACTCTGATATCCACCTTTTGTGTCATTGGTTCTGTTTGCTGTTCTGTCCTCCATGCTTTATACTGCAGTCAATAAATTAAATCCTCCTATAAAGGTTTCTATGGGAAACATTAGTTTGTAGCTCTGCTGGATTAGGACACATCTACATTCAGGGACTCTGGCGTAGCTGCACTGCCTACTGGACTGTTAGGTAGTCTCAAATCCACCTCTTCTGTCATCACAGTGCCACAGCTACACCCCATCTCTCCACCATGATTTATACTGCAGTCATAATAGGAAATGTTCTTATACGATATCATTCATGCTTTTAGCTATGATCAATGCCTCCCACTCAGCTGCTCTGTCTCCCCCCCATACTTTACACTGCTACTGCTCTAGGAAATGCTTCTAAGGTGGTTTCATTGGGAACCCACTACTGCTTTGTAGCTCTGCTGCATTAGGACCTAGCTATGATCAGTGACTACGGTTAGCAGTGTGTCTAAAGGAGTGTGAGGAAGTCTGAACTCCACCGTCTGACTCAGCAGACAGTCAGGCAGATGCTTTCTCTCCCCACCATGCTTTATACTGCAGCCTTTCTTATTTAGCACATGAATCCCAGCTAAACCAAAACTTCATTCAGCTAACATTGCAAAAATAGATTGGAATATAAAGTCATCAAAGCAAGTCAAACTCACCTATAAAATTCCATCCGGTGAAACAGACGTCCAACATCAGACCCCGGCCAGCAGGGGGCGCAACCGTAGAGCAACTCAGGCAACAAATGGCTGAAAACCTTTAGACAATCCAACCGAAACTAACAAAAACCCTTTCTGGAATTCATATTTTTCTAATCATTAACAACCCCTTTTACTACAGTACAACCCCACCCAACCCTCCGCATAAACCCGCAGGTAACCCCGAACACCCAGCACCCCATAGCACAGCCGCAGGGGGTCACAACCGAGATATCAGGAGGCGCTCTGACACACCAAAGAACATGTCAGAGACAGCTGAGGAGTAAATGGCAAACAGCTCCCACAACGGAGGCCCAGAGACAGCCGACCAAGAGAGACAGCCGACCAAGAGAGACAGCCGACCAAGAGAGACAGCCGACCAAGAGAGACAGCCGACCAAGAGAGACAGCCGACCAAGAGAGACAGCCGACCAAGAGAGACAGCCGACCAAGAGAGACAGCCGACCAGGAGAGACAGCCGACCAAGAGAGACAGCCGACCAAGAGAGACAGCCGACCAAGAGAGACAGCCGACCAAGAGAGACAGCCGACCAAGAGAGACAGCCGCACGCATCAGAATCTAACAGATAAAGCATTAAAGTCCATGAAAAAAACACCTCTAACACAGAATTACCTCCTGTATTACTCCAGAGCTGCACTCACTATTCTGCTAGTGGAGTCACTGTGTACATACATAACTTATCCTGTATTATACTCCAGAGCTGCACTCACTATTCTGCTGGTGGGGTCACTGTGTACATACATTACTTATCCTGTACTGCTCTTGAGTTACATCCTGTATTATACCCCAGAGCTGCACTCACTATTCTGCTGGTGGAGTCATTGTGTACATACATTACTTATCCTGTACTGCTCCGGAGTTACATCCTGTATTATACTTCAGAGCTGCACTCACTATTCTGCTGCTGGAGTCACTGTGTACATACATTACTTATCCGGTACTGCTCCTGATTTACATCCTATATTATACCCCAGAGCTGCACTCACCATTCTTCTGGTGGAGTCAATGTGTACATACATTAATTATCCTGTACTGCTCCTGAGTTACATGCTGTATTATACCCCAGAGCTGCACTCACTATTTTGCTGCTGGAGTCACTGTGTACATACATTACTTATCCTGTACTGCTCCTGAGTTACATCCTGTATTACACTCCAGAGCTTAACTCACTATTCTGCTGGTGGAGTCACTGTGTACATACATTACTTATCCTGTACTGACCCTGAGTTACATCCTGTATTATACCCCAGAGCTGCACTCACTATTCTGCTGGTGGAGTCACTGTGTACATACATTACTTATCCTGTACTGCTCCTGAGTTACATCCTGTATTATACCCCAGAGCTGCACTCACTATTCTGCTGGTGGAGTCACTGTGTACATACATTACTGATCCTGAGTTACATCCTATATTATACCCCAGAGCTGCACTCACTATTCTGCTGGTGGAGTCACTGTGTACATACATTACTTATCCTGTACTGACCCTGAGTTACATTCTGTATTATACTTCAGAGCTGCACTCACTATTCTGCTGCTGGTGGAGTCACTATGTACATACATTACTTATCCTGTACTGATCCTGAGTTACATCCTGTATTATACTGCAGAGCTGCATTCACTATTCTGCTGGTGGAGTCATTGTGTACATACATTACTTATCCTGTACTGATCCTGAGTTCAATCCTGTATTATACTGCAGAGCTGCACTCACTATTCTGCTGGTGGAGTCACTGTGTACACACATTACTTATCCTGTACTGCTCCTGAGTTACATCCTGTATTACACTCCAGAGCTTAACTCACTATTCTGCTGGTGGAGTCACTGTGTACATACATTACTTATCCTGTACTGATCCGGAGTTACATTCTGTATTATACTCCAGAGCTGCACTCACTATTCTGCTGGTGGAGTCACTGTGTACATACATTACTTATCCTGTACTGCTCCTGAGTTACATCCTGTATTATACCCCAGAGCTGCACTCACTATTCTACTGGTGGAGTCACTGTGTACATACATTACTTATCCTGTACTGCTCCTGAGTTAAATCCTGTATTATACCCCAGAGCTGCACTCACTATTCTGCTGGTGGAGTCACTGTGTACATACATTACTGATCCTGAGTTACATCCTATATTATACCCCAGAGCTGCACTCACTATTCTGCTGGTGGAGTCACTGTGTACATACATTACTTATCCTGTACTGACCCTGAGTTACATTCTGTATTATACTCCAGAGCTGCACTCACTATTCTGCTGGTGGAGTCACTGTGTACATACATTACTTATCCTGTACTGCTCCTGAGTTACATCCTGTATTATACCCCAGAGCTGCGCTCACTATTCTGCTGGTAGTCACTGTGTACATACATTACTTATCCTGTACAGACCCTGAGTTACATCCTGTATTATACCCCAGAGCTGCACTCACTATTCTGCTGGTGGAGTTACTGTGTACATACATTACTTATCCTGTACTGACCCTGAGTTACATCCTGTATTATACTCCAGAGCTGCACTCACTATTCTGCTGGTGGAGTCACTGTGTACATACATTACTTATCCTGTACAGACCCTTATCCTGTACAGACCCTGAGTTACATCCTGTATTATACCCCAGAGCTGCACTCACTATTCTGCTGGTGGAGTCACTGTGTACATACATTACTTATCCTGTACTGCTCCTGAGTTACATCCTGTATTATACTGCAGAGCTGCACTCACTATTCTGCTGGTGGAGTCACTGTGTACATACATTACTTATCCTGTACTGACCCTGAGTTACATTCTGTATTATACCCCAGAGCTGCACTCACTATTCTGCTGGTGGAGTCACTCTGTACATACATTACTTATCCTATACTGATCCTGAGTTACATCCTGTATTATACTCCAGAGCTGCGCTCACTATTCTGCTGGTGGAGTCACTCTGTACATACATTACTTATCCTATACTGATCCTGAGTTACATCCTGTATTATACTCCAGAGCTGCACTCACTATATGGTGGTGGAGTCACTGTGTACATACATTACTTATCCTGTACTGCTCCTGAGTTACATCCTGTATTATACCCCAGAGCTGCACTCACTATTCTGCTGGTGGAGTCACTGTGTACATACATTACTTATCCTGTACTGATCCTGAGTTACATCCTGAATTACCCTCCGGAGCTGCACTCACTATTCTGCTGGTTCTCAGTGATTCTGTGGCTGCCTTCTCCATGCTGGGTCTTGCTGGCGGTCACTAGTCGGCGGGTTGGTTACGGCACGCAGTGATGATTATCCAGTTGGAAGCAGCGGACAGACTTCAGCCTTGCGGTAGTGTCAGATAATATAACCCCCGGCGTGCCCGGAGCCCGATTTGCATCCAGCGTCTTACTAACATAAGTCACTGCCCTAAATTACCTGCTCCTTAAACCAAGATGGCAGCTATCGTAGCGGTTCCGCAGGCAGTCACCCAGCTTTCCCGGAGTCCTGAGAGTGCTGCAGTTTGCTGCTCACCGGGTTTCATGCGCGTAAAACAGAGGTTGCTAATAACAACCAAGAGTCGTCCGACTCTGGCTTGAAAATGAAAGCAGTGGTCTGATTGGCTGCAATGGGCGTTGCCTCTAGCAACCAGTTTCCAGCAGTGACATAATTGGTCCTCAATGTCACTCATAAGAGACAATCAGGAAGGTTACCGTAGCAACCAGTAAGCCATTGGCTGTTCTTCTACAAGGTGATAGCTAGAATCTGGTTGTTACAAACAGCAGCCAATCAGATCACTGCTTTCATTTTCAAATCTCTGACTTTCATTCTGATTGGTTGCCAATAAAAATACAAATTTACTACATTGCTGATGTGTAGGTGTCAGATATAGGTAAAAAGTATGTGACCCCCCCCCCCCCCCCCCCGAAGCCTTCTACAAGACCTCAACTAACCACATGCTGAGAGCAGAGCCGCTCGTACCTTATACCTCACATAAACCTGTTATGGGAAGCGGCACTCATCCGTGTCTCCTTAAGTAATACAAATGACAGCAGTGTACAAACATCCCTGTCTCCATGACAACCAAACAAACGCCAAATACAGTGTATCATTACTAGATCTACCGCTACACAGTGCAGAGACAACAACAATCCAAACTAATCCAATACATATTCTTATACATAGGGGGCAGTATTATAGTAGTTATATTCTTGTACATAGGGGGCAGTATTATAGTAGTTATATTCTTGTACATAGGGGGCAGTATTATAGTAGTTATATTCTTGTACATAGGGGGCAGTATTATAGTAGTTATATTCTTGTACATAGGGGGCAGTATTATAGTAGTTATATTCTTGTATATAGGGGGCAGTATTATAGTAGTTATATTCTTGTACATAGGAGCAGTATTATAGTAGTTATATTCTTGTACACAGTAGGCAGTATTATAGTAGTTATATTCTTGTACATAGGAGCAGTATTATAGGAGTTATATTCTTGTACATAGGGGGCAGTATTATAGTAGTTATATTCTTGTACATAGGGAGCAGTATTATAGTAGTTATATTCTTGTACATAGAGGGCAGTATTATAGTAGTTATATTCTTGTACATAGGGGGCAGTATTATAGTAGTTATATTCTTGTATATAGGGGGCAGTATTATAGTAGTTATATTCCTGTACATAGGGGAGCAGTATTATAGTAGTTATATTCTTGTACATAGGGGGCAGTATTATAGTAGTTATATTCTTGTACATAGAGGGCAGTATTATAGTAGTTATATTCTTGTACATAGGGGGCAGTATTATAGTAGTTATATTCTTGTATATAGGGGACAGTATTATAGTAGTTATATTCTTGTACATAGGGGGCAGTATTATAGTAGTTATATTCTTGTACATAGGGGGCAGTATTATAGTAGTTATATTCTTGTACATATGGGGCAGTATTATAGTAGTTATATTCTTGTACATAGGGGGCAGTATTATAGTAGTTATATTCTTGTACATAGGAGCAGTATTATAGTAGATATATTCTTGTACATAGGGGGCAGTATTATAGTAGTTATATTCTTGTACATAGGAGCAGTATTATAGTAGTTATATTCTTGTACATAGGGGGCAGTATTATAGTAGTTATATTCTTGTACATAGGGGCAGTATTATAGTAGTTATATTCTTGTACATAGGGGGCAGTATTATAGTAGTTATATTCTTGTACATAGGAGGCAGTATTATAGTAGTTATATTCTTGTACATAGGGGGCAGTATTATAGTAGTTATATTCTTGTACATAGGAGCAGTATTATAGTAGTTATATTCTTGTACATAGGGGGCAGTATTATAGTAGTTATATTCTTGTACATAGGGGCAGTATTATAGTAGTTATATTCTGGTACATAGGGGGCAGTATTATAGTAGTTATATTCCTGTACATAGGAGCAGTATTATAGTAGTTATATTCTTGTACATAGGGGACAGTATTATAGTAGTTATATTCTTGTACATAGGGGGCAGTATTATAGTAGTTATATTCTGGTACATAGGGGGCAGTATTATAGTAGTTATATTCTGGTACATAGGGGACAGTATTATAGTAGTTATATTCCTGTACATAGGGGCAGTATTATAGTAGTTATATTCTTGTACATAGGGGCAGTATTATAGTAGTTATATTCTTGTACATAGGGGCAGTATTATAGTAGTTATATTCTTGTACATAGGAGGCAGTATTATAGTAGTTATATTCTTGTACATAGGAGGCAGTATTATAGTAGTTATATTCTTGTACATAGGGGGCAGTATTATAGTAGTTATATTCTTGTACATAGGGGGCAGTATTATAGGAGTTATATTCTGGTACATAGGGGGCAGTATTATAGTAGTTATATTCCTGTACATAGGGGGCAGTATTATAGTAGTTATATTCTTGTACATAGGGGGCAGTATTATAGTAGTTATATTCTTGTACATAGGAGCAGTATTATAGTAGTTATATTCTTGTACATAGGGGCAGTATTATAGTAGTTATATTCTTGTTCATAGGGGGCTGTATTATAGTAGTTATATTCTTGTACATAGGAGCAGTATTATAGTAGTTATATTCTTGTTCATAGGGGGCTGTATTATAGTAGTTATATTCTTGTACATAGGGGGCAGTATTATAGTAGTTATATTCTTGTACATAGGAGCAGTATTATAGTAGTTATATTCTTGTACATAGGAGGCAGTATTATAGTAGTTATATTCTTGTACATAGGGGCAGTATTATAGTAGTTATATTCTTGTTCATAGGGGGCAGTATTATAGTAGTTATATTCTTGTACATAGGGGGCAGTATTATAGTAGTTATATTCTTGTACATAGGGGGCAGTATTATAGTAGTTATATTCTTGTTCATAGGGGGCTGTATTATAGTAGTTATATTCTTGTACATAGTGGGCAGTATTATAGTAGTTATATACTTGTACGTAGGGGGCAGTATTATAGTAGTTATATTCTTGTTCATAGGGGGCTGTATTATAGTAGTTATATTCTTGTACATAGGGGGCAGTATTATAGTAGTTATATTCTTGTACATAGGGGCAGTATTATAGTAGTTATATTCTTGTACATAGGGGGCAGTATTATAGTAGTTATATTCTTGTACATAGGAGCAGTATTATAGTAGTTATATTCTTGTACATAGTGGGCAGTATTATAGTAGTTATATTTTTGTACATAGTGGGCAGTATTATAGTAGTTATATTCTTGTTCATAGGGGGCAGTATTATAGTAGTTATATTCTTGTACATAGTGGGCAGTATTATAGTAGTTATATTCTTGTACGTAGGGGGCAGTATTATAGTAGTTATATTCTTGTTCATAGGGGCAGTATTATAGTAGTTATATTCTTGTACATAGGGGGCAGTATTATAGTAGTTATATTCTTGTACATAGGGGGCAGTATTATAGTAGTTATATTCTTGTACATAGGAGCAGTATTATAGTAGTTATATTCTTGTACAAAGGGAGCAGTATTATAGTAGTTATATTCTTGTACATAGTGGGCAGTATTATAGTAGTTATATTCTTGTACGTAGGGGGCAGTATTATAGTAGTTATATTCTTGTACATAGGGGCAGTATTATAGTAGTTATATTCTTGTACATAGGGGGCAGTATTATAGTAGTTATATTCTTGTACATAGGGGGCAGTATTATAGTAGTTATATTCTTGTACATAGGGGCAGTATTATAGTAGTTATATTCTTGTACATAGGGGGCAGTATTATAGTAGTTATATTCTTGTACATAGGGGCAGTATTATAGTAGTTATATTCTTGTACATAGGGGGCAGTATTATAGTAGTTATATTCTTGTACATAGTGGGCTGTATTATAGTAGTTATATTCTTGTACATAGGGAGCAGTATTATAGTAGTTATATTCTTGTACATAGGAGGCGGTATTATAGTAGTTATATTCTTGTACATAGGGGGCAGTATTATAGTAGTTATATTCTTGTACATAGGGGGCAGTATTATAGTAGTTATATTCTTGTATATAGGGGCAGTATTATAGTAGTTATATTCTTGTACATAGGAGGAAGTATTATAGTAGTTATATTCTTGTACATAGGAGGCAGTATTATAGTAGTTATATTCTTGTACATAGGGGGCAGTATTATAGTAGTTATATTCTTGTATATAGGGGGCAGTATTATAGTAGTTATATTCTTGTGTATAGGGGCAGTATTATAGTAGTTATATTCTTGTACATAGTGGGCTGTATTATAGTAGTTATATTCTTGTATATAGGGGGCAGTATTATAGTAGTTATATTCTTGTACATAGTGGGCTGTATTATAGTAGTTATATTCTTGTACATAGGGGGCAGCATTATAGTAGTTATATTCTTGTACATAGGGGACAGTATTATAGTAGTTATATTCTTGTACATAGGGGGCAGTATTATAGTAGTTATATTCTTGTACATAGGGGGCAGTATTATAGTAGTTATATTCTTGTACATAGGGGGCAGTATTATAGTAGTTATATTCTTGTACATAGGGAGCAGTATTATAGTAGTTATATTCTTGTACATAGGGGCTGTATTATAGTAGTTATATTCTTGTACATAGAGGGCAGTATTATAGTAGTAATATTCTTGTATATAGGGGGCAGTATTATAGTAGTTATATTCTTGTACATAGGGGGCAGTATTATAGTAGTTATATTCTTGTACATAGGAGGCAGTATTATAGTAGTTATATTCTTGTACATAGGGGGCAGTATTATAGTAGTTATATTCTTGTATATAGGGGCAGTATTATAGTAGTTATATTCTTGTACATAGGGAGCAGTATTATAGTAGTTATATTCTTGTACATAGGAGGCAGTATTATAGTAGTTATATTCTTGTACATAGGAGGCAGTATTATAGTAGTTATATTCTTGTACATAGGGGGCTGTATTATAGTAGTTATATTCTTGTACATAGGAGGCAGTATTATAGTAGTTATATTCTTGTATATAGGGGGCAGTATTATAGTAGTTATATTCTTGTGTATAGGGGCAGTATTATAGTAGTTATATTCTTGTACATAGTGGGCTGTATTATAGTAGTTATATTCTTGTATATAGGGGGCAGTATTATAGTAGTTATATTCTTGTACATAGGGGGCTGTATTATAGTAGTTATATTCTTGTACATAGGGGGCAGCATTATAGTAGTTATATTCTTGTACATAGGGGGCAGTATTATAGTAGTTATATTCTTGTACATAGGGGGCAGTATTATAGTAGTTATATTCTTGTACATAGGGGACAGTATTATAGTAGTTATATTCTTGTACATAGGGGGCAGTATTATAGTAGTTATATTCTTGTACATAGGGGGCAGTATTATAGTAGTTATATTCTTGTACATAGGGAGCAGTATTATAGTAGTTATATTCTTGTACATAGGGGCAGTATTATAGTAGTTATATTCTTGTACATAGTGGGCAGTATTATAGTAGTTATATTCTTGTACATAGGGGGCAGTATTATAGTAGTTATATTCTTGTACATAGGAGGCAGTATTATAGTAGTTATATTCTTGTACATAGGAGGCAGTATTATAGTAGTTATATTCTTGTACATAGGGGGCAGTATTATAGTAGTTATATTCTTGTATATAGGGGCAGTATTATAGTAGTTATATTCTTGTATATAGGGGGCAGTATTATAGTAGTTATATTCTTGTATATAGGGGCAGTATTATAGTAGTTATATTCTTGTACATAGGAGGCAGTATTATAGTAGTTATATTCTTGTACATAGGAGGCAGTATTATAGTAGTTATATTCTTGTACATAGGGGGCAGTATTATAGTAGTTATATTCTTGTATATAGGGGGCAGTATTATAGTAGTTATATTCTTGTGTATAGAGGCAGTATTATAGTAGTTATATTCTTGTATATAGGGGCAGTATTATAGTAGTTATATTCTTGTACATAGGAGGCAGCATTATAGTAGTTATATTCTTGTACATAGGGGGCAGTATTATAGTAGTTATATTCTTGTACATAGGGGCAGTATTATAGTAGTTATATTCTTGTATATAGGGGCAGTATTATAGTAGTTATATTCTTGTATATAGGGGCAGTATTATAGTAGTTATATTCTTGTACATAGGAGGCAGCATTATAGTAGTTATATTCTTGTACATAGGGGGCAGTATTATAGTAGTTATATTCTTGTACATAGCGGGCAGTATTATAGTAGTTATATTCTTGTACATAGGAGGTAGTATTATAGTAGTTATATTCTTGTATATAGGGGCAGTATTATAGTAGTTATATTCTTGTATATAGGGGGCAGTATTATAGTAGTTATATTCTTGTACATAGGGACAGTATTATAGTAGTTATATTCTTGTACATAGGAGGCAGTATTATAGTAGTTATATTCTTGTATATAGGGGGCAGTATTATAGTAGTTATATTCTTGTATATAGGGGCAGTATTATAGTAGTTATATTCTTGTATATAGGGGCAGTATTATAGTAGTTATATTCTTGTACATAGGGAGCAGTATTATAGTAGTTATATTCTTGTACATAGGGGCTGTATTATAGTAGTTATATTCTTGTACATAGAGGGCAGTATTATAGTAGTAATATTCTTGTATATAGGGGGCAGTATTATAGTAGTTATATTCTTGTACATAGGGGGCAGTATTATAGTAGTTATATTCTTGTACATAGGAGGCAGTATTATAGTAGTTATATTCTTGTACATAGGAGGCAGTATTATAGTAGTTATATTCTTGTATATAGGGGGCAGTATTATAGTAGTTATATTCTTGTGTATAGGGGCAGCATTATAGTAGTTATATTCTTGTACATAGTGGGCTGTATTATAGTAGTTATATTCTTGTATATAGGGGGCAGTATTATAGTAGTTATATTCTTGTATATAGGGGGCTGTATTATAGTAGTTATATTCTTGTACATAGGGGGCAGCATTATAGTAGTTATATTCTTGTACATAGGGGGCAGTATTATAGTAGTTATATTCTTGTACATAGGGGGCAGTATTATAGTAGTTATATTCTTGTACATAGGGGACAGTATTATAGTAGTTATATTCTTGTACATAGGGGGCAGTATTATAGTAGTTATATTCTTGTACATAGGGGGCAGTATTATAGTAGTTATATTCTTGTACATAGGGGGCAGTATTATAGTAGTTATATTCTTGTACATAGGGAGCAGTATTATAGTAGTTATATTCTTGTACATAGGGGCTGTATTATAGTAGTTATATTCTTGTACATAGGGAGCAGTATTATAGTAGTTATATTCTTGTACATAGGAGGCAGTATTATAGTAGTTATATTCTTGTACATAGGGGCTGTATTATAGTAGTTATATTCTTGTACATAGGAGGCAGTATTATAGTAGTTATATTCTTGTACATAGGGGGCAGTATTATAGTAGTTATATTCTTGTACATAGGAGGCAGTATTATAGTAGTTATATTCTTGTATATAGGGGGCAGTATTATAGTAGTTATATTCTTGTGTATAGGGGCAGCATTATAGTAGTTATATTCTTGTACATAGTGGGCTGTATTATAGTAGTTATATTCTTGTATATAGGGGGCAGTATTATAGTAGTTATATTCTTGTATATAGGGGGCTGTATTATAGTAGTTATATTCTTGTACATAGGGGGCAGCATTATAGTAGTTATATTCTTGTACATAGGGGGCAGTATTATAGTAGTTATATTCTTGTACATAGGGGGCAGTATTATAGTAGTTATATTCTTGTACATAGGGGACAGTATTATAGTAGTTATATTCTTGTACATAGGGGGCAGTATTATAGTAGTTATATTCTTGTACATAGGGGGCAGTATTATAGTAGTTATATTCTTGTACATAGGGGGCAGTATTATAGTAGTTATATTCTTGTACATAGGGAGCAGTATTATAGTAGTTATATTCTTGTACATAGGGGCAGTATTATAGTAGTTATATTCTTGTACATAGGGGGCAGTATTATAGTAGTTATATTCTTGTACATAGGAGGCAGTATTATAGTAGTTATATTCTTGTACATAGGAGGCAGTATTATAGTAGTTATATTCTTGTACATAGGGGGCAGTATTATAGTAGTTATATTCTTGTATATAGGGGCAGTATTATAGTAGTTATATTCTTGTATATAGGGGGCAGTATTATAGTAGTTATATTCTTGTATATAGGGGCAGTATTATAGTAGTTATATTCTTGTACATAGGAGGCAGTATTATAGTAGTTATATTCTTGTACATAGGAGGCAGTATTATAGTAGTTATATTCTTGTACATAGGGGGCAGTATTATAGTAGTTATATTCTTGTATATAGGGGGCAGTATTATAGTAGTTATATTCTTGTGTATAGAGGCAGTATTATAGTAGTTATATTCTTGTATATAGGGGCAGTATTATAGTAGTTATATTCTTGTACATAGGAGGCAGCATTATAGTAGTTATATTCTTGTACATAGGGGGCAGTATTATAGTAGTTATATTCTTGTACATAGGGGGCAGTATTATAGTAGTTATATTCTTGTACATAGCGGGCAGTATTATAGTAGTTATATTCTTGTACATAGGAGGTAGTATTATAGTAGTTATATTCTTGTATATAGGGGCAGTATTATAGTAGTTATATTCTTGTATATAGGGGGCAGTATTATAGTAGTTATATTCTTGTACATAGGGACAGTATTATAGTAGTTATATTCTTGTACATAGGAGGCAGTATTATAGTAGTTATATTCTTGTATATAGGGGGCAGTATTATAGTAGTTATATTCTTGTATATAGGGGCAGTATTATAGTAGTTATATTCTTGTATATAGGGGCAGTATTATAGTAGTTATATTCTTGTGTATAGGGGCAGTATTATAGTAGTTATATTCTTGTATATAGGGGCAGTATTATAGTAGTTATATTCTTGTACATAGGAGGCAGCATTATAGTAGTTATATTCTTGTACATAGGGGGCAGTATTATAGTAGTTATATTCTTGTACATAGGGGAGTATTATAGTAGTTATATTCTTGTACATAGGGGGCAGTATTATAGTAGTTATATTCTTGTACATAGGAGGCAGTATTATAGTAGTTATATTGTTGTACATAGGGGGCAGTATTATAGTAGTTATATTCTTGTACATATGGGCAGTATTATAGTAGTTATATTCCTGTACATAGGGGGCAGTATCATAGTAGTTATATTCTTGTACATAGGAGCAGTATTATAGTAGTTATATTCTTGTACATAGGGGGCAGTATTATAGTAGTTATATTCTTGTACATAGGAGGCAGTATTATAGTAGTTATATTCTTGTACATAGGAGGCAGTATTATAGTAGTTATATTCTTGTACATAGGGGGCAGTATTATAGTAGTTATATTCTTGTACATAGGGGGCAGTATTATAGTAGTTATATTCTTGTACATAGGAGGCAGTATTATAGTAATTATATTCTTGTACATAGGGGGCAGTATTATAGTAGCTATATTCTTGTACATAGGGGGCAGTATTATAGTAGGTATATTCTTGTACATAGGAGGCAGTATTATAGTAGTTATATTCTTGTACATAGGAGGCAGTATTATAGTAGTTATATTGTTGTACATAGGGGGCAGTATTATAGTAGTTATATTCTTGTACATAGGGGACAGTATTATAGTAGTTATATTCTTGTACATAGGGGGCAGTATTATAGTAGTTATATTCTTGTACATAGGGGACAGTATTATAGTAGTTATATTCTTGTACATAGAGGGCAGTATTATAGTAGCTATATTCTTGTACATAGGGGGCAGTATTATAGTAGTTATATGCTTGTACATAGGGGGCAGTATTATAGTAGTTATATTCTTGTACATAGGGGGCAGTATTATAGTAGTTATATTCTTGTACATAGAGGGCAGTATTATAGTAGTTATATTCTTGTACATAGGGGGCAGTATTATAGTAGTTATATTCTTGTACATATGGGCAGTATTATAGTAGTTATATTCCTGTACATAGGGGGCAGTATCATAGTAGTTATATTCTTGTACATAGGAGGCAGTATTATAGTAATTATATTCTTGTACATAGGGGGCAGTATTATAGTAGTTATATTCTTGTACATAGGAGGCAGTATTATAGTAGTTATATTCTTGTACATAGGGGGCAGTATTATAGTAGTTATATTCTTGTACATAGGGGGCAGTATTATAGTAGTTATATTCTTGTACAGAGGAGGCGGTATTATAGTAGTTATATTCTTGTACATAGGGGGCAGTATTATAGTAGTTATATTCTTGTACATAGGAGGCAGTATTATAGTAATTATATTCTTGTACATAGGGGGCAGTATTATAGTAGTTATATTCTTGTACATAGGGGGCAGTATTATAGTAGTTATATTCTTGTACATAGGGGCAGTATTATAGTAGTTATATTCTTGTACATAGGAGGCAGTATTATAGTAGTTATATTCTTGTATCTAGGGGGCAGTATTATAGTAGTTATATTCTTGTACATAGGGGGCAGTATTATAGTAGTTATATTCTTGTACATAGGGGGCAGTATTATAGTAGTTATATTCTTGTACATAGGAGCAGTATTATAGTAGTTATATTCTTGTACATAGGGGGCAGTATTATAGTAGTTATATTCTTGTACATAGAAGCAGTATTATAGTAGTTATATTCTTGTATATAGGAGCAGTATTATAGTAGTTATATTCTTGTACATAGGGGGCAGTATTATAGTAGTTATATTCTTGTACATAGGGGGCAGTATTATAGTAGTTCTAGTCTTCCCTAAAAAAGGGACACAACCAGTTTTCTTACCTCTGAACTTTTTGGGTGGATTGGCCAGGTCTCCGGCTTCTGGATGAACCACACATCTGTCATCCACCAATCTGGAGAAAGTCAAACATAATGCTATATATAAGAGACCTGGAACACTCAAATATTTACAGAGCAAAGGATGACAAGAAGATCAGATAACTCCTGGCTAATCGAGTTCTATAGGTCTGTAGGATAACAGGCAGGGTAGCAGGGCCCTGCAGAGCTGAGTCGATGCATTCGTTAGACATCGTCACAATGGGCACCCTTACGTTTTTTACCACAGTGGGCACATGGGCAATGCAGTGAATGCGAAAAAAAGTGTTGAGAACAATTCCTAAAAAGGTAGCTACTGTTCCTGCAGTGAGAGGCCTGGTGTTTCTGGGAAGCCATAAACCTCATCTAGGCTGTGACTGTGTGGATACAATGTACCCATTGCTGTACATTACAGATGCCCCACAGAACGAGGTACGGCATGCCTCCTATGTATGGTAGACTTAGAACTAAAGCAACTACTAAAAGGCTCTGGGGGTCCGGTGTGTCCATGATGCCTCCACAGTGTGACAACTGGGAGGGGCAAGAATCAAACCCCTGATCATTATCGCTGTCTTGTTGGTGCCCTCGTGTAATTACAGCGATCATTCATCCATAGACCCATTTGTGTACGCTCTATAATTACCACAATTGGATTTACATACTAGGACTAATGATGAGCCAATGTTCGAACGTTTACTTCAGCCAGTTCATAACATTTGGGGAAAAGGTTTTGTTAGGTCCGAATTAGTTTGAGCCAAACTGGAACTTTATTAATACCCGTAAAACTGGAGTATAACACTGTGTAAGCCGTAAAGCCCGGTGTGAGACTTAGGGCATCTAGGCGGGCATTCAAGGACTTCTGGGCTGTTTGTAAGGCAGTGTGAATGGATAGAGGAAACAAGAAGGTGAAAAAAGAAGAAGAAATGAAGGGACAGGAAAAAGACGAAGAGGAGCTACCCTTACATGGTAACGTAGTATGTTAGGCTGAAAGAAGACAATGTCCATCCAGTTCAGCCAGCACCCCACCCAGTGCCCGGGCGCACGTACCCGCCTCTTCTTCTGTACTGCAGATGGTCCGCACGGCGAGCCGCCCAACACGCGCTCTACAGAATTTATTGATTTTCCTTTTTAAATGCCCGCTTTACCCGCGTCATCGCCCAGCGATAACGCAGAATCCGCGACCTTTCTGCAATATCACTTGTGGAAGGGCCGCGGTTCGGACGGCTTCCATTGTCTTCAGTGACATTGCATCACTAGTCAGTGTGAGATCGCTGGAGTTTCTTGTGGCGATGCTACGATTTTGTAGCACCACATGCGAGGATTTTCGGAGGGTGGGGAGGGGCTTGAAATATAAGACCTAGCCTGAAAATATGTCCTAGCTACAGGAAAAAAAAAAAAAAGTATACCTGACTCAGAAGCGCTGTCCAGGGTTACGCCACAGCTTCTCTCCGGGTCCCCAACTCTCTTCTTCATCTCTTCTGGCCTGGGATTTTAAAAAAAATTGCAGCCTCCTGGAAGTGCTACCTGTGATTGGCTGACACTTAGCCAATTAGAGCCAACGCTCGATGAATGGCTGTGATTGGTTCATTGAGCACTGGCTATGATTGGCTAAGCATCAGACAATCAGAGGCCAGAAGAGATGAACAGAAACAGTGCCGGGGGAAGGGGGGGGGGGGGGGGAAGGGCTTCTAAGGTCATGCATATTGTGGGGATATAGCTCGGTAGGCGTGCAGGTTTTTTTGATACAGAGACGGAACAGCAGCAGATGCAGTCCAAATACAGGCGTGACCTGCGTTTATTTTATACCAGCAACATAAAAAGTCCAACCTTAACTTCAGGCAAACAAATGATAGTCCATAATCCAGATATCAGGTCGCACTTAGCCGGCGCAGCGCACAGCAGGGCTTCTACCTCCAAGCCGGTCACACAGGCTGCCAGGGTCCAGCAGCCATCTTAGCCCCCCTGTGTCCGTGCACCTGCTATTTATGTGCAGCCTGGCTCAGCCTCAGCACCTGGACTGATTGGCCTCGCCCACACCCTGGAGTGGAGGAGGTGGAATGGACAGCCCCACTACCAACCTGCCATCCATTCCAAAAAAACCCGGCCCGGATATTTTTAAAAAACAGATCTTCAGCAACTACTTGCTGGAGACCACATTACATTCCCGGTTTCTTATGAGAGCGAGACATGACCCTCCTCCAGTCCCCTGATGCATAATACCGGAACCGAGGGGCGACGTAGCGACCATCCACCACGACACCCCTTAGCACCTCACAATATATATATTAGGTTTTTTTTTAGGGGGTTCCGCAGCCAGGGCTTAGGTTATAGAGTCGACAGTGGGATTTTCTACTGTCAAAATTGCATCGCACAGCACAAAAATCGCATGTTTGTGTGATGTGATGCAACAGAGAGGAAGGCTCCATAGGGAAACATGGGCTAAAAAACATTGTAAACCGTGGGCATATCGCCGGATCCGTGAGGTTTTTGTGTCAGAATGTCACATGCTACAAAACATTGCAAGTGTGAATTAACCCAGAGGAAAGCTCATACTTGCGATTTGTAGCATTCTCGCAATGAACCAGGCCTAAAGCTGATATTACACTTCAGCATTTCTCCACTGCAAAAAGCAGGCAGGAAAATGTTGATTGCAGTTGACACCTGAACAAGCCATAGAATCCTAGAATAGTAGAGTCGTGGGGTTCTCCGAGGTCATCAGGTCCTCCGGGGTCATTGGGTTCTCCGGGGTCATCGGGTCCAACCACCTGCTCAGTGCAGGATTACTAAAACATCCCAGATAGATGTCTGTCCAGCCTCTGTAGACTTCCACTGAAGGAGAACTCCCCACCTCCTGTGACAACCTGTTCCACTCATTGAGCCCCCTCACTGTCTAATATCTAATCTGTGTCTCCTCCCTTTCAGTTTCATCCCATTGCTTCTAGTCTTTCCTTGTGCAGATGAGAATAGGGCTGATCCCTCTGCACTGTGACAGCCCTTCAGATATTTGTAGACAGCTACTAAGTCTCCTCTCAGCCTTCTCTTCTGCTAAACATTCCCAGATCCTTTAACCGTTCCTCATAGGACATGATGTGCAGACTAATCACCATCTTGGTAACTTCTCTGAACTTGCTCCAGTTTGTCTATGTCTTTTATAAAGTGGGTGCCCAGAACTGGACCCAGTATTCCAGATGAGGTCTGACTAAGGAAGAGTAGAGGGGGATAATGACCTCACATGATCTAGACTCTATGCTTCTCTTAATACATCCCAGAATTGGGTTTGCCTTTTTGGCTGCTGCATCACATTGTTGACTCATGTTCGGTCTATGATCTATTAGTATACCCAAGTCTTTTTCACATGTGCTGCTGCTTAGCCCAATTCCTCCCATTCTGTATGCGCTTTCTTCATTTTTCTTGCCCAGATGTAGGACTTTGCATTTCTCCTTGTTAAATACCATTCTGTTAGTCGCTGACCACTGTGCAAGCTATTCTAGATCTTTTTGAATCCTCTCTCTTCTCTAGTGTTAGCTAGGTATTGAGCTGAGAGGTCCCATTGCCGACTGCTATCAGTGTAGCACTGCTTGTAATTTGCAGGGGAGAAATATTGATGTATTAGCCCCCATAGGGTATCTTCATAAGGGGCGAATTTGCTGCACTTTTTCCATGTGGATTTTCCCCACAAGTGAGTGCGATATCGGCCCGAGACACTCAAACCGCAATGATACTTGGGAATCCGCAGCTTCCGCCAGACAGGATTTTCTGTGAAGATTTTGGACACTTTGGAATAAAATGTGATCTTTGCGGAGATACTTTGTAGGTATTTAGGCGATTTTGACAATTCCATGTTCTAATGATACAGCGGCATCGTGAACATTGCCGCACGAACCGCCCGCGCCCCAATCTACACGGAAAGTCAATTTCAGTCACTTTAGAAATCAGCCCTTCAGATCGAGTGAAGCCTTCACACAGGAAGGAAACGAGAAAAAAATGAGTCACACGCCGATACGTATCACAACTGCGCGGAAACGTACAGGATGTGCCACTAACCGAGAGGAGGCCCTGCCAGAGGAAAGGGCAAAGATACAGGCAAGACCGTTCAATAACACTATCACTGAGGTGCGGAGCGTCGGGGGTTAATGTAAAGGTTCGGTGGAGCCGCAGGTTGCTCCTCAGCAATAGGCTACAAAGCTATAATAGGTCAGCACACAACTATATACTCTGTCCAAAACACTCCGGCCCCAGAAGAAGTTGTACTTCAGCACGTAGTTCCATCTCAGGCTGATCTGTAGATGATGGGAGTTGTAGTGATTAGCTGACACCCTAGACGTGGTTCCCCCGTTGTCCTAGAAGAGGCTCTCGGAGGCTCCTTGTGTGTGGTGACCTCTTCTTGTAGAGCTTGTTGGCCACTAGACGCCTCTACGACACAGAGAAGAGATTCCACCCCGTTACCAGAGGGGGGCGCATTATTGGGGTGTGAGAAGCTGGAGGGTCGTATTGATGAATTGTCCCTCACTGGGCCATTCTGACCAGACTGTTAGGAGGTGTTGGGACCAGTGGATGGGGGCACACAAGGTGACCGGGCTCAGGACGCCCCTACAGACCACCAGTAGAGAGGAGCATCTGACCAGACTGTTAAGGGGTGTTGGGACCAGTGGATGGGGGCACACAAGGTGACCGGGCTCAGGACGCCCCCTACAGACCACCAGTAGAGCAGAGCGTCTGACTAGACTGTTAGGAGGTGTTGGGACCAGTGGATGGGGGCACACAAGGTGACCGGGCTCAGGACGCCCCCTACAGACCACCTGTAGAGAGGAATGTCTGACCAGACTGTTAAGGGGTGTTGGGACCAGTGGATGGGGGCACACAAGGTGACCGGGCTCAGGACGCCCCCTACAGACCACCAGTAGAGAGGAGCGTCTGACCAGACTGTTAGGAGGTGTTGGGACCAGTGGATGTGTGAGGGCACACAAGGTGACCAGGCTCAGGACGCCCCCTACAGACTACCAGTAGAGAGGAGTGTCTGACCTGTTAGTAGGTGTTGGGACCAGTGGATGGGGGCACACAAGGTGACCGGGCTCAGGATGCCCCCTACAGACCACCAGTAGAGAGGAGTGTCTGACCAGACTGTTAGGAGGTGGTGGGACCAGTGGATGGGGGCACACAAGGTGACCGGGCTCAGGACGCCCCCTACAGACCACCAGTAGAGAGCAGCGTCTGACCAGACTGTTAGGGGGTGTTGGGACCAGTGGATGGGGGCACACAAGGTGACTGGACTCAGGACGCCCCCTACAGACCACCAGTAGAGAGGAATGTCTGACCAGACTGTTAAGGGGTGTTGGGACCAGTGGATGGGGGCACACAAGGTGACCGGGCTCAGGACGCCCCCTACAGACCGCCAGTAGAGAGGAATGTCTGACCAGACTGTTAAGGGGTGTTGGGACCAGTGGATGGGGGCACACAAGGTGACCGGGCTCAGGACGCCCCCTACAGACCACCAGTAGAGAGGAGCGTCTGACCAGACTGTTAGGAGGTGTTGGGACCAGTGGATGTGTGAGGGCACACAAGGTGACCGGGCTCAGGACGCCCCCTACAGACCACCAGTAGAGAGGAGTGTCTGACCTGTTAGTAGGTGTTGGGACCAGCGGATGGGGGCACACAAGGTGACCGGGCTCAGGACCTCCCCCTACAGACCACCAGTAGAGAGGAGCGACTGACCAGACTGTTAGGAGGTGTTGGGACCAGTGGATGGGGGCACACAAGGTGACCGGGCTCAGGACCTCCCCCTACAGACCACCAGTAGAGAGGAGCGTCTGACCAGACTGTTAGGAGGTGTTGGGACCAGTGGATGTGTGAGGGCACACAAGGTGACCGGGCTCAGGACGCCCCCTACAGACCACCAGTAGAGAGGAGCGACTGACCAGACTGTTAGGAGGTGTTGGGACCAGTGGATGGGGGCACACAAGGTGACCGGGCTCAGGACGCCCCCTACAGACCACCAGTAGAGAGGAGCGTCTGACCAGACTGTTAGGAGGTGTTGGGACCAGTGGATGGGGGCACACAAGGTGACCGGGCTCAGGACGCCCCCTACAGACCATCAGTAGAGAGAAGCGTCTGACCAGACTGTTAGGAGGTGTTGGGACCAGTGGATGGGGGCACACAAGGTGACCGGGCTCAGGACGCCCCCTACAGACCACCAGTAGAGAGGAGTGTCTGACCAGACTGTTAGGAGGTGTTGGGACCAGTGGATGGGGGCACACAAGGTGACCGGGCTCAGGACGCCCCCTACAGACCACCAGTAGAGAGGAGCGACTGACCAGACTGTTAGGAGGTGTTGGGACCAGTGGATGGGGGCACACAAGGTGACCGGGCTCAGGACGCCCCCTACAGACCACCAGTAGAGAGGAGCGTCTGACCAGACTGATAGGGGGTGTTGGGACCAGTGGATGGGGGCACACAAGGTGACCGGGCTCAGGATGCCCAAGAGACCACCACAAGGGGGTCCCAGGAAGACTTCTGTGGCTGCCTGGTCACCAGATTTATCACCAATAGAACATGTATGGGACCGTTTGGGATGCCAACTTCACCCCCCTACAAGTTTCCATGATCTGGAGGTTCACTAACAGCAAATGTGAATCTATATGTTGCAGGATACAATACAAAACATGTATCCCTCCATGCCTGCCTGTATCCCATCTTGTATCCAAGCTAGAGGCGGTACAACAGGATACTAGAGCCTCCATGTCCGCCTGTATCACATCTTGTATCCAAGCTAGAGGCAATACAACAGAGTACTAGAGCCTCCATGCCCCCTGTATCACATCTTGTATCCAAGCTAGAGGCAATACAACAGGGTACTAGAGCCTCCATGCCTGCCTGTATCACATCTTGTATCCGAGCTAGAGGCAGTACAACAGAGTACTAGAGCCTCCATGCCTGCCTGTATCACATCTTGTATCCAAGCTGTAGGCGGTACAACAGGGTACTAGAGCCTCCATGCCCGCCTGTATCACATCTTGTATCCAAGCTGTAGGCGGTACAACAGGGTACTAGAGCCTCCATGCCCCCGTATCACATCTTGTATCCAAGCTAGAGGCAGTACAACAGGGTACTAGAGCCTCCATGGCCTCTAAGCCACTTCAGGGCGCAGTGAAACGTTATAGATTTACACGAAGAGTCAGCTCAGTGGACGAGCGCATCGGTCCAGAATCTTGCTTGGTCCCTGGTGATAGAACCCCTAAAATAATCTACTATTGATAAAACATCCCTTTAAGGGCCACATGCATCAGAAGACGTGGCATAAGCCTTGAGGATTGGCATCTGTAGTAGTTGCCCATAGAGATCCAATCTGATGCCTTCACTCATGTTTCAGAGGTCGTTTGGAAAAGGAAAGCAGCAACCTGATTGGCTGCCGAGCCGCTGCTGGACTTTGTGGCAGTACCGCCGGCCGGTAATGTCTCTTCAGGATCCACAGAGCTCAGCAATACTACAGATCGGAGACGGCCGTCCATTGCCAGAAGGCTCTCTGATGGCGACAGACGGCTTTCCTTTCCCACTTTTAAGTGCTGTATGCTGCGGAAGCGATCTACAATGAGACATCTGTTTCCTGCTACCCCGGCGGGGGAGAGGCCGAGGCTCCTGGAGTGACTTTATAGACTTATTACAGCTCAGCGCCCAGAAAACAAAATGGCCACCTTCCCAAGTGTCCTTAAAGGTGTTCTCCCATTTCTAAGTGTTATCAAACAGCTCTGTACGCCGTGCAGTGGCCTGAGTTGGTACTGCAGGTCGAGTCCCATTCATTTCAATAGGATTGGTTGGCCACTGCGCAGTGTACGGAGCTGTCTGAAAGGGGCTCATTGGTCTATACGGAGCAGGCCTCCAATGGGCACTGACCTTATACAGGCACCATTTGTTACTCCATGTCCCCCATGTCACGGCATGCGGTTGGGTATTGGGGCGATTGTCTGGTTTCATTGTCTAGGTTGCGTCCAACGTACCGCCAAGCTCCACTTAAGTGAATGGGGATGAGCCGCAATACCACGCCCAGCCTGTGGAGAGGGGGGCGCTGTTTTTTCCTTTGTCCCTTAGAACAAAGCAGGCACGTTTTCCTAATCCTGTTCAATCCCCTTAGATACACAAGGCCTGGAGCAGAAGCCACATCAAAGGGCTCGGCGCGTCCCCGGAGTTTATACAGCACTCTGGGTAAATATGATAAGGATCCTTTCACCGCGCACATTTGCCGGACTCGGATTTACCTTCATGGTTTATTAGCCCGAGTCACCGCTAGGCCCATGAACCCCGGCTTCGAGGGCGCCTCCATCGGCAGACAATATTAGGAGATCCCCCCGGATCGCCCACAAGATGCCTCAACGATGGACTCTTATAAAGTCTAGTGGGAGGAGCTTCCAACTGCCTCACTGCAGCCCCCTGCTGGTGGAGATGGGAGACAAGGTTAGAGCCCTGACATGAGCTATTCCAGGCGCCCCTCCGCTCACTCAGCGGTGCCCATACTGGGTCCCATGTCTCGGATGCCCCAGCGCCCCCGCCGCCACAGATCGCTTTGCTCTTGTAAGAGTTTTTCAGCATTTCACTGTGAATGACCTATTTTCAGTATTGGTCATCAATAGCAGACCGGTGGGGGGCCGCTGCCGGGGGCCGCAGACAATCAGCTGATGAGAAGGAGCCGCTGTGCGCAGGGGAAGCACAACATTGTCCACCGTGTCGCCAAATGGTGCGGCGGTGCAATCCAACTGCAGCAATCTCCTGGGCTTATGATAATGCTACACAGTGCTCAAATAATACCGCCACACAGTGCTTATATAATACTGCGATACGGAGTTCATATACTGCCACACAGTGCCAAACAGTACCGCCATACAGCGCTCATATAATACCTTCACACCGTGCTCATCTTACCTCCATGTGGTGCTTCTATACCGCCATACAGCGCTCATATAATACCTTCACACCGTGCTCATCTTACCTCCATGTGGTGCTTCTATACCGCCATACAGCGCTCATATAATACCTTCACACCGTGCTCATCTTACCTCCATGTGGTGCTTCTATACCGCCATACAGTGCTCATGTAATACCAGCATACAGTAAGCAAACAAGTATCAAGGCTATATAATACTGCCATATTAGGGTAAGCCTCAGTATCTGCGGCGCCCCCATCAGTGCCTGGTCTCAGGAAGGTCGTGGGTGCTGGAAGGGCAGCCAAGGTGTAACCCGCCATCAGATATGTCCCGAGTATCTTACAAAGCCAAGTCCCGGGTTAATGATAAACCGCGCGGCTGAATTATAATACCGCGGACAAGTTAGACCGCAGGTCCAGCGGATTAGAATATATGTGATATACGGATCGGTGCAGACCCCGCTTCCAGACCTACTTAGTGATACCGGCGCAGGGGGCGGGGCATCAGATCACTAACCAGACTGCGGCCTCAGGGCACGAGGAATGGAAACCACTCAGCTTTCCCGGGATCCGATAAAGTCCTTTTTTCCCCACTTTTGGAGGAATTGCGATCTACGCGATTCATAGTTGACATTTTGTGACCACATTGAGCCGTCGCCCCCTGAAAGGATTAATGTAAAGACTGGCAGGAAGGCGGCCATCTGACGAGGAGGCTTCCCACCAGATAATTCGGGGTCTTTCAGTTTATCTGGGAGGATGCAGCAGTTCCTGAACAGTCCCTCCTCATGTGCTGACACCAGCGAGTGTGCTGGGACGCCATGTCTGTTGGGCTACCTGCAGCGGCGAGCAGGGAAGCCATGTCTGTTGGGCTACCTGCAGCGGCGAGCGTGCAGGGAAGCCATGTCTGTTGGGCTACCTGCAGCGGCGAGCGTGCAGGGAAGCCATGTCTGTTGGGCTACCTGCAGCGGCGAGCGTGCTGGGACGCCATGTCTGTTGGGCTACCTGCAGCGGCGGGCGTGCAGGGAAGCCATGTCTGTTGGGCTACCTGCAGCGGCGGGCGTGCAGGGAAGCCATGTCTGTTGGGCTACCTGCAGCGGCGGGCGTGCAGGGAAGCCATGTCTGTTGGGCTACCTGCAGCGGCGAGCGTGCTGGGACGCCATGTCAGTTGGGCTACCTGCAGCGGCGAGCGTGCACGGACGCCATGTCAGTTGGGCTACCTGCAGCGGCGAGCGTGCACGGAAGCCATGTCTCTTAGGCTACCTGCAGCGGCGAGCGAGCACGGAAGCCATGTCTGTTAGGCTACCTGCAGCGGCGAGCGTGCACGGACGCCATGTCTGTTGGGCTACCTGCAGCGGCGAGCGTGCTGGGACGCCATGTCTGTTGGGCTACCTGCAGCGGCGGGCGTGCAGGGAAGCCATGTCTCTTAGGCTACCTGCAGCGGCGGGCGTGCACGGACGCCATGTCAGTTGGGCTACCTGCAGCGGCGAGCGTGCACGGAAGCCATGTCTCTTAGGCTACCTGCAGCGGCGAGCGAGCACGGAAGCCATGTCTGTTAGGCTACCTGCAGCGGCGAGCGTGCACGGACGCCATGTCTGTTGGGCTACCTGCAGCGTCGAGCGTGCACGGAAGCCATGTCTGTTGGGCTACCTGCAGCGTCGAGCGTGCACGGACGCCATGTCTCTTAGGCTACCTGCAGCGGCGAGCGAGCACGGAAGCCATGTCTGTTAGGCTACCTGCAGCGGCGTGCGTGCTGGGAAGCCATGTCTGTTAGGCTACCTGCAGCGGCGTGCGTGCTGGGAAGGCATGTCTCTTAGGCCACCTGCAGCGACGTGCGTGCTGGGAAGCCATGTCTGTTGGGCTACCTGCAGCGGCGTGCGTACAGGGACGCCATGTCTGTTGGGCTACCTGCAGCGGCGAGCGTGCAGGTACGCCATGTCTGTTGGGCTACCTGCAGCGGCGTGCGTGCAGGGACGCCATGTCTGTTGGGCTACCTGCAGCGGCGTGCGTGCAGGGACGCCATGTCTGTTGGGCTACCTGCAGCGGCGTGCGTGCACGGACGCCATGTCTGTTGGGCTACCTGCAGCGGCGTGCGTGCACGGACGCCATGTCTGTTGGGCTACCTGCAGCGGCGTGCGCTCTCGGGTGTGTAAAGCAGCCTGTTTGTGTTGTTGGTTGTGGCTTTGTGCCGCTTGTTTGTACAGAGTCGCACCCAACAGGGAGTCGAGTTTACAAGCCGAGATTTCAGGTGGAGTTACGTAACCGGGACGGGGGGGGCAAGCTGCAACTCCGCTCTGCTCGACTGGGATTAGGTGCACACAAGGGCGGCATGTGGGGGACGGCTCTTGGTGCCTCCTCGCCTGTATTCTACTTGTGCAGAAGGCAGCAAGATAACCGTACACTGACACCAGGACCAAGCGCCGTAACCTGTACGGCACCAGAACCAAGCGCCGTACACCTGTACGGCACCAGAACCAAGCGCCGTACACCTGTACGGCACCAGAACCAAGCGCCGTACACCTGTACGGCACCAGAACCAAGCGCCGTACACCTGTACGGCACCAGAACCAAGCGCCGTACACCTGTACGGCACCAGAACCAAGCGCCGTACACCTGTACGGCACCAGAACCAAGCGCCGCACACCTGTACGGCACCAGAACCAAGCGCCGTACACCTGTACGGCACCAGAACCAAGCGCCGTACACCTGTACGGCACCAGAACCAAGCGCCGTACACCTGTACGGCACCAGAACCAAGCTCCGTACAACTGTACGGCACCAGAACCAAGCTCCGTACAACTGTACGGCACCAGAACCAAGCTCCGTACAACTGTACAGCACCAGAACCAAGCTCCGTACAACTGTACAGCACCAGAACCAAGCTCCGTACAACTGTACAGCACCAGAACCAAGCTCCGTACAACTGTACAGCACCAGAACCAAGCTCCGTACAACTATACAGCATCAGAACCAAGCTCCGCACAAATATACAGCATCAGAACTAAGCTCCGTACAAATATACAGCATCAGAACCAAGCTTCGTACAAATATACAGCATCAGAACCAAGCTCCTACCTGTACCAGAACCAACCTCAGTACAAATCTACTTCCCAGAACCAACCGCAGTACAAATATATAGCACCAGAACCAACCTTAGTACATATATGCAGCACCAGCACCAAGCTCAGTTCATATACACAGCACCAGCACCAACCTCAGTACATACATACAGCACCAGATCCAAGCTCCTAACATAAATACAGCACCATAACCAAGCTCAGAATATATATACACAGCACCAGAACCAACCTCGGTACAAATATATAGCACCAGAACCAACCTCAGTACATACATACAACACCAGAACCAACCTCCGTACAAACATACAGCACCAGAACCAAGCTCCTAACATAAATACAGCACCAGAACCAAGCTCAGTACATATATACGGCACCAAAACCAACCTCAGTACAAATATACAGCACCAGAACCAACCTTAGTACATATATACGGCACCAAAACCAACCTCAGTACAAATATACAGCACCAGAACCAAGCTCAGTACATATCTACAGCACCACAACTAAGCTCAGTACATATCTACAGCATCAGAACCAAGCTCAGTACATATATATATCATCAGAACCAAGCTCAGTACATACATACAACATTAGAACCAAGCTCAGTACACATATATATATATATATCTCATCAGAACCAAGCTCAGTACATATATACAGCACCAGAACCAAACTCCTAACATGAAAGAACAAGAATCAAACTCCTAACATAATTACAGCACCAGAACCAAGCTTATTACATAAAAACAGAACTAAACGGAAGCTCCGCACAACTATACAGCATCAGAACCAAGCTCCGCACAACTATACAGCATCAGAACCAAGCTCCGCACAACTATACAGCATCAGTACCAAGCTCCGCACAACTATACAGCATCAGAACCAAGCTCCGCACAACTATACAGCATCAGAACCAAGCTCCGCACAACTATACAGCATCAGAACCAAGCTCCGCACAACTATACAGCTCCAGAACCAAGCTCCGCACAACTATACAGCTCCAGAACCAAGCTCCGCACAACTATACAGCTCCAGAACCAAGCTCCGCACAACTATACAGCTCCAGAACCAAGCTCCGCACAACTATACAGCTCCAGAACCAAGCTCCGCACAACTATACAGCTCCAGAACCAAGCTCCGCACAACTATACAGCTCCAGAACCAAGCTCCGCACAACTATACAGCTCCAGAACCAAGCTCCGCACAACTATACAGCTCCAGAACCAAGCTCCGCACAACTATACAGCTCCAGAACCAAGCTCCGCACAACTATACAGCATCAGAACCAAGCTCCGCACAACTATACAGCATCAGAACCAAGCTCCGCACAACTATACAGCATCAGAACCAAGCTCCGCACAACTATACAGCTCCAGAACCAAGCTCCGCACAACTATACAGCATCAGAACCAAGCTCCGTACAAATATACAGCATCAGAACCAAGCTCCGTACAAATATACAGCATCAGAACAAAGCTCCGTACAAATATACAGCACCAGAACCAAGCTCCTAACATAAATACAGCACCATAACCAAGCTCAGAATATATATACACAGCACCAGAACCAAGCTCAGTACATACATACAGCACCAGAACCAACCTCAGTACATACATACACAGCACCAGAACCAAGCTCAGTACATACATACAGCACCAGAACCAAGCTCAGTACATACATACAACACCAGAACCAACCTCAGTACAAACATACAGAACCAGAACCAAGCTCCTAACATAAATACAGCACCAGAACCAAGCTCAGTACATATATACAGCACCAGAACCAACCTTAGTACATAAATACGGCACCAAAACCAAGCTCCTATGTGTACCTGAACCAATCTCAGTACATATATACAGCACCAGAACCAAGCTCAGTACATATATACAGCATCAGAACCAAGCTCAGTGTGTGTATATATATATATATATATCTCTATCTCATCAGAACCAAGCTCCGTACAACTATACAGCATCAGAACCAAGCTCCGCACAACTATACAGCATCAGAACCAAGCTCCGTACAAATATACAGCATCAGAACCAAGCTCCGTACAAATATACAGCATCAGAACCAAGCTCCGTACAAATATACAGCATCAGAATCAAGCTCCTACCTGTACCAGAACCAACGTCAGTACAAATCTACTTCCCAGAACCAACCTCAGTACAAATATATAGCACCAGAACCAACCTTAGTACATATATACAGCACCAGAACCAAGCTCAGTTCATATACACATCACCAGAACCAACCTCAGTACATACATACAGCACCAGAACCAAGCTCCTAACATAAATACAGCACCATAACCAAGCTCAGAATATATATACACAGCACCAGAACCAACCTCAGTACATACATACACAGCACCAGAACCAAGCTCAGTACATACATACATACAGCACCAGAACCAACCTCAGTACATACATACATACAGCACCAGAACCAACCTCAGTACATACATACAGCACCAGAACCAACCTCAGTACATACATACAGCACCAGAACCAACCTCAGTACATACATACAGCACCAGAACCAACCTCAGTACATACATACAGCACCAGAACCAACCTCAGTACATACATACAGCACCAGAACCAACCTCAGTACATACATACAGCACCAGAACCAACCTCAGTACATACATACAACACCAGAACCAACCTCAGTACATACATACAGCACCAGAACCAACCTCAGTACATACATACAGCACCAGAACCAACCTCAGTACATACATACAGCACCAGAACCAACCTCAGTACATACATACAGCACCAGAACCAACCTCAGTACATACATACAGCACCAGAACCAACCTCAGTACATACATACAGCACCAGAACCAACCTCAGTACATACATACAGCACCAGAACCAACCTCAGTACATACATACAGCACCAGAACCAACCTCAGTACATACATACAGCACCAGAACCAACCTCAGTACATACATACAGCACCAGAACCAACCTCAGTACATACATACAGCACCAGAACCAACCTCAGTACATACATACAGCACCAGAACCAACCTCAGTACATACATACAGCACCAGAACCAACCTCAGTACATACATACAGCACCAGAACCAACCTCAGTACATACATACAGCACCAGAACCAACCTCAGTACATACATACAGCACCAGAACCAACCTCAGTACATACATACAGCACCAGAACCAACCTCAGTACATACATACAGCACCAGAACCAACCTCAGTACATACATACAACACCAGAACCAACCTCAGTACATACATACAACACCAGAACCAACCTCAGTACATACATACAACACCAGAACCAACCTCAGTACAAACATACAGAACCAGAACCAACCTTAGTACATATATACGGCACCAAAACCAAGCTCCTATGTGTACCTGAACCAATCTCAGTACATATATACAGCACCAGAACCAAGCTCAGTACATATATACAGCATCAGAACCAAGCTCAGTGTGTGTGTGTATATATATATATATATATCTCTATCTCATCAGAACCAAGCTCCGTACATATATACAACATTAGAACCAAGCTTCTATTTGTACTAGAACCTACCTCAGTACAACTGTACAGCACCAGAAGCAAGCTCCGTACAACTGTACAGCACCAGAAGCAAGCTCCGTACAACTGTACAGCACCAGAAGCAAGCTCCGTACAACTGTACAGCACCAGAAGCAAGCTCCGTACAACTGTACAGCACCAGAAGCAAGCTCCGTACAACTGTACAGCACCAGAAGCAAGCTCCGTACAACTGTACAGCACCAGAAGCAAGCTCCGTACAACTGTACAGCACCAGAAGCAAGCTCCGTACAACTGTACAGCACCAGAAGCAAGCTCCGTACAACTGTACAGCACCAGAAGCAAGCTCCGTACAACTGTACAGCACCAGAAGCAAGCTCCGTACAACTGTACAGCACCAGAAGCAAGCTCCGTACAACTGTACAGCACCAGAACCAAGCTCCGTACAACTGTACAGCACCAGAACCAAGCTCCGTACAACTGTACAGCACCAGAACCAAGCTCCGTACAACTATACAGCACCAGAACCAAGCTCCGTACAACTATACAGCACCAGAACCAAGCTCCGTACAACTATACAGCACCAGAACCAAGCTCCGTACAACTATACAGCATCAGAACCAAGCTCCGCACAACTATACAGCATCAGAACCAAGCTCCGCACAACTATACAGCACCAGAACCAAGCTCCTAACAAATACAGCACCATAACCAAGCTCAGAATATATATACACAGCACCAGAACTAACCTCGGTACAAATATACAGCACCAGAACCAAGCTCAGTACATACAGCACCAGAACCAAGCTCCTAACATAAATACAGCACCAGAACCAAGCTCAGTACACATATACAGAACCAGAACCAACCTTAGTACATATATACGGCACCAAAACCAACCTCAGAACAAATATACGGCACCAAAGCCAACCTCAGTACAAATATACAGCACCAGAACCAAGCTCAGTACATATCTACAGCATCAGAACCAAGCTCAGTACATATATACAGCATCAGAACCAAGCTCAGTACATATATACAGCATCAGAACCAAGCTCAGTACATATATACAGCATCAGAACCAAGCTCAGTACATATATATATATATATATATATATATATATATATATATATATATATCTCATCAGAACCAAGCTCAGTACATATATATATCATCAGAACCAAGCTCAGTACATATATACAACATTAGAACCAAGCTCAGTACACATATATATATATATATCTCATCAGAACCAAGCTCAGTACATATATACAGCACCAGAACCAAACTCCTAACATGAAAGAACAAGAACCAAACTCCTAATAGTGCATCAGAACCAAGCTCATAACATAATTACAGCACCAGAACCAAGCTTATTACATAAAAACAGAACCAAAAGGAAGCTCACAATATAAATACAGCACCAGAACCAAGCTCATAAATACAAGTACATAGAAGCCATGTTGCCCCAAAGCAGACCTTGACACCCCACCACCTAAATATTCTATTATAGACATCGATAACACGACAGGTTTGGACACAGCGGCTCAGTTCTAATACACCTCTAGAATGTAATTACCATATAATATGAAGCTTCCTGCTCTATACAATAATAGTGATTACAGTGCAGATACCTCCAGCAATCACAGGTGGCAACTTTTCTGATTGGTGTTGTCAGTTTTCGTTCTTGTTCTTTGTCTGGAGGTAGAGGACCATGAACTTTTCTTCCAGCCATGACTCATTTTACTGCGTTATCTTACTGCCCTGCCACTACCCTCAATAACCCCCCAAAAGTAATAGTATCTCCCCTGTGGCCCCAAATACAGCTAGCATCTCCTATGTGCACCCCACTTCCATAGGACTACTGTCCGCTAGGCCACCCATAGTACTAGTGGCCCCTCCGTCCTCCCCCATCGGTCCTCCCCCATCGTACCAGTGGCCCATCCGCCCTCCCCCATCGTACCAGTGGCCCATCCGCCCTCCCCCATCGTACCAGTGGCCCATCCGCCCTCCCCCATCGTACCAGTGGCCCATCCGCCCTCCCCCATCGTACCAGTGGCCCATCCGCCCTCCCCCATCGTACCAGTGGCCCATCCGCCCTCCCCCATCGTACCAGTGGCCCATCCGCCCTCCCCCATCGTACCAGTGGCCCATCCGCCCTCCCCCATCGTACCAGTGGCCCATCCGCCCTCCCCCATCGTACCAGTGGCCCATCCGCCCTCCCCCATCGTACCAGTGGCCCATCCGCCCTCCCCCATCGTACCAGTGGCCCATCCGCCCTCCCCCATCGTACCAGTGGCCCATCCGCCCTCCCCCATCGTACCAGTGGCCCATCCGTCCTCCCCCATCGTACCAGTGGCCCATCCGTCCTCCCCCATCGTACCAGTGGCCCATCCGCCCTCCCCCATCGTACCAGTGGCCCATCCGCCCTCCCCCATCGTACCAGTGGACCATCCGTCCTCCCCCATCGTACCAGTGGCCCATCCGTCCTCCCCCATAGTACTAGTGGCCCATCCGTCCTCCCCCATAGTACTAGTGGCCCATCCGTCCTCCCCTATAGTACCAGTGGCCCATCCGCCCTCCCCCATTGTGCTAGTGGCCCATCCGTCCTCTCCCATAGTACTAGTGGCCCATCCGTCCTCCCCCATAGTACTAGTGGCCCATCCGTCCTCCCCCATAGTACCAGTGGACCATACGTCCTCCCCCATAGTACTAGTGGCCCATCCGTCCTCCCCCTTAGTTCTAGTGGCCAATCCGTCCTCTCCCATAGTACTAGTGGCCCATCCGTCCTCTCCCATAGTACTAGTGGCCCATCCGTCCTCCCCCATAGTACTAGTGGCCCATCCGTCCTCCCCCATAGTACCAGTGGACCATACGTCCTCCCCCATAGTACTAGTGGCCCATCCGTCCTCCCCCTTAGTTCTAGTGGCCAATCCGTCCTCTCCCATAGTACTAGTGGCCCATCCGTCCTCCCCCTTAGTTCTAGTAGCCCATCCGTCGTCCCCCATAGTTCTAGTAGCCCATCTGTCCTCTACCATAGTACTAGTGGCCCATCCGTCCTCCCCCATAGTACTAGTGGCCCATCCGTCCTCCCCCTTAGTTCTAGTGGCCAATCCGTCCTCTCCCATAGTACTAGTGGCCCATCCGTCCTCCCCCATAGTACTAGTAGCCCATCCGTCCTCCCCCATTAGTACCAGTAGCCCATCCGTCCTCCCCCATTTTACCAGTAGCCCATCCGTCCTCCCCCATAGTACTAGTGGCCCATCCGTCCTCTCCCATAGTACTAGTGGCCCATCCGTCGTCCCCCATAGTTCTAGTAGCCCATCTGTCCTCTACCATAGTACTATTAATTTGTGCACCAAAAGAGGCGCTAGGTCTTACTCTGGGGGTGTCTTCTTATACTTACCTAGCCGGCTCGGTTCGTGTCCCCCACTTTCTCCCCAGAACTCCAGTTCGCTTCCTGAAGTCCCTGTCCGCCCATAGAAGATCGTTTCCTGGTTACAGGATTCATAAATCCTGCCTCCAGGAAACGATGACTCCGATTGGTTCTTGTGCGCTGATCAGCCAATCAATGAAGCACTCAGTGAACCAATCACAGCTGTGGTGTTGTGGAGGCGGGATTTCTGAATTGGCTGAGCTGCGGCATTGATCGGCAGATTCATAAATCCCACATCCACAACACAATGGCTGAGCAGCGCTCGAGAACCAAACACGATCAATACAGCGCCAGATGAACCAATCAAAGCCATCGCTTCCCAGAGGCGGTATTTATTCCGTGGGCGGCTGAGGTCTGCAGGAAGCGAGCTGGAGTTCCGAGGGGAGCAGTGGAAAGGGACGCGGACCGAACCTGCTAGGTAATGTATTGCAGCTAGGGCAGCTACAGTAACAGCAGACCGCTGACCCCCGGTGATCTGCCATCCCTTATATAATAATATACTGTATATAAGACGGACATGGCCTTGATGGTAAACCCCTCTAAAAGAGAACTTTTCACATCTCCTGCCTCGTCTGTTGTAGCAAATATGTGTATTATTCATAAAACAATTCAAAGAGAACTTTTCACAGCCATTCCTCTGCTATTCCTCCTGGAAATAGATGACAAATTGACAACTGGGTATTGGGGTGTGTCCAACCAGAGCTGATAGTCAGAGAGTGAAGAGACGCACCATTTGACAAGTGGGATAGGAATACCTGGCTGTCATTTTTTTAATAGATTTCCAGGAGGAATAACAGAGGGACATCAAAGAGATTGATGGAAAAATTATCTAGAATTGAACCAGAGCAATCGGGTCCTCTGTAACTTGGGGCCCTAATGGCACTCCCCCTGCACCCCTATAGCCATGCCTACAAGCATACGGACGTCTGCAGCCGACTGAGCAGCTTGGTGGCCGCCGCCCGCGGACGCCTGTTCCTGGTTCCTTCTTCCTTTGCAGATTCTTCACATGCGATCGCTGTTGTCATGGCGATTCTTTGGCGATTCAGTCCGTATTTGTGCCTCGGCTTAATTCACACATAATTAATTACGATGTTTTGTTTTTTCCCCGCTCTCCACTTCCTGCAAGCTGAACGCGCCAAGTCTGCGCGGACAACAGCGTGCTTCACACAAGACGTCTCAGGGACGCGCCCAGCGAGGAGAACTCCGGAGCTACGCAGAAATGACGAACCATCAGATATACCGACCTCGTACTCCGAGCGACATGGAGCACACTAAGGAACAAAGGGGGATGGAAACAGCTCGTTGCTAAAAGGGGTCAGCGGAGGATGTCAGGAATCGTTGTGTGCCGCAGTCAAGAATGGCCGATTATAATGCTAGTGCTCCGACTAACGTGACCGAGCGCACAGAGTGCAGCTCCTTACCACGGATCGCCTAGAACAGCAGACGGCCAGTTCAGGCGGCTTTTAGAAAAACAGAAAGACTTCAGTGGGTCAAAGAGCGCAAACCTAACCACGCCTGACAGAGCTGAAATAATACTGCCACACAATGCAACAAAGATGACAGGACAGCAGTCACAACCGCCATACAGTGACCGCATACCAAACCTGTACAGGAACACTGAACCACACCAATAATACTGCCATATAGTGCTATAACAGTGCCAGGTACTGCCCAATAATACTACCATATAGTGCTATAACAGTGCCAGGTACTGCCCAATAATACTGCCATGTAGTGCTATAACAATGCCAGGTACTGCCCAATAATACTACCATATAGTGCTATAACAGTGCCAGGTACTGCCCAATAATACTACCATATAGTGCTATAACAGTGCCAGGTAATGCCCCAATAATACTGCCATATAGTGCTATAACAATGCCAGGTACTGCCCAATAATACTACCATATAGTGCTATAACAATGCCAGGTACTGCCCAATAATACTACCATATAGTGCTATAACAGTGCCAGGTACTGCCCAATAATACTACCATATAGTGCTATAACACTGCCAAGTACTGCCCCAATAATACTGCCATATAGTGCTATAACAATGCCAGGTACTGCCCAATAATACTACCATATAGTGCTATAACAGTGCCAGGTAATGCCCCAATAATACTGCCATATAGTGCTATACTGACAGTGCCGGGTACAGCCCAATAATACTACCATATAGTGCTATAACACTGCCAGGTACTGCCCATTAATACTACCATATAGTGCTATAACAACGCCAGCCACTGCCCCAATAATACTACCATATAGTGCTATAACAGTGCCAGGTACAACCCCAATAATACTGCCATATAGTGCTATAACAATGCCAGGCACTGCCCCAATAATACTGCCATATAGTGCTATAACAATGCCACGCACTGCCCCAATATTACTACCATATAGTGCTATAACAATGCCAGGTACTGCCCCAATAATACTGCCATACAGTGCTAGAACAGTGCCAGGTACAACCCCAATAATACTGCCATATAGTGCTATAACAGTGCCAGGTACTGCCCTAATAATAATGCCATATAGTGCTATAACAATGCCAGGTACTGCCCAATAATACTACCATATAGTGCTATAACAATGCCAGGTACTGCCCCAATAATACTGCCATGTAGTGCTATTACAATGACAGGTACTGCCCAATAATACTGCCATATAGTGCTATAACAATGTCAGGTACTGCCCAATAATACTACCATATAGTGCTATAACAATGCCAGGTACTGCCCAATAATACTACCATATAGTGCTATAACAATGCTAGGTACTGCCCAATAATACTGCCATATAGTGCTATAACAATGCCAGGTACTGCCCAATAATACTACCATATAGTGCTATAACAATGCCAGGTACTGCCCAATAATACTACCATATAGTGCTATAACAATGCCAGGTACTGCCCCAATAATACTGCCATATAGTGCTATAACAATGCCAGGTACTGCCCAATAATACTACCATATAGTGCTATAACAATGCCAGGTACTGCCCAATAATACTACCATATAGTGCTATAACAATGCCAGGCACTGCCCCAATAATACTGCCATGTAGTGCTATAAAAGTGCCAGGCACTGCCCCAATAATACTGCCATGTAGTGCTATAACAATGCCAGGTACTGCCCCAATAATAGTGCCATATAGTGCTATTACAATGCCAGGTACTGCCCAATAATACTACCATATAGCGCTATAGCAATGCCAGGTACCGCCCTAATAATACTGCCATATAGTGCTATAACAATGCCAGGTACTGCCCTAATAATACTGCCATATAGTGCTATAGCAATGCCAGGTACCGCCCCAATAATACTACCATATAGTGCTATAACACTGCCAGGTACTGCCCATTAATACTGCCATATAGTGCTATAACACCGACAGGTACCGCCCCAATAATACTACCATATAGTGCTATAACAATGCCAGGTACTGCCCCAATAATACTGCCATATAGTGCTATAACAATGCCAGGTACTGCCCCAATAATACTGTCATATAGTGCTATAACAATGCCAGGTACTGCCCCAATAATACTGTCATATAGTGCTATAACACTGCCAAGTACTGCCCCAATAATACTACCATATAGTGCTATAACAATGCCAGGTACTGCCCAATAATACTACCATATAGTGCTATAACAATGCTAGGTACTGCCCAATAATACTGCCATATAGTGCTATAACAATGCCAGGTACTGCCCCAATAATACTGCCATATAGTGCTATAACAATGCCAGGTACTGCCCCAATAATACTGCCATATAGTGCTATAACAATGCCAGGCACTGCCCCAATAATACTGCCATGTAGTGCTATAAAAGTGCCAGGCACTGCCCCAATAATACTGCCATGTAGTGCTATAACAATGCCAGGTACTGCCCCAATAATAGTGCCATATAGTGCTATTACAATGCCAGGTACTGCCCCAATAATAGTGCCATATAGTGCTATAACACTGACAGGTACCGCCCCAATAATACTGCCATATAGTGCTATAACAATGCCAGGTACTGCCCCAATAATACTGCCATATAGTGCTATAACAGTGCCAGGTACTGCCCTAATAATACTGCCATATAGTGCTATAACAATGCCAGGTACTGCCCCAATAATACTGCCATATAGTGCTATAACACCGACAGGTACCGCCCCAATAATACTACCATATAGTGCTATAACAACGCCAGGCACTGCCCCAATAATACTACCATATAGTGCTATAACAATGCCAGGTACTGCCCAATAATACTACCATATAGTGCTATAACAATGCCAGGTACTGCCCTAATAATACTGTCATATAGTGCTATAACAGTGACAGGCACTGCCCCAATAATACTGCCATATAGTGCTATAACACTGCCAAGTACTGCCCCAATAATACTACCATATAGTGCTATAACAATGCCAGGTACTGCCCAATAATACTACCATATAGTGCTATAGCAATGCCAGGTACTGCCCTAATAATACTGCCATATAGTGCTATAACAATGCCAGGTACTGCCCTAATAATACTGTCATATAGTGCTATAACAGTGACAGGCACTGCCCCAATAATACTGCCATATAGTGCTATAACACTGCCAAGTACTGCCCCAATAATACTACCATATAGTGCTATAACACTGCCAAGTACTGCCCCAATAATACTACCATATAGTGCTATAACAATGCCAGGTACTGCCCAATAATACTACCATATAGTGCTATAGCAATGCCAGGTACTGCCCTAATAATACTGCCATGTAGTGCTATAACAATGCCAGGTACTGCCCCAATAATACTGCCATATAGTGCTATAACAATGCCAGGTACTGCCCCAATAATAGTGCCATATAGTGCTATTACAATGCCAGGTACTGCCCCAATAATAGTGCCATATAGTGCTATAACACTGACAGGTACCGCCCCAATAATACTGCCATATAGTGCTATAACAATGCCAGGTACTGCCCCAATAATACTGCCATATAGTGCTATAACAGTGCCAGGTACTGCCCTAATAATACTGCCATATAGTGCTATAACAATGCCAGGTACTGCCCCAATAATACTGCCATATAGTGCTATAACACCGACAGGTACCGCCCCAATAATACTACCATATAGTGCTATAACAACGCCAGGCACTGCCCCAATAATACTACCATATAGTGCTATAACAATGCCAGGTACTGCCCAATAATACTACCATATAGTGCTATAACAATGCCAGGTACTGCCCTAATAATACTGTCATATAGTGCTATAACAGTGACAGGCACTGCCCCAATAATACTGCCATATAGTGCTATAACACTGCCAAGTACTGCCCCAATAATACTACCATATAGAGCTATAACAATGCCAGGTACTGCCCAATAATACTACCATATAGTGCTATAACAATGCCAGGTACTGCCCAATAATACTGCCATATAGTGCTATAACAGTGACAGGCACTGCCCCAATAATACTGCCATATAGTGCTATAACACTGCCAAGTACTGCCCCAATAATACTACCATATAGTGCTATAACAATGCCAGGTACTGCCCAATAATACTACCATATAGTGCTATAACAATGCCAGGTACTGCCCTAATAATACTGTCATATAGTGCTATAACAGTGACAGGCACTGCCCCAATAATACTGCCATATAGTGCTATAACACTGCCAAGTACTGCCCCAATAATACTACCATATAGTGCTATAACAATGCCAGGTACTGCCCAATAATACTACCATATAGTGCTATAGCAATGCCAGGTACTGCCCTAATAATACTGCCATATAGTGCTATAACAATGCCAGGTACTGCCCCAATAATACTGCCATATAGTGCTATAACAATGCCAGGTACTGCCCAATAATACTGCCATATAGTGCTATAGCAATGCCAGGTACTGCCCTAATAATACTGCCATATAGTGCTATAACAATGCCAGGTACTGCCCCAATAATACTGCCATATAGTGCTATAACAATGCCAAGTACTGCCCCAATAATACTGCCATGTAGTGCTATAAAAGTGCCAGGCACTGCCCCAATAATACTGCCATGTAGTGCTATAACAATGCTAGGTACTGCCCTAATAATAGTGCCATATAGTGCTATTACAATGCCAGGTACTGCCCCAATAATAGTGCCATATAGTGCTATAACAATGCCAGGTACTGCCCTAATAATACTGCCATATAGTGCTATAACACTGACAGGTACCGCCCCAATAATACTGCCATATAGTGCTATAAGAATGCCAGGTACTGCCCCAATAATACTGCCATATAGTGCTATAACAGTGCCAGGTACTGCCCTAATAATACTGCCATATAGTGCTATAACAATGCCAGGTACTGCCCCAATAATACTGCCATATAGTGCTATAACACCGACAGGTACCGCCCCAATAATACTACCATATAGTGCTATAACAATGCCAGGTACTGCCCCAATAATACTGCCATATAGTGCTATAACAGTGCCAGGTACTGCCCCAATAATACTGCCATATAGTGCTATAACAGTGCCAGGTACTGCCCCAATAATACTGCCATATAGTGCTATAACAATGCCAGGTACTGCCCCAATAATACTGCCATATAGTGCTATAACAATGCCAGGTACTGCCCCAATAATACTGCCATATAGTGCTATAACAATGCCAGGTACTGCCCCAATAATACTGCCATATAGTGCTATAACAATGCCAGGTACTGCCCCAATAATACTGCCATATAGTGCTATAACAATGCCAGGTACTGCCCCAATAATACTGCCATATAGTGCTATAACAATGCCAGGTACTGCCCCAATAATACTGCCATATAGTGCTATAACAGTGCCAGGTACTGCCCCAATAATACTGCCATATAGTGCTATAACAGTGCCAGGTACTGCCCCAATAATACTGCCATATAGTGCTATAACAATGCTAGGTACTGCCCAATAATACTGCCATATAGTGCTATAACAATGCCAGGTACTGCCCCAATAATACTGCCATATAGTGCTATAACACCGACAGGTACCGCCCCAATAATACTACCATATAGTGCTATAACAATGCCAGGTACTGCCCAATAATACTGCCATATAGTGCTATAACAATGCCAGGTACTGCCCAATAATACTACCATATAGTGCTATACTGAGTGCCAGGTACTGCCCCAATAATACTGCCATATAGTGCTATAACAGTGACAGGCACTGCCCCAATAATACTGCCATATAGTGCTATAACACTGCCAAGTACTGCCCCAATAATACTGCCATATAGTGCTATAACAATGCCAGGTACTGCCCAATAATACTACCATATAGTGCTATAGCAATGCCAGGTACTGCCCTAATAATACTGCCATATAGTGCTATAACAATGCCAGGTACTGCCCTAATAATACTGCCATATAGTGCTATAACAATGCCAGGTACTGTCCTAATAATACTGCCATATAGTGCTATAACAGTGCCAGGTACTGCCCTAATAATACTGCCATATAGTGCTACAACAATGCCAGGTACTGCCCCAATAATACTACCATATAGTGCTATAACAGTGCCAGGTACTGCCCCAATAATACTGCCATATAGTGCTATAACACTGCCAAGTACTGCCCCAATAATACTACCATATAGTGCTATAACAATGCCAGGTACTGCCCAATAATACTACCATATAGTGCTATAGCAATGCCAGGTACTGCCCTAATAATACTGCCATATAGTGCTATAACAATGCCAGGTACTGCCCTAATAATACTACCATATAGTGCTATAACAGTGACAGGCACTGCCCCAATAATACTGCCATATAGTGCTATAACACTGCCAAGTACTGCCCCAATAATACTACCATATAGTGCTATAACAATGCCAGGTACTGCCCAATAATACTACCATATAGTGCTATAGCAATGCCAGCTACTGCCCCAATAATACTGCCATATAGTGCTATAACACTGACAGGTACCGCACCGATAATACTACCATATAGTGCTATAACAGTGCCAGGTACTGCCCAATAATACTACCATATAGTGCTATAACACTGCCAGGTACCGCCCCAATAATACTACCATATAGTGCTATAACAGTACCAGGTACAGTCCCAATAATACTGCCATATAGTGCTATGACAACAGTGCCAGGTAATGCCCCAATAATACTACTACCATATAGTGCTATAACAACAGTGCCAGGTAATGCCCCAATAATACTACTACCATATAGTGCTATAACAACAGTGCCAGGTAATGCCCCAATAATACTTCCATATAGTGCTATAACACTGCCAGGTACTACCCGAATAATACTGCCATATAGTGCTATACTGAGTGCCAGGTACTGCCCCAATAATACTGCCATATAGTGCTATAACACTGCCAGGTACTGCCCCAATAATACTGCCATATAGTGCTATAACAGTGCCAGGTACTGCCCCAATAATACTGCCATATAGTGCTCTAACAACAGTGCAATGTAATGCCCCAGTAACAATGCCATCTAGTGCTCTAATGATACTGCCACGTGGTCTTCAAATAAGAATGCCCCAATAATACTGCTATATAGTGCTATAACAACAGTGCCAGGTACTGCCCCAATAATTCTACTACCATATAGAGCTATAACAATGCCAGGTACTGCCCCAATAATACTACCATATAGTGCTATAACAGTGCCAGGTACTGCCCCAATAATATTGCCATATAGTGCTCTAACAACAGTGCAATGTAATGCCCCAGTAACAATGCCATCTAGTGCTCTAATGATACTGCCACGTGGTCTTCAAATAACAATGCCCCAATAATACTGCTATATAGTGCTATAGCCTATGGGTGGTAGACCACTAGCCTAGAGAATACCGCCAAGTGATACACAGCAGGAGGAAATACATCACTACAGATTAATGGTGCCATTTAGTCCACTGGAGGCCAAAAACACCTTCAGCAGACATCAATGACGAAAACAAGCCAAAAACTTAGATGCCCGTCCCGTGTATCTAAGTGCATCGGGCACCTAGGAGCCGTAAACTATTGCCATACAGTAGGCACAAAAACTGCCATATAGTGCTGAGATAAAAGAGTCCAGTATAACAGCCATAGAGTCCAGATGAAAGTTACATATAATCCTGCCATATAGTGCTAATGCCAATAACTCATCACTGCCATATGGTGCATAATGGACAGGCATTTAGAGTGAGCCACAAGCGGTCACAGTGGGGGCAGTTGGCGCTATATGAAGTGTACGGCGCAGGGCGGTGAGCGCGGCGCAGGGCGGTGAGCGCGTGTCCTGTCACGGTACGGTAATGAACTGATTAACAGGACCTGTCAGTGACCAGATTACACTTATCACAGCGATGGTCCCTGTAGAACATCCCGAACAATGCCAGCATTGTCACACTGCTCCACGGTAGGGAACACACCGCCACGGCCTGCACATGGACCGTGGAGCAGCCTGCCACGACGGCTCAGCTGACAGGTACCGCTCACCGCCACTCAGCAGCTGAGGACAGAAACCTTCCTGTTTGCATTGCTGGCAGTGGGAAAACTTATCAAGGTGCACCTGAGAGCAAACATACACGACTAGCGGGACGGGAGCGGGGGCCAGGAAGGACATACAGGACTCGGGGGCACCCAGACAGCCCCTGCAGACATGCCACTGCGTTCATTAGTCAGCGACTAAATCAGAAAGCAGTTGTGCTGAAGAATCATTCAATGAGTGCAGCTCTGGAGTATAATACAGCATGTAACTCAGGATCAGTACAGGATAAGTAATGTATGTACACAGTGACTCCACCAGCAGAATAGTGAGTGCAGCTCTGGGGTATAATACAGGATGTAACTCAGGATCAGTACAGGATAAGTAATGTATGTACACGGTGACTCCACCAGCAGAATAGTGAGTGCAGCTCTGGAGTATAATACAGGATGTAACTCAGGATCAGTACACGATAAGTAATGTATGTACACAGTGCCTCCACCAGCAGAATAGTGAGTGCAGCTCTGGGGTATAATACAGGATGTAACTCAGGAGCAGTACAGGATAAGTAATGTATGTACACAGTGACTCAAACGAGCAGTATTATAGTAGTTATATTCTTGTACATAGGAGCAGTATTATAGTAGTTATATTCTTGTATATAGGGGGCAGTATTATAGTAGTTATATTCTTGTACATAGGAGCAGTATTATAGTAGTTATATTCTTGTACATAGGGGGCAGTATTATAGTAGTTATATTCTTGTACATAGGGGGCAGTATTATAGTAGTTATATTCTTGTACATAGGGGGCAGTATTATAGTAGTTATATTCTTGTATATAGGGGGCAGTATTATAGTAGTTATATTGTTGTACATAGGGGGCAGTATTATAGTAGTTATATTCTTGTACATAGGGAGCAGTATTATAGTAGTTATATTCTTGTATATAGGGAGCAGTATTATAGTAGTTATATTCTTGTACACAGGAGCAGTATTATAGTACTTATATTCTTGTACATAGGGGGCAGTATTATAGTAGTTATATTCTTGTACATAGGGGGCAGTATTATAGTAGTTATATTCTTGTACATAGGGGGCAGTATTATAGTAGTTATATTCTTGTACATAGGGGGCAGTATTATAGTAGTTATATTCTTGTACATAGGGGGCAGTATTATAGTAGTTATATTCTTGTACATAGGGGGCAGTATTATAGTAGTTATATTCTTGTACATAGGGGGCAGTATTATAGTAGTTATATTCTTGTACATAGGGGGCAGTATTATAGTAGTTATATTCTTGTACATAGGGGGTAGTATTATAGTAGTTATATTCTTGTACATAGGGTGCAGTATTATAGTAGTTATAATCTTGTACATAGGAGGGGGTATTATAGTAGTTATATTCTTGCACATAGGGGGCAGTATTATAGTAGTTATATTCTTGTACATAGGAGCAGTATTATAGTAGTTATATTCTTGTACATAGGAGGCAGTATTATAGTAGTTATATTCTTGTACATAGAGGGCAGTATTATAGTAGTTATATTCTTGTACATAGGGGCAGTATTATAATAGTTATATTCTTGTACATAGGAGGCAGTATTATAGTAGTTATATTCTTGTACATAGAGGGCAGTATTATAGTAGTTATATTCTTGTACATAGGGGCAGTATTATAATAGTTATATTCTTGTACATAGGAGGCAGTATTATAATAGTTATATTCTTGTACATGGTAGGCAGTATTATAGTAGTTATATTCTTGTACATACGGGGCAGTATTATAGTAGTTATATTCTTGTACATAGGGAGCAGTATTGTAGTAGTTATATTCTTGTACATAGGGGGCAGTATTATAGTAGTTATATTCTTGTACATAGGAGCAGTATTATAGTAGTTATATTCTTGTACATAGGGGGCAGTATTATAGTAGTTATATTCTTGTACATAGAGGGCAGTATTATAGTAGTTATATTCTTGTACATAGTGAGCAGTATTACAGTAGTTATATTCTTGTACATAGGGGGCAGTATTATAGTAGTTAAATTCTTGTACATAGGGGGCAGTATTATAGTAGTTATATTCTTGTACATAGGGGGCAGTATTATAGTAGTTATATTCTTGTACATAGGGGGCAGTATTATAGTAGTTATATTCTTGTACATAGGAGCAGTATTATAGTAGTTATATTCCTGTACATAGAGGGCAGTATTATAGTAGTTATATTCTTGTACATAGGGGGCAGTATTATAGTAGTTATATTCTTGTACATAGGAGGCAGTATTATAGTAGTTATATTCTTGTACATAGGGGGCAGTATTATAGTAGTTATATTCTTGTACATAGAGGGCAGTATTATAGTAGTTATATTCCTGTACATAGAGGGCAGTATTATAGTAGTTATATTCTTTTACATAGGGGGCAGCATTATAGTAGTTATATTCTTGTACATAGGGGGCAGTATTATAGTAGTTATATTCTTGTACATAGGGGGCAGTATTATAGTAGTTATATTCTTGTACATAGGGGGCAGTATTATAGTAGTTATATTCTTGTACATAGGGGGCAGTATTATAGTAGTTATATTCTTGTACATAGGGGGCAGTATTATAGTAGTTATATTCTTGTACATAGGGAGCAGTATTATAGTAGTTAAATTCTTGTACATAGGGGGCAGTATTATAGTAGTTATATTCTTGTACATAGCGGGCAGTATTATAGTAGTTATATTCTTGTACATAGGAGGCAGTATTATAATAGTTATATTCTTGTACATAGGAGGCAGTATTATAGTAGTTATATTCTTGCACATAGGGGGCAGTATTATAGTAGTTATATTCTTGCACATAGGGGGCAGTATTATAGTAGTTATATTCTTGCACACAGGGGGCAGTATTATAGTAGTTATATTCTTGTACATAGGATCAGTATTATAGTAGTTATATTCTTGTACATAGGGGCAGTATTATAGTAGTTATATTCTTGTACATAGTATTATAGTAGTTATATTCTTGTACACAGGGGGCAGTATTATAGTAGTTATATTCTTGTACATAGGGGGCAGTATTATGTAGTTATATTCTTGTACATAGGGGTCAGTATTATAGTAGTTATATTCTTGCACATAGGGAGCAGTATTATGTAGTTATATTCTTGTACATAGAGGGCAGTATTATAGTAGTTAAATTCTTGTACATAGGGGGCAGTATTATAGTAGTTATATTCTTGTACATAGGGGGCAGTATTATAGTAGTTATATTCTTGTACATAGGGGGCAGTATTATAGTAGTTATATTCTTGTACATAGGAGCAGTATTATAGTAGTTATATTCCTGTACATAGAGGGCAGTATTATAGTAGTTATATTCTTGTACATAGGGGGCAGTATTATAGTAGTTATATTCTTGTACATAGGAGGCAGTATTATAGTAGTTATATTCTTGTACATAGGGGGCAGTATTATAGTAGTTATATTCTTGTACATAGGAGCAGTATTATAGTAGTTATATTCCTGTACATAGAGGGCAGTATTATAGTAGTTATATTCTTGTACATAGGGGGCAGCATTATAGTAGTTATATTCTTGTACATAGGGGGCAGTATTATAGTAGTTATATTCTTGTACATAGGGGGCAGTATTATAGTAGTTATATTCTTGTACATAGGGGGAAGTATTATAGTAGTTATATTCTTGTACATAGGGGGCAGTATTATAGTAGTTATATTCTTGTACATAGGGAGCAGTATTATAGTAGTTAAATTCTTGTACATAGGGGGCAGTATTATAGTAGTTATATTCTTGTACATAGCGGGCAGTATTATAGTAGTTATATTCTTGTACATAGGAGGCAGTATTATAATAGTTATATTCTTGTACATAGGAGGCAGTATTATAGTAGTTATATTCTTGCACATAGGGGGCAGTATTATAGTAGTTATATTCTTGCACATAGGTGGCAGTATTATAGTAGTTATATTCTTGCACACAGGGGGCAGTATTATAGTAGTTATATTCTTGTACATAGGATCAGTATTATAGTAGTTATATTCTTGTACATAGGGGCAGTATTATAGTAGTTATATTCTTGTACATAGTATTATAGTAGTTATATTCTTGTACACAGGGGGCAGTATTATAGTAGTTATATTCTTGTACATAGGGGGCAGTATTATAGTAGTTATATTCTTGTACATAGGGGGCAGTAATATAGTAGTTATATTCTTGTACACAGGGGGCAGTATTATAGTAGTTATATTCTTGTACACAGGGGGCAGTATTATAGTAGTTATATTCTTGTACATAGGGGGCAGTAATATAGTAGTTATATTCTTGTACATAGGGGGCAGTAATATAGTAGTTATATTCTTGTACATAGGGGGCAGTATTATGTAGTTATATTCTTGTACATAGGGGTCAGTATTATAGTAGTTATATTCTTGTACATAGGGGGCAGTATTATGTAGTTATATTCTTGTACATAGAGGGCAGTATTATAGTAGTTATATTCTTGCACATAGGAGCAGTATTATAATAGTTATATTCTTGTACATAGGAGGCAGTATTATAGTAGTTATATTCTTGTACATAGGAGCAGTATTATAGTAGTTATATTCTTGTACATAGAGGGCAGTATTATAGTAGTTATATTCTTGTACATAGGGGCAGTACTATAGTAGTTATATTCTTGTACATATGGGGCAGTATTATAGTAGTTATACTCTTGTACATAGGAGGCAGTATTATAGTAGTTATATTCTTGTACATAGGAGGCAGTATTATATTAGTTATATTCCTGTACATAGAGGGCAGTATTATAGTAGTTATATTCTTGTACATAGGGGGCAGTATTATAGTAGTTATATTCTTGTACATAGGAGGCAGAATTATAGTAGTTATATTCTTGTACATAGCGGGCAGTATTATAGTAGTTATATTCTTGTACATAGGAGCAGTATTATAGCAGTTATATTCTTGTATATAGGGGGCAGTATTATAGTAGTTATATTCTTGTACATAAGAGCAGTATTATAGTAGTTATATTCTTGTACATAGGGGACAGTATTATAGTAGTTATATTCTTGTACATAGGGGGCAGTATTATAGTAGTTATATTCTTGTACATAGGGGGCAGTATTATAGTAGTTATATTCTTGTACATAGGGGGCAGTATTATAGTAGTTATATTCTTGTACATAGGAGCAGTATTATAGTAGTTATATTCCTGTACATAGAGGGCAGTATTATAGTAGTTATATTCTTGTACATAGCGGGCAGTATTATAGTAGTTATATTCTTGTACATAGGAGCAGTATTATAGTAGTTATATTCTTGTACATAGGGGGCAGTATTATAGTAGTTATACTCTTGTACATAGGAGGCAGTATTATAGTAGTTATATTCTTGTACATAGGAGGCAGTATTATAGTAGTTATATTCTTGTACATAGGAGGCAGTATTATAGTAGTTATATTCCTGTACATAGGGGGCAGTATTATAGTAGTTATATTCTTGTACATAGGGGGCAGTATTATAGTAGTTATATTCTTGTACATAGGGGGCAGTATTATAGTAGTTATATTCTTGTACATAGGGGGCAGTATTATAGTAGTTATATTCTTGAACATAGGGGGCAGTATTATAGTAGTTATATTCTTGTACATAGGGGCAGTATTATAGTAGTTATATTCTTGTACATAGGGGGCAGTATTATAGTAGTTATATTCTTGTACATAGGGGGCAGTATTATAGTAGTTATATTCTTGTACATAGGGGGCAGTATTATAGTAGTTATATTCTTGTACATAGGGGGCAGTATTATAGTAGTTATATTCTTGTACATAGGGGGCAGTATTATAGTAGTTATATTCTTGTACATAGGGGGCAGTATTATAGTAGTTATATTCTTGTACATAGGGGGCAGTATTATAGTAGTTATATTCTTGTACATAGGGGGCAGTATTATAGTAGTTAAATTCTTGTACATAGGGGGCAGTATTATAGTAGTTATATTCTTGTACATAGGGGGCAGTATTATAGTAGTTATATTCTTGTACATAGGGGGCAGTATTATAGTAGTTATATTCTTGTACATAGGGGGCAGTATTATAGTAGTTATATTCTTGTACATAGCGGGCAGTATTATAGTAGTTATATTCTTGTACATAGGGGGCAGTATTATAGTAGTTATATTCTTGTACATAGGAGGCAGTATTATAATAGTTATATTCTTGTACATAGGAGGCAGTATTATAGTAGTTATATTCTTGCACATAGGGGGCAGTATTATAGTAGTTATATTCTTGCACATAGGGGGCAGTATTATAGTAGTTATATTCTTGTACACAGGGGGCAGTATTATAGTAGTTATATTCTTGTACAAAGGATCAGTATTATAGTAGTTATATTCTTGTACATAGGGGCAGCATTATAGTAGTTATATTCTTGTACATAGTATTATAGTAGTTATATTCTTGTACATAGCGGGCAGTATTATAGTAGTTATATTCTTGTACATAGGAACAGTATTATAGTAGTTATATTCTTGTACATAGGAGGCAGTATTATAGTAGTTATATTCTTGTACATAGGAGGCAGTATTATAGTAGTTATATTCTTGTACATAGGAGGCAGTATTATATTAGTTATATTCCTGTACATAGAGGGCAGTATTATAGTAGTTATATTCTTGTACATAGGGGGCAGTATTATAGTAGTTATATTCTTGTACATAGGGGGCAGTATTATAGTAGTTATATTCTTGTACATAGGGGGCAGTATTATAGTAGTTATATTCTTGTACATAGGGGGCAGTATTATAGTAGTTATATTCTTGTACATAGGAGCAGTATTATAGTAGTTATATTCCTGTACATAGAGGGCAGTATTATAGTAGTTATATTCTTGTACATAGGGGGCAGTATTATAGTAGTTATATTCTTGTACATAGGGGGCAGTATTATAGTAGTTATATTCTTGTACATAGGGGGCAGTATTATAGTAGTTAAATTCTTGTACATAGCGGGCAGTATTATAGTAGTTATATTCTTGTACATAGCGGGCAGTATTATAGTAGTTATATTCTTGTACATAGGAGGCAGTATTATAGTAGTTATATTCTTGTACATAGGAGGCAGTATTATAATAGTTATATTCTTGTACATAGGGAGCAGTATTATAGTAGTTATATTCTTGTACATAGGGGGCAGTATTATAATAGTTATATTCTTGCACATAGGAGCAGTATTATAGTAGTTATATTCTTGTACATAGGGGGCAGTATTATAGTAGTTATATTCTTGTACATAGGAGCAGTATTATAGTAGTTATATTCTTGTACATAGGGGGCAGTATTATAGTAGTTATATTCTTGTACATAGGAGCAGTATTATAGTAGTTATATTCTTGTACATAGGAGCAGTATTATAGTAGTTATATTCTTGTACATAGGAGCAGTATTATAGTAGTTATATTCTTGTACATAGGGGGCAGTATTATAGTAGTTATATTCTTGTACATAGGGGGCAGTATTATAGTAGTTATATTCTTGCACATAGGGGGCAGTATTATAGTAGTTATATTCTTGTACACAGGGGGCAGTATTATAGTAGTTATATTCTTGTACATAGGATCAGTATTATAGTAGTTATATTCTTGTACATAGGGGGCAGTATTATGTAGTTATATTCTTGTACGTAGGCATCAGTATTATAGTAGTTATATTCTTGTACATAGGGAGCAGTATTATGTAGTTATATTCTTGTACATAGGGGGCAGTATTATAGTAGTTATATTCTTGTACATAGGGGGCAGTATTATAGTAGTTATATTCTTGTACATAGGGGTAGTATTATAGTAGTTATATTCTTGTACATAGGGGGCAGTATTATGTAGTTATATTCTTGTACATAGGAGCAGTATTATAGTTATATTCTTGTACATAGGGGGCAGTAATATAGTAGTTATATTCTTGTACATAGGGGGCAGTATTATAGTAGTTATATTCTTGTACATAGGGGGCAGTAATATAGTAGTTATATTCTTGCACATAGGGAGCAGTATTATGTAGTTATATTCTTGTACATAGGGGGTGGTATTATAGTAGTTATATTCTTGTACATAGAGGGCAGTATTATAGTAGTTATATTCTTGCACATAGGAGCAGTATTATAATAGTTATATTCTTGTACATAGAGGGCAGTATTATAGTAGTTATATTCTTGTACATAGGGGGCAGTATTATAGTAGTTATTCTTGTACATAGAGGGCAGTATTATAGTAGTTATATTCTTGTACATAGCGGGCAGTATTATAGTAGTTATATTCTTGTACATAGGAGCAGTATTATAGTAGTTATATTCTTGTACATAGGAGGCAGTATTATAGTAGTGATATTCTTGTACATAGGAGGCAGTATTATAGTAGTTATATTCTTGTACATAGGAGGCAGTATTATAGTAGTTATATTCTTGTACATAGGAGGCAGTATTATATTAGTTATATTCCTGTACATAGAGGGCAGTATTATAGTAGTTATATTCTTGTACATAGGGGGCAGTATTATAGTAGTTATATTCTTGTACATAGCAGGCAGTATTATAGTAGTTATATTCTTGTACATAGCGGGCAGTATTATAGTAGTTATATTCTTGTACATAGGGGGCAGTATTATAGTAGTTATACTCTTGTACATAGGAGGCAGTATTATAGTAGTTATATTCTTGTACATAGGAGGCAGTATTATAGTAGTTATATTCTTGTACATAGGAGGCAGTATTATAGTAGTTATATTCTTGTACATAGGAGGCAGTATTATAGTAGTTATATTCCTGTACATAGAGGGCAGTATTATAGTAGTTATATTCTTGTACATAGGGGGCAGTATTATAGTAGTTATATTCTTGTACGTAGGGGGCAGTATTATAGTAGTTATATTCTTGTACATAGGGGGCAGTATTATAGTAGTTATATTCTTGTACATAGGGGGCAGTATTATAGTAGTTATATTCTTGTACATAGGGGGCAGTATTATAGTAGTTATATTCTTGTACATAGGGGGCAGTATTATAGTAGTTATATTCTTGTACATAGGGGGCAGTATTATAGTAGTTAAATTCTTGTACATAGCGGGCAGTATTATAGTAGTTATATTCTTGTACATAGCGGGCAGTATTATAGTAGTTATATTCTTGTACATAGGAGCAGTATTATAGTAGTTATATTCTTGTACATAGGAGGCAGTATTATAATAGTTATATTCTTGTACATAGGAGGCAGTATTATAGTAGTTATATTCTTGTACATAGGAGGCAGTATTATAGTAGTTATATTCTTGTACATAGGAGGCAGTAGTATAGTAGTTATATTCTTGTACATAGGGGGCAGTATTATAGTAGTTATATTCTTGTACATAGGAGGCAGTATTATAGTAGTTATATTCTTGTACATAGGGGGACAGTATTATAGTAGTTATATTCTTGTACATAGGGGGCAGTATTATAGTAGTTATATTCTTGTACATAGGAGGCAGTATTATAGTAGTTATATTCTTGTACATAGGGGGCAGTATTATAGTAGTTATATTCTTGTACATAGGAGCAGTATTATAGTAGTTATATTCTTGTACATAGGGGGCAGTATTATAGTAGTTATATTCTTGTACATAGGAGGCAGTATTATAATAGTTATATTCTTGCACATAGGAGCAGTATTATAGTAGTTATATTCTTGTACATAGGGGCAGTATTATAGTAGTTATATTCTTGTACATAGGGGCAGGATTATAGTAGTTATATTCTTGTACATAGGGGGCAGTATTATAGTAGTTATATTCTTGTACATAGGAGCAGTATTATAGTAGTTATATTCTTGTACATAGGAGGCAGTATTATCGTAGTTATATTCTTGTACATAGGAGCAGTATTATAGTAGTTATATTCTTGTACATAGGAGGCAGTATTATAGTAGTTATATTCTTGTACATAGGGGGCAGTATTATAGTAGTTATATTCTTGTACATAGGGGCAGTATTATAGTAGTTATATTCTTGTACATAGGGGCAGTATTATAGAAGTTATATTCTTGTACATAGGGGGCAGTATTATAGTAGTTATATTCTTGTACATAGGGGCAGTATTATAGTAGTTATATTCTTGTACATAGGGGCAGTACTATAGAAGTTATATTCTTGTACATAGGGGGTAGTATTATAGTAGTTATATTCTTGTACATAGGGAGCAGTATTATAGTAGTTATATTCTTGTACATAGGGGGCAGTATTATAGTAGTTATATTCTTGTACATAGGGGGCAGTATTATAGTAGTTATATTCTTGTACACGGGGCAGTATTATAGTAGTTATATTCTTGCACACTTTTTATTTGAGCCATACATGGGGTCGGTGTAGTTACCCCTTCCCTTCCCCATTCCTCCTCTATTCAGCAGGGTTAGACAAGGAGCAGGTATTACGCAGTGGGATCTCTCACAGTAGAGCGGTATGTTAATCTTTGGGAAGTTAAGTGTCTGATTCTCAGATGCCATAACAGCTTATAATAAAAGACTGAAGTGTTTATGTCAGTGAAGCCGTCGGTGATTCTGCGGCCCGCCACGGCTGTGCTACTGGATTCGCATCAGGACACAACACGGTTACTATCTGTCTGTTGCTCTGGGGTGTAGGATGTTGGTTCGTTAAATTAACGGTTTCGCATTTTTGTTCAGTTCCGACTGATGGAAATTTGTCGCACTGCTCACAAGTATAGGACTTGAAATAGCACCACAGTAATCCGTGGCTGCGTCAGGTATTGCAGCTCAGCCCCAGGTAAGTGAATGCATTATCAGAAGCAGTCATACGGGCAAGACTTGCGCTTTTCTTAAAAACAGATCCTTTTTTTTAGTTGCAGACGACTTTTCAGGCATCATTAAGGGAAAGTTATCAGCACTGGTAGAAAGGGAACGTGGAGTAGTCGCCCCGAATAATCAAATTGGTCTGAAACCCCTTCAAGTCCCCCTCCTTGATCAGTCAGAGACCATAAACATGGCGGCAAATACTCCGATCTAACAGACCTGAACAATTAGGTAAAACACGGACGGAAGCGGTCGCCGTCATGTGACTTCATTTGTAATTGGCTTCATTCCACCTGAATTGTTAATTAACAGACTTTTATGTTCTCTCCTAACACAGGCGAAGCGCCCAAACACCACAGAGTCAACTAATTAACCGCGGATCTCACAGCGCCCGGACAGTCTTATCGCCAAAAAGACGCTATATAAATATCGTAAAACTTTCCGAGGCGATGGAGGTCATAAGAGCCGCTGCGCTGTCCGGATGTTATCAGGGCCACATAGATCACAGCAGGAGAAGCCCGACGACTACGGTCAGGACGCGGATGCGTTAGGGCTCATTCGCACAGGCAGATCGGTGTGCGGTTGTTTTTACACGTGTGATCTGGAATGCTTGAACCCCATTGATTTGCATGTGATATTTCGGTCGGTGTTAGACGTGTCGTTTCTTGGCGTAGAAATGCTCATTTCTGTGTCGGAAATCTGATTCTGCGCATTGAAACTGGGCTACATCCGCATGCGGCGCCACGCCGAAATCTGCACCAGAAAGCCACCGATTGTCAGGCGGAATTCACAAAGGAAATTTCGCAGTGAACACAAAGTAAATGGGAGCGAATAAATACGCAGAAGGCAGAAAAATCGAAGAGACCTTTTTTCTTTTTTTTTTTGCACGTGAAAAACACGAATACATGGGCAGAAAAAAAGCGCAGGAAGTCAAAATGCACACCGAGTGCGACCGGCTGCGGGCAGTGAAAATGCTGCTTACTTCACGGACTCAAAACTCCATACGCCCGTGTGAATGAGCCCTCCGCAAGTCACCCATCGCTGGTACACTCATGGGAGCAGCTAAGACCCGGGCATTTACAGGGGCACAGCTGTTGCTGGGGCACTTATGGGGACCGTCTGCTGCTGAGGTATATGCCGCTGTCATGGGAGTACATCTGTAGTTGGGGAGCTCTTGGGGCCACATTTATGGGGGCTCACAGCAGCACATTATGGGTAAATATATCACTCATCAGGCAGACTCAATGCATTCATATCTCTGAAGGGCTCCAGGTACATCCAGAGCTGCATTCAAAATTCTGCTGGCTCTCCCTTGAGAGAGAGTACAATATGGCCAAACTCCGACCTTGGTTATGTGGTCTAACAGCCTGGTTATCTGCTCCTCATCTTAAATCACAAGATGTCTTATGCTCTACTAACATCCAGAGCTGTATTCAAAATTCTGCTTGCTTCCCTTTGAAGCCAAGTTATTTACCCATCGTCTGCTAATGGTGAAATGACCACTATATAAAGGCCCGGCTATATAGACCATTTTGCCGCCATAGACAAGCACCGATCAATGAGATTAGCGCGCCTGCGTGGCCTTCACATGGGCTGATTCAGAGCAGCGATCAATCGTCCATCCGATTGTTCAGCGCCAGAGTCATCACTGTCAGCTGCACATCCATGTTTAAGGCCTTTTAATGTGAACCAATCGCCAATTATTTATATGCCGCCATTATGACGGTGGCGTTGACATGACCCGGCAGAAGGCGGGGGTCCCTCTGCCGCCCAAACAGCACCCTGCCATGAGATTGTGGGGTGTCATTCAGGTGTCATGGCAGTCCCGGGCCTTCACACGGCTAACATGCCTGTTAATTCGTGCCCATGGCACGTCTTAATACAATGCACTGCAATACTGAAGTATTGAAATGTATCAGCGACAAGCGATCCCCAGTCAGGCAGCCTGCGGGCGCTACAAACGGAGGGGGCACCGTTATTAAAAATAACAAAAAGCAAGACTATTAAAGGTTAAAGAAAACCCTGATCCCATTTCTAACATTAATAACCCCCCCCCCCCCCCCCCTTTGGTAGCGCGGCACGCGGGAAACGCCGATCTAGTAAGATAATGCGGCATTAATCCTGCACACGGAACTCACTAAAAACAAACATAACGCGATTCCAGCATTGCACTTTTTGGGTCACCCTGTTCCCCTTTACAAGGCCAATTCCCGGAGCTGAACGCTCTAATCATGGAGATCGGCACACTATTACTTCTGCGCAGGCCAGTTCAAACTCTGCGGGGGTGGAACATTCATAGATACGACCGTGTATCCGCCATCACGGAGGGTAATACACCCCCCATCCACTGGTCCCAACACCCCCTAACAGTCTGGTCAGACGCTCCTCTCTACTGGTGGTCTGTAGGGGCGTCCTGAGTCCGGTCACCTTGTGTGCCCCCATCCACTGGTCCCAACACCCCCTAACAGTCTGGTCAGATGCTCCTCTCTACTGGTGGTCTGTAGGGGGCGTCCTGAGCCCGGTCACCTTGTGTGCCCTCACACAACCACTGGTCCTAACACCTCCTAACAGTCTGGTCAGATGCTCCTCTATTGGTGGTCTGTAGGGGGCGTCCTGAGCCCGGTCACCATGTGTTCCCCATCCCCTGGTCTCAACACCTGCTAATAGTCTGGTCAGACGCTCCTCTACTGGCGGTCTGTAGGGGGCGTCCTGAGCCCGGTCACCTTGTGTGCCCCCATCCACTGGTCCGAACACCTCCTAACAGTCTGGTCAGATGCTCCTCTCTACTGGTGGTCTGTAGGGGGCGTCCTGAGCCCGGTCACCTTGTGTGCCCCCATCCACTGGTCTCAACACTTGCTAATAGTCTGGTCAGACGCTCCTCTACTGGCGGTCTGTAGGGGGCGTCCTGAGTCCGGTCACCTTGTGTGTCCCCATCCACTGGTCCCAACACCTCCTATCAGTCTGGTCAGACGCTCCTCTCTACTAGTGGTCTGTAGGGGGCGTCCTGAGCCCAGTCACCTTGTGTGCCCTCACACATCCACTGGTCCCAACACCCCCTAACAGTCTGGTCAGATGCTCCTCTCTACTGGTGGTCTGTAGGGGCGTCCTGAGTCCGGTCACCTTGTGTGCCCTCATCCACTGGTCCCAACACCCCCTAACAGTCTGGTCAGACGCTCCTCTCTACTGGTGGTCTGTAGGGGGCGTCCTGAGCCCGGTCACCTTGTGTGCCCTCATCCACTGGTCCCAACACCCCCTAACAGTCTGGTCAGACGCTCCTCTCTACTGGTGGTCTGTAGGGGGCGTCCTGAGCCCGGTCACCTTGTGTGCCCCCATCCACTGGTCCTAACACCTCCTAACAGTCTGGTCAGACACTCCTCTCTACTGGTGGTCTGTAGGGGGCGTCCTGAGCCCGGTCACCTTCTGTTCCGCATCCCCTGGTCTCAACACCTGCTAATAGTCTGGTCAGACGCTCCTCTACTGGCGGTCTGTAGGGGGCGTCCTGAGCCCGGTCACCTTGTGTGCCCCCATCCCCTGGTCCCAACACCCCCTGACAGTCTGGTCAGACACTCCTCTCTACTGGTGGTCTGTCGGGGGCATCCTGTGCCCGGTCACCTTGTGTGCCCCCATCCACTGGTCCCAACACCTCCTAACAGTCTGGTCAGACGCTCCTCTCTACTGGTTGTCTGTAGGGGGCGTCCTGAGCCCGGTCACCTTGTGTGCCCTCACACATCCACTGGTCCCAACACCTCCTAACAGTCTGGTCAGACGCTCCTCTCTACTGGTGGTCTGTAGGGGGCGTCCTGAGCCCGGTCACCTTGTGTGCCCCCATCCACTGGTCTCAACACCTCCTAACAGTCTGGTCAGACGCTCCTCTCTACTGGTGGTCTGTAGGGGGCGTCCTGAGCCCGGTCACCTTGTGTGCCCTCATCCACTGGTCCTAACACCCCCTAACAGTCTGGTCAGATGCTCCTCTCTACTGGTGGTCTGTAGGGGGCGTCCTGAGCCCGGTCACCTTGTGTGCCCTCACACATCCACTGGTCCCAACACCTCCTAACAGTCTGGTCAGACGCTCATCTCTACTGGTGGTCTGTAGGGGGCGTCCTGAGCCCCATCACCTTGTGTGCCCCCATCCACTGGTCTCAACACCTCCTAACAGTCTGGTCAGATGCTCCTCTCTACTGGTGGTCTGTAGGGGGCGTCCTGAGCCCGGTCACCTTGTGTGCCCCCATCCACTGGTCCCAACACCTCCTAACAGTCTGGTCAGAATGGCCCAGTGAGGGACAATTCATCAATACGACCCTCCAGCTTCTCACACCCCAATAATGCGCCCCCCTCTGGTAACGGGGTGACATCTCTTCTCTGCGGCGTAGAGGCGCCTAGTGGCCAACAAGCTCTACAAGAAGAGGTCACCACACACAAGGAGCCTCCGAGAGCCTCTTCTAGGACAACGGGGGAACCACGTCCAGGGTGTCAGCTAATCACTACAACTCCCATCATCTACAGATCGGGGTCTGGATGTTTTTGGGCAATGAGTGTATGAGGGAGAACGGCCATGGTTCTCACATGACAGACATGCCATCCGGCTCTACCTCAGCAGCGCTCCTCCATGTTTGTCTCTGGGACTTCTGCCAAGTTCAGGTGTGATAACAGTCAGTTCAGCGCAGTCCTCAGAGGAAAGAGAAAGTGTCAGCTTGTTGGCCCTTTACCTTACAAATAAAGCTAGTTGAAAGGAGCCCTGTGTGTGAGGGACTCCAGAACCGTGAGCACACCGCCTGACAGCAACCAATCAGAGCTCAGCCTTCATTTTACCACACAGCAGTTTAAGAATGAAAGCTGCGCTGTGATTGGTTGCGAAGGGCAACAAGGGCAAACCTGCCGCCATGTGATAACTGTGACAAAACCTGCACATATGAGTGACAGCCCCGAGTAATCCGCAGCAGCTACTCCCTGCACCCCTCAAGCTGCCATTCATTTCCGCCATGAAGCTCCATGCGGTACACAAGGCCGGCCGTACTGGGGCTGTCATGTATATTTCACGTATGTGAGAAACGTGCATTACAAAGTGAGTAAAATGTAGGAATTTTAAGCATACGCTTCTCACATGGCAGGCGCTTCGAACATGGCAGGCGCTTCGAACATGGCAGGCGCTTCCCACATGGCAGGCGCTTCCCACATGGCAGGCGCTTCCCACATGGCAGGCGCTTCTCACATGGCATACACTTCTCACATGGCAGGCGCTTCTCACATGGCAGGCGCTTCTCACATGGCAGGCGCTTCTCACATGGCAGGCGCTTCTCACATGGCAGGCGCTTCGAACATGGCAGGCGCGGCGCACATTTTGCCGTTTATGTAACGCTCACCTTTTTTACTGTACCCATTTTTTTTTTATAATAAAGTTTCACAGTTCAACCCCTTTTTTCGCTCCCGCTCACAAACATGTCCGTGAAGCGGCCGGCAGCACGCTGACATACCCTCCATACGTTTCTCACTGGCTGCAATGTTAAAAAAAACAACAACATCCATTTCGATCCTTTTTCCTTGTGGGACAGAAAAACGTAGGCGGCTTCAATCCGACAAAACAGAAAGAGACCCGCCAGGCTGTAGGGTTGGTGAAGCCCCCTTCACGCCAGCGTATGCTTATTGGCGCGCTCCTCACTGTAGCAGCTCATGTTTTTGCAGCCGCGCTTCGGTACATTTTAATACACTTTTTGCACCGGTGGGGAATGTTTATTCGCAGGCGGCAAACAAAGGCGCAGCGGTTCCAGACATTCTTTTTCCTGCACGTCGCGAGCGCAGTACCGCGCTGAGAAGCTCCTCCTCCTATCGCGCTCGCCAACGTGTGTTTTTACGTGGATGTGAGAAGATTTTCTGGCAACAAGCCCTCCACTTTTGTGAAGTAGCGATTCTCCGGCAGCTCGCCGCGCACGGTGCGCAGCGTACTTTAGTGTCCCGTTGAATACAATGTGCGATGCGTTCTGCGGACAATCATTTCTGCCTGATCGCACCGCTTATGTTTAGGGCTCCATTCAAACAAATGGAGTTCACATTTGCGCGAGTTTTGTGTGTCTCCGAACGCACGGGATTCTCGGCTGCGCGGCAGCGGCCTCAGGATCTGGTGAATCTCACACGACTGGATTTTTATTGTGCAGCCCGTGGGCAGCGTTCGCACGGAGGAGACGCAGCTATAGGCTGGCATTACCAGGTATGTACGGCCGCTTCTTCCTTCACACCTGCAGGAACGAATCGCAATTTCCACGAGCGGAAGGAAAAAAAAAAAAAACGCAGCATGCTCTAATTTGCTGCAGACTCCATGTGGAATCAATGGAGGTCGTGTGTCCTGCAGCCCGTCCGCAACAGACACTGCGGAGAGGCCATGGGTGCCCGCGTCATCGCCTAGCAACAGTGCCGGAAAAACAAAATCTCTAATGCACATGGCCGACGGCGAGCGTCTGCGGTCATCCGCAGTAAACAAATTGTAGGTACGCCAACCAGTGTCACAGCGGACTTCGCATGCGACTGCCCGTGTGACACCAGCCGCACTCTGCGGCTTCCGCATCTCTAGGAAATGGCGCACCCCTTATTGACCTCTACCGGGCCTTGGGGTGCGCAAATGTACAGGAGTATACAGCGCGGTGACATGTGAAGGGGGCCTAAATGTCGTCGGCTGTCAGCATTATAGCCCACAGATCCGTGAAATGGCGAGGTTTTCATCCGCTTTTTGGACGTTTCTCGGATGAACATATGAATATCCGCGTATTTGTCTTCATATACAGACATGTATGATCGGCTGATATCACATGACTCCGCGTGGAATCTGCGTCAAGTCCGCAACCCGCGGCGCAGACGTCAAACCCACGTGGCGGAAAAACCCCAATCCTGACATGGAATCCGCGCCAGTTTTACCGCACATGAATTCGCCGGATTGAACTGAGGCTCATCCACAGGCCGTCCGCTGACGCACTAAGGGCTAATTCCCACGGACGGATTTCTGCCACGTTTCCCGCGGCGCAATAACGCAGCTATTAGGTCCTATTGAATTTAATAGCTCAGTGCTCACACGTGATTCTAATTCACCGCGTCAGAATTACGCAATCGCTCGCGGGTACTGGCATTTTTACTCCTGCGGCCTAAGTTTGCCCGTGGACATGAGGCCTAAGCGTGCATTCACACAAGCAAGTTTCTCGCACAAATTCTGTGCACTGAAACTTGCGCCAATGTTTTCACTAGGTGTTCCCAGGTGCGCGCCTTTCTCACAGCGCGTTCTACAGAAAGCATTGTTTCCAACGGGTGAAAAAGAAAATGGTGTTACTTGCACGTACGCGCTTCACGCGGATAGAATGCGACTTTTCCTAATGAAATTACATGTTGGCGAGTGCGATACGGGGCTGAGCAAACAAACGTATCTGCGCAGGGAGTAGAACCCATTGATTTCCATTGGTTCAGTCACATAAGCGTACTTTGTGCGCACATTTAGTTCGCTTTTCAAGCACATTTGCGCACAAACGTAGCACACATCCAACCAGTTAACTTAAGTGCCCTTTTGAATGAATGGGAGCGCGGTTGTGTGTTTTTTTGCACACGCAAAAAGTACAGTCAGACACACGTGTGCGCAAATACACAGCGGCCATTGTGCAAATTTCACCCATGCAATACCGACCATAATCAAGTATGAGTGCACACACTGCGGACACATGTAGACAGGCGTTTGTGTGCTGTCCAGTGCGGACTGGGCACAACTTGCAAATGGCGAACTAAGTATGGGCTCTTTATACGATATACCGCTTCTAGGGGGGGCGGACCCGGTGCCGGCGCTGCTGGGAGGGGAGGGGGGGACCCGGTGCCGGCGCTGCTGGGAGGGGAGGGGGGGGACCCGGTGCCGGCGCTGCTGGGAGGGGAGGGGGGGGACCCGGTGCCGGCGCTGCTGGGAGGGGAGGGGGGGGACCCGGTGCCGGCGCTGCTGGGAGGGGAGGGGGGGGGACCCGGTGCCGGCGCTGCTGGGAGGGGAGGGGGGGGACCCGGTGCCGGCGCTGCTGGGAGGGGAGGGGGGGGACCCGGTGCCGGCGCTGCTGGGAGGGGAGGGGGGGGGACCCGGTGCCGGCGCTGCTGGGAGGGGAGGGGGGGGACCCGGTGCCGGCGCTGCTGGGAGGGGAGGGGGGGGACCCGGTGCCGGCGCTGCTGGGAGGGGAGGGGGGGGGACCCGGTGCCGGCGCTGCTGGGAGGGGAGGGGGGGGCACCCGGTGCCGGCGCTGCTGGGAGGGGAGGGGGGGGGGGACCCGGTGCCGGCGCTGCTGGGAGGGGAGGGGGGGGGGACCCGGTGCCGGCGCTGCTGGGAGGGGAGGGGGGGGGGGGACCCGGTGCCGGCGCTGCTGGGAGGGGAGGGGGGGGGGGGACCCGGTGCCGGCGCTGCTGGGAGGGGAGGGGGGGGGGGGACCCGGTGCCGGCGCTGCTGGGAGGGGAGGGGGACCCGGTGCCGGCGCTGCTGGGAGGGGAGGGGGGGGGACCCGGTGCCGGCGCTGCTGGGAGGGGAGGGGGGGGGGACCCGGTGCCGGCGCTGCTGGGAGGGGAGGGGGGGGGACCCGGTGCCGGCGCTGCTGGGAGGGGAGGGGGGGGGACCCGGTGCCGGCGCTGCTGGGAGGGGAGGGGGGGGGACCCGGTGCCGGCGCTGCTGGGAGGGGAGGGGGGGGGACCCGGTGCCGGCGCTGCTGGGAGGGGAGGGGGGGGGACCCGGTGCCGGCGCTGCTGGGAGGGGAGGGGGGGACCCGGTGCCGGCGCTGCTGGGAGGGGAGGGGGGGACCCGGTGCCGGCGCTGCTGGGAGGGGAGGGGGGGACCCGGTGCCGGCGCTGCTGGGAGGGGAGGGGGGGACCCGGTGCCGGCGCTGCTGGGAGGGGAGGGGGGGGACCCGGTGCCGGCGCTTCCGGGGGGGGAGGGGGGGGACCCGCTGCCGGCGCTTCCGGGGGGGAGGGGGGACCCGGTGCCGGCGCTTCTAGGGGGGGGGGACACCCGGTGCCGGCGCCTCTAGGGGGGGGGGACACCCGGTGCCGGCGCCTCTAGGGGGGGGGGGGGGGACACCCGGTGCCGAGGCTTCTAGGGGGGGGGGAGACACCCGGTGCCGAGGCTTCTAGAGGGGGGGACCCGGTGCCGGCGCTGCTGGGAGGGGAGGGGGGGGGACCCGGTGCCGGCGCTGCTGGGAGGGGAGGGGGGGGGACCCGGTGCCGGCGCTGCTGGGAGGGGAGGGGGGGGGACCCGGTGCCGGCGCTGCTGGGAGGGGAGGGGGGGGGGGACCCGGTGTCGGCGCTGCTGGGAGGGGAGGGGGGGGGGACCCGATGCCGGCGCTGCTGGGAGGGGAGGGGGGGGGACCCGATGCCGGCGCTGCTGGGAGGGGAGGGGGGGGGACCCGATGCCGGCGCTGGCTGGGAGGGGAGGGGGGGGGGGGGGGGGGACCCGGGTGCCGGCGCTGCTGGGGAGGGGAGGGGGGGGGGGGCCCCGGTGCCGGCGCTGCTGGGGGGGGGGGGGGAGGAGGGGGACCCGCTGCCGGCGCTTCCGGGGGGGAGGGGGGACCCGCTGCCGGCGCTTCCGGGGGGGAGGGGGGGACCCGCTGCCGGCGCTTCCGGGGGGGAGGGGGGGACCCGCTGCCGGCGCTTCTAGGGGGGGGGGGGACCCGGTGCCGGCGCCTCTAGGGGGGGACGGGGACACCCGGGTGCCGGCGCCTCTAGGGGAGGGGGGGGGACCCGGGTGCCGGCGCTGCTGGGAGGGGAGGGGGGGGGGGGACCCGGTGCCGGCGCTGCTGGGAGGGGAGAGGGAGGGGGGGACCCGGTGTCGGCGCTGCTGGGAGGGGAGGGGGGGGGGACCCGATGCCGGCGCTGCTGGGAGGGGAGGGGGGGGGGACCCGATGCCGGCGCTGCTGGGAGGGGAGGGGGGGGGGGACCCGGTGCCGGCGCTGCTGGGAGGGGAGGGGGGGGGGCCCCGGTGGCCGGCGCTGCTGGGGGGGGGGGGGAGGAGGGGACCCGCTGCCGGCGCTTCCGGGGGGGAGGGGGGAGACCCGCTGCCGGCGCTTCCGGGGGGGGAGGGGGGACCCCGCTGCCGGCGCTTCTAGGGGGGGGGACCCGGTGCCGGCGCCTCTAGGGGGGGACGGGACACCCGGTGCCGGCGCCTCTAGGGGGGGGGGGGGGGGGGACACCCGGTGCCGGCGCCTCTATGCCGGCGCCTCTAGGGGGGGGGGGGGGGACACCCGGTGCCGGCGCTTCCAGGGAGGGGGGGGGGGGGACACCCGGGTGCCGGCGCTTCCAGGGGGGGGGGGGGGACACCCGGTGCCGGCGCTTCCAGGGGGGGGGGGGACACCGGTGCCGGCGCTTCCAGGGGGGGGACACCCGATGCCGGCGCTTCCAGGGGGGGGGACACCCGGGTGCCGGCGCTTCTGGGGGGGGGGGGGGGGGGGACACCCGGTGCCGAGGGCTTCTAGGGGGGGGGGGGGGAGACACCCGGTGCCGAGGCTTCTAGGGGGGGAGGGAGACACCCGGTGCCGAGGCTTCTAGGGGGGAGGGAGACACCCGGTGCCGAGGCTTCTAGGGGGGAGGGAGGAACACCCGGTGCCGAGGCTTCTAGGGGGGAGGGGAGACACCCGGTGCCGAGGCTTCTAGGGGGGGGGAGGACACCCGGTGCGAGGCTTCTAGGGGGGGGGAGACACCCGGTGCCGAGGCTTCTAGGGGGGGGGAGACACCCGGTGCCGAGGCTTCTAGGGGGGGGTGGGGACACCCGCTGCCGAGGCTTCTTAGGGGGGGGGGGGGACACCCGCTGCCGAGGCTTCTAGGGGGGGGGGGGGGGGACACTCGCTGCAGAGGCTTCTAGGGGGGGGGACACCCGCTGCAGAGGCTTCTGGGGGGGGACACCCCGCTGCAGAGGCTTCTAGGAGGGGACCCGCTGCAGAGGCTTCTAGAGGGGACCCGCTGCAGAGGCTTCTAGGAGGGGACCCGCTGCAGAGGCTTCTAGGAGGGGACCCCGCTGCAGAGGCTTCTAGGAGGGGACCCGACGCAGAGGCTTCTAGGAGGGGACCCCGCTGCAGAGGCTTCTAGGAGGGGACCCGACGCAGAGGCTTCTAGGAGGGGACCCGACGCAGAGGCTTCTAGGAGGGGACCCGACGCAGAGGCTTCTAGGAGGGGACCCGACGCAGAGGCTTCTAGGAGGGGACCCGACGCAGAGGCTTCTAGGAGGGGACACGATACGCTACATTTTTTTTCATGCAACCGAACAGCATGTGAAAAAATGCGCCCATGTGAACGAAACCACTGAAATCAACAGATTCTATTCACTGCATAATACGCTGGTGTGAACGAGCCCCAAGCGTTGTGTGTACCGCATGTGGGGACCAGGTTCAGCAGATGGATGACCCCTTTAAGCCCCTTCACCCCCGCCTGTCACTGACACAGCGCAGGGGGGGAGCCGCCTTACTCCATGTGCGAGAGAACGTCACTTCCCTTTTTTAAATTCACTTCCTCAAAACCCTGGAGCTTCGGAGCGCAGCGAGCGGCTGCAGATAAGCCGCCAAACGGCTCAAGAAACCGTCGTTACCAGGAGACCATTTAGCGGGAAGCCCGTACTTGCAGCAATCGCCTGGCGCAGACGAGGATATATGAACGCCATGACAGTCAGACAACTATTAGAGTGAAGAGGATCCTTTCTGTCTGCAGCGCTCCCAGCAGAGTACAGGCTGCCCTGCAGAGCGCCAGCTCCCCGCTGACACTTACTATCCATGCCAGCCTCCAATCACTCATCGGAGACCACCTGCTGTATATAAGGAGCCGCCATGTCTGCAGTGCCCCCGGCAGAGTACAGGCTGCCCTGCAGAGCGCCAGCTCCCCGCTGACACTTACTATCCATGCCAGCCTCCAATCACTCATCGGAGACCACCTGCTGTATATAAGGAGCCGCCATGTCTGCAGTGCCCCCGGCAGAGTACAGGCTGCCCTGCAGAGCGCCAGCTCCCCGCTGACACTTACTATCCATGCCAGCCTCCAATCACTCATCGGAGACCACCTGCTGTATATAAGGAGCCGCCATGTCTGCAGTGCCCCCCCCCCGCAGAGTACAGGCTGCCCTGCAGAGCACCAGACCCCCGATGCCACTTACTATCCATGCCAGCCTCCAATCACTCATCGGAGACCACCTGCTGTATATAAGGAGCCGCCATGTCTGCAGTGCCCCCCCCCCCCCCCCAGCAGAGTACAGGCTGCCCTGCAGAGCGCCAGCTCCCCGATGCCACTTACTATCCATGCCAGCCTCCAATCACTCATCAGAGACTACCTACTGTATATAAGGAGACCCACGTCTGCAGTGCCCCCCCCCCCCCCGCAGAGTACAGGCTGCCCTGCAGAGCGCCAGCTCCCCGCTGCCACTTACTATGCATGCCAGCCTCCAATCACTCATAAGAGACTACCTGCTGTATATAAGGAGCCGCCATGATCTTATCGCAGGGGCCAACCGTTATTTGTCACGCGAACGCGCCAATGGGAGGGCTCACAAACAGTTTGGATGATCACATTGAAAATGCCGCAAGTCATTAAATGGTGAAAAACATCTAGAAACTAATTCATAAGAAACAATTCGGAATAAAATATTACAAAATGACAAAGAGGATTTAAAAAACTCCAACAGGAATGAAACAGCGGAGGAGGGGACAAGGGGGAGGGGACAAGGGGGAGGAGACAAGGGGGAGGAGACAAGGAAAGGCTCCGCACGAACCCCCCCACCTCAAAAATACGCATCTTTTTCACGTGATTTTTTTTGTGCGGATCTCCATGCTGAATTTGACCAGCCAGCGGGCGAAGCCTGCGAGCGGACTGGAAACCAAAGAGAAAGCGGCGCAGAAACAAGATGGCGTGCATCAATATTCCACATGCAGATTTTAGCCCATTGACAGACACCCCCTCCACCACAGCACCAGAGCCCGAGGGGCACCAACCACGACAGCACCAGCCCGAGGGCACCAACCATGACAGCACCAGACTGAGGGCACCAACCATGACAGCACCAGACTGAGGGCACCAACCACGACAGCACCAGCCCGAGCACACCAAGCACCGCAGCACCAGCCCGAGTGCACCTACCATGACAGGGTATTAGTGTACCTTGACGCCACCGGAAGCTAGGGGTTGGACAGCAGGAAGGCCCCTGTCACACCCCCAGCTCCTGATAGGGTGAAGTGTAGAAGGTTGTAGCAGCACACTGTGCATTGCTTGCTGCCGGCTGTGGTGGCTTAGGGTGAGGGTAATATTTCCATGTAGCTGTAATAACCTAAGGAACCCTCCCCGTAAGCCACCACTGCCTTCCCCTCGGACTCGCTCACCGCTCGTATCCCCGCTGCTTCTGTGGGGGATGGCTCCTGGACGGCTGCCGGTAGTATGTTGTGTCTGTGTCGGCGGCTGCCTGCTCCCAGCAGCCCACTGCCCTTAGTCGTCCATTACTCCACTTCCCCCGCGCAGCCCTGCTGTTGTGCAGCTCTCCAGTACATCCGGCCGCCTGTCACACTGTTTTCCCCCGTTCCTGTGGCCTCCGTCCTGCGTCCGCGATGTCCAGGTGATATGGAGGGGGGGGTTGGTTCTGCTTGTGGCCCACACTCCCGCATTACAGTGAGGGGGTCTTCTGCCTCCGTAACGGCCTTGCAGCGTGGACCACTGTCTGCCTTGTAACCACCTGTCTAGTGACCTTCCAGGACCTAGAAAATTTAGAGCTGGCCAGCCAATCACATACAGGGGGCGTCCACTCCCTGTCAATCTTGACTCAACCAGCACTTGCTGGTGGCATCAAGATACACTAATACCCCACGACAGTACCAGCTATAGTGCCCTCCTTCAGGACAGTACCAGCCTGAGTGCACCAACCATGACAGCACCAGCTATAGTGCCCTCCTTCAGGACAGTACCAGCCTGAGTGCACCAACCATGACAGCACCAGCTATAGTGCCCTCCTTCAGGACAGTACCAGCCTGAGTGCACCAACCACGACAGTACCAGCTATAGTGCCCTCCTTCAGGACAGTACCAGCCTGAGTGCACCGACCATGACAGCACCAGCTATAGTGCCCTCTCCATCAATAACAGTTATAGTGACTTGTTTCCCAATAGTATTCAAAGTGCACCCCCCACCACCACCAGCACACCCCCCCAACCATCCAAACCTCAAAGCGAGTGTGCCTTCTTTCTGGGGGCCATGCCTGTTCAGATCAGGGGCCAACATTTAGGAACATTAGGCGGCCACAAAAAGCGATCTTAATGTTTGGGGGGCTATGACAGTAGCAGGTACAGTGCCCCCCAACTATGGTAGCCACATTGCCTCACCCCCCCCCCCCCCCCCCCCAGTGCCCACATTACACTGACACGGCCCCAAGTGGTGTTGCTAATAACCATACCCCACAGGCAGGGGGCGCCAATGTCATATGGACACTACAAGGGGCGGTCTTTAAAAGGTCTATTACGTAACATCAGTTTTTGCCAGAGACCTATCTGCGCAAATCCCAGTGTAGACCGCACAGTTCCGAATAAAAAGACGAAGATGAAAAACATAAGGCGCCGTGACGAAAAACTGCGAGTAGCCCCAACCGGATGTACGGCCAGTCCGACTAACGCTGTGGAAATCTAGGATTTCCTGAAGGGCATCAGATAATTGAGCAGTATAGACGGATACTGGTCTGACTGGTCTGTGCGGCCCGGTCATACGACGACCCATCAGCTCTCATACATTATCAGGACGGATCATCCATGTAACTGTATCCAATCGGAAGATGGAAAATCCATGGCGGCTTAAAAGTGAGCTTCACCTCGAACCACTCCTGCCCCCTCAGGACTGGAGGGGAACTGCAAAGTTTCCCATAGGGCCAGTTCACACAAGCCGTGATCACATTTGGTGTGGTCTCCACGGATCGGACTTGTTCCTGCCGATCGGATCACCTCGACCGGCGCGGCATCCTTCTGATAGGGGGCGCTGTAATTAGGGAATCTCGCTAGCATAAAGGAGGGACTTGTCTGTACAATGTTAGGTAGGTGGCTCATGTCAAATGATGCCAAGACCCAAGTACCCAGCAGCCCATTGCCCATCACACGGCCACCCCCAGCTCGCCTCCCTCCCCGGGTAAGTGAGACACCCGGCCGGCCACATGGCGGTAAGCGTGACTCCTCAGACTAGGCGCCTTCTTCCATTCTCCGTGGTCCAGTGCCAACGGTCATTATAGGCACTTTGGTGGTGACCAGAGGTCACAGACATAAGACCAGTTTCCCGCCCCGTAGCGAACTGCAATGCCCGCTGTGATCTGACCCATTGCTACCCTCACCAGCAGGGGCGCTATCAGTGATTGTCCCACCGTCACTCTTCTGTGGGATGGAACCAGATAGATGGCCTTCACCTCCACATCAATGACCTTTGGGCGCCCATCGCCAGTGGCCGTACTTAGAGCACAATCGGTAGGTACTAACCACTACCTACCGGGGACGCCTCTACAGTTATAATCCGCGGCATTCACCGCTCCGTGGAATGTTATGGCTGATCAGTATACGGGATACATATAAAACATGTATACGCCGCGCCGTCTGCATGTCCGGATGGTGAAATAATCACACAATTATCGCCCTGAGGGTAGAGACGCCGGGCATGGCCACACAGGAGCTCCCAGGTGTATATAGCATGTATACTGTTCAGCATGCTATACACACCCCAACCTCCTGTGTGCTGCGGCACAGCCATGTGTACGCTATGTAATATACATGTTATATATAGCCCTCAGGCTCCTGTACAGCCATGTGTACGCTGCGTAATATACATGTTATATATAGCCCTCAGGCTCCTGTGTGCTCCTGCACAGCCATGTGTACGCTATGTAATATACATGTTATATATAGCCCTCAGGCTCCTGTACAGCCATGTGTACGCTATGTAATATACATGCTATATATAGCCCTCAGGCTCCTGTGTGCTCCTGTACAGCCATGTGTACGCTATGTAATATACATGTTATATACACCCCTCAGTCTGTGCTCCCGCAGAGCCATGTGTACGCTATGTAATATACATGTTATATATAGCCCTCAGGCTCCTGTGTGCTACTGCACGGCCATGTGTACGCTGCGTAATATACACCCCTCAGTCTCCTGTGCTCCCGCACAGCCACGTGTGCGCTATGTAATATACATGTCATATATACCCCATATCCTCCTGTGTGCTCCTGCACTAACACGTGTGCACTATGTAATATACATGTTATATACACCCCTCAGTCTGTGCTCCCACAGAGCCATGTGTACGCTATGTAATATACATGCTATATATAGCCCTCAGGCTCCTGTGCTCCTGCACAGCCATGTGTACGCTGCGTAATATATATGTTATATACACCCCCTCAGGCTCCTGTGTGCTACTGCACGGCCATGTGTACGCTATGTAATATACACCCCTCAGCCTCCTGTGCTCCCGCAGAGCCACGTGTACGCTATGTAATATACATGTTATATATAGCCCTCAGGCTCCTGTGTGCTCCTGTACAGCCATGTATACGCTGCGTAATATACATGTCATATATACCCCATATCCTCCTGTGTGCTCCTGCACTAACACGTGTGCACTATGTAATATACATGTTATATACACCCCTCAGTCTGTGCTCCCGCAGAGCCATGTGTACGCTATGTAATATACATGCTATATATAGCCCTCAGGCTCCTGTGCTCCTGCACAGCCATGTGTACGCTGCGTAATATATATGTTATATACACCCCCTCAGGCTCCTGTGTGCTACTGCACGGCCATGTGTACGCTATGTAATATACACCCCTCAGCCTCCTGTGCTCCCGCAGAGCCACGTGTACGCTATGTAATATACATGTTATATATAGCCCTCAGGCTCCTGTGTGCTCCTGTACAGCCATGTATATGCTGCGTAATATACATGTCATATATACCCCATATCCTCCTGTGTGCTCCTGCACTAACACGTGTGCACTATGTAATATACATGTTATATACACCCCTCAGTCTGTGCTCCCACAGAGCCATGTGTACGCTATGTAATATACATGCTATATATAGCCCTCAGGCTCCTGTGTGCTCCTGTACAGCCATGTGTACGCTGCGTAATATACATGTTATATATAGCCCTCAGGCTCCTGTGTGCTACTGCACGGCCATGTGTACGCTGCGTAATATACACCCCTCAGCCTCCTGTGCTCCCGCACAGCCACGTGTGCGCTATGTAATATACATGTCATATATACCCCATATCCTCCTGTGTGCTCCTGCACTAACACGTGTGCACTATGTAATATACATGTTATATACACCCCTCAGTCTGTGCTCCCGCAGAGCCATGTGTACGCTATGTAATATACATGCTATATATAGCCCTCAGGCTCCTGTGCTCCTGCACAGCCATGTGTACGCTGCGTAATATATATGTTATATACACCCCCTCAGGCTCCTGTGTGCTACTGCACGGCCATGTGTACGCTATGTAATATACACCCCTCAGCCTCCTGTGCTCCCGCAGAGCCACGTGTACGCTATGTAATATACATGTTATATATAGCCCTCAGGCTCCTGTGTGCTCCTGTACAGCCATGTATACGCTGCGTAATATACATGTCATATATACCCCATATCCTCCTGTGTGCTCCTGTACAGCCATGTATACGCTGCATAATATACATGTCATATATACCCCATATCCTCCTGTGTGCTCCTGCACTAACACGTGTGCACTATGTAATATACATGTTATATACACCCCTCAGTCTGTGCTCCCGCAGAGCCATGTGTACGCTATGTAATATACATGTTATATATAGCCCTCAGGCTCCTGTGTGCTCCTGCACAGCCATGTGTACGCTATGTAATATACATGTTATATATAGCCCTCAGGCTCCTGTACTGCCATGTGTACGCTATGTAATATACAGTTATATACACCCGAGGCTCCTGTGTGCTGCGGCACAGCCACGTGTACGCTATGTAATATACATGTTATATATACCCCTCAGGCTCCTGTGCTCCCGCACAGCCATGTGTACGCTGCGTAATATACATGTTATATACACCCCCTCAGGCTCCTGTGTGCTACTGCACAGCCATGTGTACGCTATGTAATATACACCCCTCAGCCTCCTGTGCTCCCGCAGAGCCACGTGTACGCTATGTAATATACATGTTATATATAGCCCTCAGGCTCCTGTACAGCCATGTATACGCTGCGTAATATACATGTCATATATACCCCATATCCTCCTGTGTGCTCCTGTACAGCCATGTATACGCTGCATAATATACATGTCATATATACCCCATATCCTCCTGTGTGCTCCTGCACTAACACGTGTGCACTATGTAATATACATGTTATATACACCCCTCAGTCTGTGCTCCTGCACAGCCACGTGTACGCTATATAATATACATGTTATATAGACCCCTCAGCCTCCTGTGCTCCTGCAGAGCCACGTGTACGCTATGTAATAAACAGGTTATATACACCCCTCAGCCTCCTGTGCTCCCGCACAGCCATGTGTACGCTATGTAACATACACGTTATATATACACCTCAGTCTCCGTTCTGCTCCTGCACAGCCATGTGTACGCTATGTAACATACACGTTATATATACACACCTCAGTCTCCGTTCTGCTCCTGCACAGCCATGTGTACGCTATGTAAAATACATATTATATACACCCCTGAGGCTCCTGTGTGCTCCTGCACAGCCATGTGTACGCTATGTAAAATACATGTTATATACACCCCATGGTCCTGTGTGCTCCTGCACTGCTGTGTGTACGCTGCGTAATAAACATGCTATATACACGCCTCAGGCTCCTGTGTGCTGCGGCACAGCCATGTGAACGCTATGTAATATACACCCTAAGCTCCTGTGTGCTCCTGCACAGCCATGTGTACGCTGCGTCATATATACTCCTGAGCCTGCTGTGTGCTCCTGCACAGCCATGTGTACGCTGCGTCATATATACTCCTGAGCCTGCTGTGTGCTCCTGCACAGCCATGTGTACGCTGCGTGATATATACTCCTGAGCCTGCTGTGTGCTCCTGTACAGCCATGTGAACGCTATGTAATATACATGTTATATACACCCTAAGCTCCTGTGTGCTCCTGCACAGCCATGCGTACGCTGCGTAATATACACCCCCTGAGCCTGCTGTGTGCTCCTGCACAGCCATGTGTATGGTATGTAATATACATGTTATATACACCCCCTCAGGTGTGCTCCTGCCCAGCCATATGTACGCTATGTAATATACATGTTATATACACGCCAAGCTCCTGCACAGCCATGTGTACGCTGCGTAATATATGTTATATACTCACCTGTGTGCTACTGAACAGCCATGTATACACTGTGTAATACACGTCATATTCACCCCTCCGGTTCCTGTGTTCTCCAGCCCTGCCATGTATACACAGCATAATATACATGTTATTTACACCCCTTAGACTACTGTGTGCTATACATACTATTAGCATCACAGCATGCATTGCACAGTACACTGCCAGCTCGGATGGATACAAGTAGCTAATATCCTGCATGGCCCCTGCCCCCAGCAGGCTGTGTAATAATACATTTATAATATATATATCTCCTCCATTAACCTACCACGTTATATACCATTGGTCAGCCGTGTACTAAGTTATATACACGCTATATTTGCAAGAGCTTTCCGTATACTGTGCAATATGCTATGTACACCCATAAACCTTCCGTTATATACCAGAAAGAGCCTGCTATATAATGTTTAATAGACGTGTCATATACTCCTTGATCCTCCTGTATACTATGCAATATACATTATATAGCATCTGAGCCTACTGTGTAATATACATGTTATATACTCTTTGATCCTCCTGTATACTGTGTAATATACATTTTATATATTGGGGAGGTATATAACATGATTACAGAGGATACAGGAGAATTAGGGGGTATAGAAGATGCATATACACACTGGAGGATTAAGGAATATATAACAAGTATAATACACAGTATACAAGAGTTACAAGGGGTATATAAGATGTGTGTATATATAGTTATATATCACATATACACAGTCTACAGCAGGCTCGGGGGGTATGTAACACACATTACGCAGCAGGCTCGGGGGGTATATATAACACATATTACACAGTATACAGCAGGCTCGGGGGGTATATATAACACATATTACACAGCAGGCTCGGGGGGTATATATAACACATATTACACAGCAGGCTCGGGGGGTATATATTACACAGCAGGCTCGGGGGGTGCTATATATCACACATTACACAGCAGGCTCGGGGGGTGTATATATCACACATTACACAGCAGGCTCGGGGGGTGTATATATCACACATTACACAGCAGGCTCGGGGGGTGTATATATCACACATTACACAGCAGGCTCGGGGGGTGTATATATCACACATTACACAGCAGGCTCGGGGGGGTGTATATATCACACATTACACAGCAGGCTCGGGGGGTGTATATATCACACATTACACAGCAGGCTCGGGGGGTGTATATATCACACATTACACAGCAGGCTCGGGGGGTGTATATATCACACATTACACAGCAGGCTCGGGGGGGTGTATATATCACACATTACACAGCAGGCTCGGGGGGGTGTATATATCACACATTACACAGCAGGCTCGGGGGGGTGTATATATCACACATTACACAGCAGGCTCGGGGGGGTGTATATATCACACATTACACAGCAGGCTCGGGGGGTGTATATATCACACATTACACAGCAGGCTCGGGGGGTATATATAACACACATTACACAGCAGGCTCGGGGGGTATATATAACACATATTACACAGCAGGCTCGGAGGGTATATATAACACATATTACACAGCAGGCTCGGAGGGTATATATAACATATTACACAGCAGGCTCGGGGGGTATATATAACACATATTACACAGCAGGCTCGGGGAGTATATATAACACATATTACACAGCAGGCTCGGGGGGTATATATAACACATATTACACAGCAGGCTCGGGGGGTATATATAACACATATTACACAGCAGGCTCGGGGGGTATATATAACACATATTACACAGTATACAGCAGGCTCGGGGGGTATATAACACATATTACACAGCAGGCTCGGGGGGTATATATCACATATTACACAGCAGGCTCGGGGGGGTATATAACACATATTACACAGTATACGGCAGGCTCGGGGGTATATAACACATATTACACAGTATACGGCAGGCTCGGGGGTATATAACACATATTACACAGTATACGGCAGGCTCGGGGGTATATAACACATATTACACAGTATACGGCAGGCTCGGGGGTATATAACACATATTACACAGTATACGGCAGGCTCGGGGGTATATAACACATATTACACAGTATACGGCAGGCTCGGGGGTATATAACACATATTACACAGTATACGGCAGGCTCGGGGGTATATAACACATATTACACAGTATACGGCAGGCTCGGGGGTATATAACACATATTACATAGTATACAGCAGGCTCGGGGTATATCCCAGCACATCACCCCCAGCTGATCCTCGGAGCTCGCAGGCCTCCGGGTGACACTTCTTACCCCAGCGTGCTGATGAATCCATTGACGGAGCCCTCCGCGTACAGAGACACGATGTCCCCGATGTACAAGAAGCTGGACATCTTATCCGGCATCCTGGCGCTGAGGGCGCCCCCTACAGGCGGGGCATGCTGCTGCACCCCGACACTTCCAGGTACAACTGCGGGGGTCCGGTGCAGGAAGAGGGCAGCGAGCGTCACATGCCAAGGCTGCGGGGTACCGGGGGGCACAGCCAGGGGCCACGGCGGCTCCTAGGGGAAGCTGGGCTTGTTCTGCCGGCAGGTCTGCTGGACTCGGGCTGAGCGCAGCCGGTGTGAGCGGCAGCCGCGGGAGGCGCCGTGTGCGGGGAAGTTCCTCACTCCAAGTCTGCGCGCCGGTACTGGGCGGGGCTGGGAAAGGCGGGCGGCCAATAGGAGGGGCGGCTAGTGTAAGAGGGCGTAGTCTGAAGGAGCCCAAGAAACTTCATTCATAAGACACGAGGGAGGAGCCAAGATGTATAATATAATGTCCTATACATATTAATAACATACATATATACGCCAAGTTATTCCACAGCGCGGCATCAACACTAAGTACAAGAATATAACTACTATAATACTGCCCCCTATGTACAAGAATATAACTACTATAATACTGCCCCTATGTACAAGAATATAACTACTATAATACTGCCCCCTATGTACAAGAATATAACTACTATAATACTGCTCCCTATGTACAAGAATATAACTACTATAATACTGCCCCCTATGTACAAGAATATAACTACTATAATACTGCTCCTATGTACAAGAATATAACTACTATAATACTGCTCCTATGTACAAGAATATAACTACTATAATACTGCCCCCTATGTACAAGAATATAACTACTATAATACTGCCCTCTATGTATAAGAATATACCTACTATAATACTGCCCCTATGTACAAGAATATAACTACTATAATACTGCCCTCTATGTATAAGAATATACCTACTATAATACTGCCCCCTATGTACAGGAATATAACTACTATAATACTGCTCCTATCTATAAGAATATAACTACTATAATACTGCCCCCTATGTACAAGAATATAACTACTATAATACTGCCCCCTATGTACAAGAATATAACTACTATAATACTGCCCCCTATGTACAAGAATATAACTACTATAATACTGCCCGCTATGTACAAGAATATAACTACTATAATACTGCCCGCTATGTACAAGAATATAACTACTATAATACTGCCCCCTATGTACAAGAATATAACTACTATAATACTGCCCCCTATGTACAAGAATATAACTACTATAATACTGCCCCCTATGTACAAGAATATAACTACTATAATACTGCCCCTATGTACAAGAATATAACTACTATAATACTGCCCCCTATGTACAAGAATATAACTACTATAATACTGCCCCCTATGTACAAGAATATAACTACTATAATACTGCCCCTATGTACAAGAATATAACTACTATAATACTGCCCCCTATGTACAAGAATATAACTACTATAATACTGCCCCACTATGTACAAGAATATAACTACTATAATACTGCCCCCTATGTACAAGAATATAACTACTATAATACTGCCCCCTATGTACAAGAATATAACTACTATAATACTGTCCCCTATGTACAAGAATATAACTACTATAATACTGCCCCACTATGTACAAGAATATAACTACTATAATACTGCCCCCTATGTACAAGAATATAACTACTATAATACTGCCCCCTATGTACAAGAATATAACTACTATAATACTGCCCCCTATGTACAAGAATATAACTACTATAATACTGCCCCTATGTACAAGAATATAACTACTATAATACTGCCCCCTATGTACAAGAATATAACTACTATAATACTGCCCCCTATGTACAAGAATATAACTACTATAATACTGCCCCCTATGTACAAGAATATAACTACTATAATACTGCCCGCTATGTACAAGAATATAACTACTATAATACTGCCCGCTATGTACAAGAATATAACTACTATAATACTGCCCCCTATGTACAAGAATATAACTACTATAATACTGCCCCCTATGTACAAGAATATAACTACTATAATACTGCCCCCTATGTACAAGAATATAACTACTATAATACTGCCCCTATGTACAAGAATATAACTACTATAATACTGCCCCCTATGTACAAGAATATAACTACTATAATACTGCCCCCTATGTACAAGAATATAACTACTATAATACTGCTCCCTATGTACAAGAATATAACTACTATAATACTGCCCCCTATGTACAAGAATATAGCTACTATAATACTGCCACCTATGTACAAGAATATAACTACTATAATACTGCCCCTATGTACAAGAATATAACTACTATAATACTGCCCCCTATGTACAAGAATATAACTACTATAATACTGCCCCCTATGTACAAGAATATAACTACTATAATACTGCCCCCTATGTACAAGAATATAACTACTATAATACTGCCCCTATGTACAAGAATATAACTACTATAATACTGCCCCCTATGTACAAGAATATAACTACTATAATACTGCCCCTATGTACAAGAATATAACTACTATAATACTGCCCCCTATGTACAAGAATATAACTACTATAATACTGCCCCTATGTACAAGAATATAACTACTATAATACTGCTCCCTATGTACAAGAATATAACTACTGTAATACTGTCTCCCTATGTACAAGAATATAACTACTATAATACTGCTCCTATGTACAAGAATATAACTACTATAATACTGCCTCCTATGTACAAGAATATAACTACTATAATACTGCCCCTATGTACAAGAATATAACTACTATAATACTGCCCCCTATGTACAAGAATATAACTACTATAATACTGCCCCCTATGTACAAGAATATAACTACTATAATACTGCTCCCTATGTACAAGAATATAACTACTATAATACTGCCTCCTATGTACAAGAATATAACTACTATAATACTGCCCCCTATGTACAAGAATATAACTACTATAATACTGCCCCTATGTACAAGAATATAACTACTATAATACTGCCTCCTATGTACAAGAGTATAACTACTATAATACTGCCCCTATGTACAAGAATATAACTACTATAATACTGCCCCTATGTACAAGAATATAACTACTATAATACTGCTCCTATGTACAAGAATATAACTACTATAATACTGCCTCCTATGTACAAGAGTATAACTACTATAATACTGCCCCTATGTACAAGAATATAACTACTATAATACTGCCCCTATGTACAAGAATATAACTACTATAATACTGCCCCTATGTACAAGAATATAACTACTATAATACTGCCCCTATGTACAAGAATATAACTACTATAATACTGCTCCTATGTACAAGAATATAACTACTATAATACTGCCCCCTATGTACAAGAATATAACTACTATAATACTGCCCCACTATGTACAAGAATATAACTACTATAATACTGCCCCCTATGTACAAGAATATAACTACTATAATACTGTCCCCTATGTACAAGAATATAACTACTATAATACTGCCCCACTATGTACAAGAATATAACTACTATAATACTGCCCCCTATGTACAAGAATATAACTACTATAATACTGCCCCCTATGTACAAGAATATAACTACTATAATACTGCCCCCTATGTACAAGAATATAACTACTATAATACTGCCCCTATGTACAAGAATATAACTACTATAATACTGCCCCCTATGTACAAGAATATAACTACTATAATACTGCCCCCTATGTACAAGAATATAACTACTATAATACTGTCCCCTATGTACAAGAATATAACTACTATAATACTGCCCGCTATGTACAAGAATATAACTACTATAATACTGCCCGCTATGTACAAGAATATAACTACTATAATACTGCCCCCTATGTACAAGAATATAACTACTATAATACTGCCCCCTATGTACAAGAATATAACTACTATAATACTGCCCCCTATGTACAAGAATATAACTACTATAATACTGCCCCTATGTACAAGAATATAACTACTATAATACTGCCCCCTATGTACAAGAATATAACTACTATAATACTGCCCCCTATGTACAAGAATATAACTACTATAATACTGCTCCCTATGTACAAGAATATAACTACTATAATACTGCCCCCTATGTACAAGAATATAGCTACTATAATACTGCCACCTATGTACAAGAATATAACTACTATAATACTGCCCCTATGTACAAGAATATAACTACTATAATACTGCCCCCTATGTACAAGAATATAACTACTATAATACTGCCCCCTATGTACAAGAATATAACTACTATAATACTGCCCCCTATGTACAAGAATATAACTACTATAATACTGCCCCTATGTACAAGAATATAACTACTATAATACTGCCCCCTATGTACAAGAATATAACTACTATAATACTGCCCCTATGTACAAGAATATAACTACTATAATACTGCCCCCTATGTACAAGAATATAACTACTATAATACTGCCCCTATGTACAAGAATATAACTACTATAATACTGCTCCCTATGTACAAGAATATAACTACTGTAATACTGTCTCCCTATGTACAAGAATATAACTACTATAATACTGCTCCTATGTACAAGAATATAACTACTATAATACTGCCTCCTATGTACAAGAATATAACTACTATAATACTGCCCCTATGTACAAGAATATAACTACTATAATACTGCCCCCTATGTACAAGAATATAACTACTATAATACTGCCCCCTATGTACAAGAATATAACTACTATAATACTGCTCCCTATGTACAAGAATATAACTACTATAATACTGCCTCCTATGTACAAGAATATAACTACTATAATACTGCCCCCTATGTACAAGAATATAACTACTATAATACTGCCCCTATGTACAAGAATATAACTACTATAATACTGCCTCCTATGTACAAGAGTATAACTACTATAATACTGCCCCTATGTACAAGAATATAACTACTATAATACTGCCCCTATGTACAAGAATATAACTACTATAATACTGCTCCTATGTACAAGAATATAACTACTATAATACTGCCTCCTATGTACAAGAGTATAACTACTATAATACTGCCCCTATGTACAAGAATATAACTACTATAATACTGCCCCTATGTACAAGAATATAACTACTATAATACTGCCCCTATGTACAAGAATATAACTACTATAATACTGCCCCTATGTACAAGAATATAACTACTATAATACTGCTCCTATGTACAAGAATATAACTACTATAATACTGCCCCTATGTACAAGAATATAACTACTATAATACTGCTCCTATGTACAAGAATATAACTACTATAATACTGCCTCCTATGTACAAGAATATAACTACTATAATACTGCCCCCTATGTACAAGAATATAACTACTATAATACTGCCCCCTATGTACAAGAATATAACTACTATAATACTGCCTCCTATGTACAAGAATATAACTACTATAATACTGCCCCCTATGTACAAGAATATAACTACTATAATACTGCTCCCTATGTACAAGAATATAACTACTATAATACTGCCCCCTATGTACAAGAATATAACTACTATAATACTGCTCCTATGTACAAGAATATAACTACTATAGTACTGCTCCCTATGTACAAGAATATAACTACTATAGTACTGCTCCCTATGTACAAGAATATAACTACTATAATACTGCCTCCTATGTACAAGAATATAACTACTATAATACTGCCCTCTATGTACAAGAATATAACTACTATAATACTGCCCCCTATGTACAAGAATATAACTACTATAATACTGTCCCCTATGTACAAGAATATAACTACTATAATACTGCCCCCTATGTACAAGAATATAACTACTATAATACTGCCCCCTATGTACAAGAATATAACTACTATAATACTGTCCCCTATGTACAAGAATATAACTACTATAATACTGCTCCTATGTACAAGAATATAACTACTATAATACTGCCCCTATGTACAAGAATATAACTACTATAATACTGTCCCCTATGTACAAGAATATAACTACTATAATACTGCTCCTATGTACAAGAATATAACTACTATAATACTGCTCCTATGTACAAGAATATAACTACTATAATACTGTCCCCTATGTACAAGAATATAACTACTATAATACTGCCCCCTATGTACAAGAATATAACTACTATAATACTGCCCCCTATGTACAAGAATATAACTACTATAATACTGCCCCCTATGTACAAGAATATAACTACTATAATACTGCTCCTATGTACAAGAATATAACTACTATAGTACTGCTCCCTATGTACAAGAATATAACTACTATAGTACTGCTCCCTATGTACAAGAATATAACTACTATAATACTGCCTCCTATGTACAAGAATATAACTACTATAATACTGCCCCCTATGTACAAGAATATAACTACTATAATACTGTCCCCTATGTACAAGAATATAACTACTATAATACTGCTCCTATGTACAAGAATATAACTACTATAATACTGCTCCCTATGTACAATAATATAACTACTACAATACTGCCCTCTATGTACAAGAATATAACTACTATAATACTGCCCCCTATGTACAAGAATATAACTACTATAATACTGCCCCCTATGTACAAGAACATAACTACTATAATACTGCTCCCTATGTACAAGAATATAACTACTATAATACTGCTCCTATGTACAAGAATACAACTACTATAATACTGCCCCCTATGTACAAGAATATAACTACTATAATACTGCTCCCTATGTACAAGAATATAACTACTATAATACTGCTCCTATGTACAAGAATATAACTACTATAATACTGCCCCCTGTGTACAAGAATATAACCACTATAATACTGCTCCTATGTACAAGAATATAACTACTATAATACTGCCCCTATGTACAAGAATATAACTACTATAATACTGCTCCCTATGTACAAGAATATAACTACTATAATACTGCCTCCTATGTACAAGAATATAACCACTATAATACTGCTCCTATGTACAAGAATAGAACTACTATAATACTGCCCCCTATGTACAAGAATATAAGTACTATAATACTGCCTCCTATGTACAAGAATATAACCACTATAATACTGCTCCTATGTACAAGAATAGAACTACTATAATACTGCTCCTATGTACAAGAATAGAACTACTATAATACTGCCACCTATGTACAAGAATATAACTACTATAATACTGCCCCCTATGTACAAGAATATAACTACTATAATACTGCCTCCTATGTACAAGAATATAACCACTATAATACTGCTCCTATGTACAAGAATAGAACTACTATAATACTGCTCCTATGTACAAGAATAGAACTACTATAATACTGCCACCTATGTACAAGAATATAACTACTATAATACTGCCCCCTATGTACAAGAATATAACTACTATAATACTGCCTCCTATGTACAAGAATATAACTACTATAATACTGCCCCCTATGTACAAGAATATAACTACTATAATACTGCCTCCTATGTACAAGAATATAAGTACTATAATACTGCCACCTATGTACAAGAATATAACTACTATAATACTGCCCCCTATGTACAAGAATATAACTACTATAATACTGCCTCCCATGTACAAGAATATAACTACTATAATACTGCCTCCTATGTACAAGAATACAACTACTATAATACTGCCCCCTATGTACAAGAATACAACTACTATAATACTGCCCCCTATGTACAAGAATATAACTACTATAATACTGCCCCCTATGTACAAGAATATAACTACTATAATACTGCCCCCTATGTACAAGAATATAACTACTATAATACTGCCCCCAATGTACAAGAATATAACTACTATAATACTGCCTCCTATGTACAAGACTATAACTACTATAATACTGCCCCCTATGTACAAGAATATAACTACTATAATACTGCCCCCTATGTACAAGAATATAACTACTATAATACTGCTCCTATGTACAAGTATATAACTACTATAATACTGCTCCTATGTACAAGAATATAACTACTATAATACTGCCCCCTATGTACAAGAATATAACTACTATAATACTGCCCCTATGTACAAGTATATAACTACTATAATACTGCTCCTATGTACAAGAATATAACTACTATAATACTGCTCCCATGTACAAGAATATAACTACTATAATACTGCCCCCTATGTATAGGAATATACCTACTATAATACTGCCCCCTATGTACAAGAATATAACTAATATAATACTGCCTCCTATGTACAAGAATATAACTACTATAATACTGCTCCCATGTACAAGAATATAACTACTATAATACTGCCCCCTATGTACAAGAATATAACTACTATAATACCGCCCCCTAAGTACAAGAATATAACTACTATAATACTGCCCCCTATGTACACGAATATAACTACTATAATACTGCTCCCATGTACAAGAATATAACTACTATAATACTGCTCCCTATGTACAAGAATATAACTACTATAATACTGCTCCTATGTACAAGAATATAACTACTATAATACTGCCCCCTATGTACAAGAATATAACTACTGTAATACTGCCCCCTATGTACAAAAATATAACTACTATAATACTGCCTCCTATGTACAAGAATATAACTACTATAATACTGCCTCCTATGTACAAGAATATAACTACTATAATACTGCCCCCTATATATAAGAGTATAACTACTATAATACTGCTCCCTATGTGCAAGAATATAACTACTATAATACTGCTCCTATGTACAAGAATATAACTACTATAATACTGCCCCCTATGTACAAGAATATAACTACTATAATACTACCCCTATGTACAAGAATATAACTACTATAATACTGCCCCCTATGTACAAGAATATAACTACTATAATACTGCTCCTATGTACAAGAATATAACTACTATAATACTGCCTCCTATGTACAAGAATATAACTACTATAATACTACCCCTATGTACAAGAATATAACTACTATAATACTGCCCCCTATGTACAAGAATATAACTACTATAATACTGCCCCCTATGTACAAGAATATAACTACCATAATACGGCCTCCTATATACAAGAATATAACTACTATAATACTGCCCTCTATGTACAAGAATATAACTACTATAATACTGCCCCCTATGTACAAGAATATAACTACTATAATACTGCTCCTATGTACAAGAATATAACTACTATAATACTGCCCTCTATGTACAAGGATATAACTACTATAATACTGCTCCTATGTACAAGTATATAACTACTATAATACCGCCCTCTATGTACAAGAATATAACTACTATAATACTGCCCCCTATGTACAAGAATGTAACTACTATAATACTGCCCCCTATGTACAAGAATGTAACTACTATAATACTGCTCCTATGTACAAGTATATAACTACTATAATACTGCCCCTATGTACAAGTATATAACTACTATAATACTGCTCCTATGTACAAGTATATAACTACTATAATACCGCCCTCTATGTACAAGAATATAACTACTATAATACTGCCCCCTATGTACAAGAATATAACTACTATAATACTGCCCCCTATGTACAAGAATGTAACTACTATAATACTGCTCCTATGTACAAGTATATAACTACTATAATACTGCCCCTATGTACAAGTATATAACTACTATAATACTGCTCCTATGTACAAGAATATAACTACTATAATACTGCTCCCTATGTACAAGAATATAACTACCATAATACTGCCCCTATGTACAAGAATATAACTACTATAATACTGCCCCCTATGTACAAGAATATAACTACTATAATACTGCCCCCTATGTATAGGAATATACCTACTATAATACTGCCCCCTATGTACAAGAATATAACTAATATAATACTGCCTCCTATGTACAAGAATATAACTACTATAATACTGCTCCCATGTACAAGAATATAACTACTATAATACTGCCCCCTATGTACAAGAATATAACTACTATAATACCGCCCCCTAAGTACAAGAATATAACTACTATAATACTGCCCCCTATGTACACGAATATAACTACTATAATACTGCTCCCATGTACAAGAATATAACTACTATAATACTGCTCCTATGTACAAGAATATAACTACTATAATACTGCTCCCTATGTACAAGAATATAACTACTATAATACTGCTCCCTATGTACAAGAATATAACTACTATAATACTGCTCCTATGTACAAGAATATAACTACTATAATACTGCCCCCTATGTACAAGAATATAACTACTGTAATGCTGCCCCCTATGTACAAAAATATAACTACTATAATACTGCCTCCTATGTACAAGAATATAACTACTATAATACTGCCTCCTATGTACAAGAATATAACTACTATAATACTGCCCCCTATATACAAGAGTATAACTACTATAATACTGCTCCCTATGTGCAAGAATATAACTACTATAATACTGCTCCTATGTACAAGAATATAACTACTATAATACTGCCCCCTATGTACAATAATATAACTACTATAATACTGCCTCCTATGTACAAGAATATAACCACTATAATACTGCCCCTATGTACAAGAATATAACTACTATAATACTGCCCCCTATGTACAAGAATATAACTACTATAATACTGCCCCCTATGTACAAGAATATAACTACTATAATACTGCCTCCTATATACAAGAATATAACTACTATAATACTGCCCTCTATGTACAAGAATATAACTACTATAATACTGCCCCCTATGTACAAGAATATAACTACTATAATACTGCTCCTATGTACAAGAATATAACTACTATAATACTGCCCTCTATGTACAAGGATATAACTACTATAATACTGCTCCTATGTACAAGTATATAACTACTATAATACCGCCCTCTATGTACAAGAATATAACTACTATAATACTGGCCCCTATGTACAAGAATATAACTACTATAATACTGCCCCCTATGTACAAGAATGTAACTACTATAATACTGCCCCTATGTACAAGAATATAACTACTATAATACTGCCCCCTCTGTACAAGAATATAACTACTGTAATACTCCTATGTACAAGAATATAACTACTATAATACTGCCCCCTATGTACAAGAATATAACTACTATAATACTGCCCCCTATGTACAAGAATATAACTACTATAATACTGCCCCCTATGTACAAGAATATAACTACTATAATACTGCCTCCTATGTACAAGAATATAACTACTATAATACTGCCCCTATGTACAAGAATATAACTACTATAATACTGCCCCCTATGTACAAGAATATAACTACTATAATACTGCCCCCTATGTACAAGAATATAACTACTATAATACTACCCCCTATGTACAAGAATATAACTACTATAATACTACCTCCTATGTACAAGAATATAACTACTATAATACTGCCCCCTATGTACAAGAATATAACTACTATAATACTGCTCCTATGTACAAGAATGTAACTACTATAATACTGCCCCCTATCTACAAAAATATAACTACTATAATACTGCCCCCTATGTACAAGAATATAACTACTATAATACTGCCTCCTATGTACAAGAATATAACTACTATAATACTGCCCCCTATGTACAAGAATATAATTACTATAATACTGCCCTCTATGTACAAGAATATAACTACTATAATACCGCTCCCTATGTACAAGAATATAACTACTATAATACTGCCCCCTATGTACAAGAATATAACTACTATAATACTGCCTCCTATGTACAAGAATATAACTACTATAATACTGCCCCCTATGTACAAGAATATAACTACTATAATACTGCCCCCTATGTACAAGAATATAACTACTATAATACTGCCCCCTATGTACAAGAATAAACCTACTATAATACTGCTCCTATGTACAAGAATATACTTACTATAATACTGCCTCCTATGTACAAGAATATAACTACTATAATACTGCCCCCTATGTACAAGAATATAACTACTATAATACTGCGACTATGTACAAGAATATAACTACTATAATACTGCCCCCTATGTACAAGAATATAACTACTATAATACTGCGACTATGTACAAGAATATAACTACTATAATACTGCCCCCTATGTACAAGAATATAACTACTATAATACTGCCCCTATGTACAAGAATATAACTACTATAATACTGCCCCCTATGTACAAGAATATAACTACTATAATACTGCCCCCTATGTACAAGAATATAACTACTATAATACTGCCTCCTATGTACAAGAATATAACTACTATAATACTGCCCCTATGTACAAGAATATAACTACTATAATACTGCCCCCTATGTACAAGAATATAACTACTATAATACTGCCCCCTATGTACAAGAATATAACTACTATAATACTGCCCCCTATGTACAAGAATAAACCTACTATAATACTGCTCCTATGTACAAGAATATACCTACTATAATACTGCCTCCTATGTACAAGAATATAACTACTATAATACTGCCCCCTATGTACAAGAATATAACTACTATAATACTGCGACTATGTACAAGAATATAACTACTATAATACTGCCCCCTATGTACAAGAATATAACTACTATAATACTGCCCCTATGTACAAGAATATAACTACTATAATTCTGCCCCCTATGTACAAGAATATAACTACTATAATACTGCCTCCTATGTACAAGAATATAACTACTATAATACTGCCCCTATGTACAAGAATATAACTACTATAATACTGCCCCCTATGTACAAGAATATAACTACTATAATACTGCCCCCTATGTACAAGAATATAACTACTATAATACTGCCACCTATGTACAAGAATATAACTACTATAATACTGCCCCCTATGTACAAGAATATAACTACTATAATACTGCCCCCTATGCACAAGAATATAACTACTATAATACTGCCTCCTATGTACAAGAATATAACTACTATAATACTGCCCCCTATGTACAAGAATATAACTACTATAATACTGCTCCCTATGTACAAGAATATAACTACTATAATACTGCTCCCTATGTACAAGAATATAACTACTATAATACTGCCCCCTATGTACAAGAATATAACTATAATACTGCCTCCTATGTACAAGAATATAACTACTATAATACTGCCCCTTATGTACAAGAATATAACTACTATAATACTGCCCCCTATGTACAAGAATATAACTACTATAATACTGCCTCCTATGTACAAGAATATAACTACTATAATACTGCCTCCTATGTACAAGAATATAACTACTATAATACTGCCCACTATGTACAAGAATATAACTACTATAATACTGCTCCCTATGTACAAGAATATAACTACTATAATACTGCCCCCTATGTACAAGAATATAACTATAATACTGCCTCCTATGTACAAGAATATAACTACTATAATACTGCCACCTATGTACAAGAATATAACTACTATAATACTGCCCCCTATGTACAAGAATATAACTACTATAATACTGCCCCCTATGCACAAGAATATAACTACTATAATACTGCTCCTATGTACAACAATATAACTCCTATAATACTGCCCTCTATGTGCAAGAATATAACTACTATAATACTGTCCCCTATGTACAAGAATAAAACTACTATAATACTGCTCCTATGTACAACAATATAACTACTATAATACTGCTCCTATGTACAAGAATATAACTACTATAATACTGCCTCCTATGTACAAGAATATAACTAGTATAATACTGCCCCCTATGTACAAGAATAAAACTACTATAATACTGCTCCTATGTACAACAATATAACTACTATAATACTGCTCCCTATGTACAAGAATATAACTACTATAATACTGCCCCCTATGTACAAGAATATAACTACTATAATACTGCCCCTATGTACAAGAATATAACTACTATAATACTGCTCCCTATGTACAGGAATATAACTACTATAATACTGCCCCCTATGTACAAGAATATAACTACTATAATACTGCCCCCTATGTACAAGAATATAACTACTATAATACTGCCCCCTATGTACAAGAATATAACTACTATAATACTGCCCCCTATGTACAAGAATATAACTACTATAATACTGCCTCCTATGTACAAGAATATAACTAGTATAATACTGCTCCTATGTACAAGAATATAACTACTATAATACTGCCCCCTATCTACAAGAATATAACTACTATAATACTGCCCCCTATGTACAAGAATATAACTACTATAATACTGCTCCTATGTACAAGAATATAACTACTATAATACTGCCCCCTATCTACAAGAATATAACTACTATAATACTGCCTCCTATGTACAAGAATATAACTACTATAATACTGCTCCCCTATGTACAAGAATATAACTACTATAATACTGCCCCCTATGTACAAGAATATAACTACTATAATACTGCCCCTATGTACAAGAATATAACTACTATAATACTGCCCCCTATGTACAAGAATATAACTCCTATAATACTGCCCGCTATGTACAAGAATATAACTACTATAATACTTCTAATATGTACAAGAATATAACTAGTATAATACTGCTCCCTATGTACAAGAATATAACTACTATAATACTGCCTCCTATGTACAAGAATATAACTACTATAATACTGCCTCCTATGTACAAGAATATAACTACTATAATACTGCCCGCTATGTACAAGAATATAACTACTATAATACTTCTAATATGTACAAGAATATAACTAGTATAATACTGCTCCCTATGTACAAGAATATAACTACTATAATACTGCCTCCTATGTACAAGAATATAACTACTATAATACTGCCTCCTATGTACAAGAATATAACTACTATAATACTGCCCCCTATGTACAAGAATATAACTACTATAATACTGCCCCCTATGTACAAGAATATAACTACTATAATACTGCCCCCTATGTACAAGAATATAACTACTATAATACTGCCCCCTATGTACAAGAATATAACTACTATAATACTGCCCCCTATGTACAACAATATAACTACTATAATACTGCCCCCTATGTACAACAATATAACTACTATAATACTGCCTCCTATGTACAAGAATATAACTCCTATAATACTGCCCCCTATGTACAAGAATATAACTACTATAATACTGCTCCTATGTACAAGAATATAACTGCTATAATACTGCCCCCTATGTACAAGAATATAACTACTATAATACTGCCCCCTATGTACAAGAATATAACTACTATAATACTGCCCCCTATATACAAGAATATAACTACTATAATACTGCTCCTATGTACAAGAATATAACTACTATAATACTGCCCCCTATGTACAAGAATATAACTACTATAATACTGCCCCCTATGTACAAGAATATAACTACTATAATACTGCCCCCTATATACAAGAATATAACTACTATAATACTGCTCCTATGTACAAGAATATAACTACTATAATACTGCCCCCTATATACAAGAATATAACTACTATAATACTGCCCCCTATGTACAAGAATATAACTACTATAATACTGCCCCTATGTACAAGAATATAACTACTATAATACTGCCCCCTATGTACAAGAATATAACTCCTATAATACTGCCCGCTATGTACAAGAATATAACTACTATAATACTGCTAATATGTACAAGAATATAACTACTATAATACTTCTAATATGTACAAGAATATAACTAGTATAATACTGCTCCCTATGTACAAGAATATAACTACTATAATACTGCCTCTATGTACAAGAATATAACTACTATAATACTGCTCCTATGTACAAGAATATAACTACTATAATACTGCCACCTATGTACAAGAATATAACTACTATAATACTGCCCCCTATGTACAAGAATATAACTACTATAATACTGCCCCCTATGTACAAGAATATAACTACTATAATACTGCCCCCTATGTACAAGAATATAACTACTATAATACTGCCCCCTATGTACAACAATATAACTACTATAATACTGCCTCCTATGTACAAGAATATAACTCCTATAATACTGCTCCTATGTACAAGAATATAACTGCTATAATACTGCCCCCTATGTACAAGAATATAACTACTATAATACTGCCCCCTATGTACAAGAATATAACTACTATAATACTGCCCCCTATGTACAAGAATATAACTACTATAATACTGCCCCCTATGTACAAGAATATAACTACTATAATACTGCTCCTATGTACAAGAATATAACTGCTATAATACTGCCCCCTATGTACAAGAATATAACTACTATAATACTGCCCCCTATGTACAAGAATATAACTACTATAATACTGCCCCCTATATACAAGAATATAACTACTATAATACTGCTCCTATGTACAAGAATATAACTACTATAATACTGCCCCCTATGTACAAGAATATAACTACTCTAATACTGCCCCCTATGTACAAGAATATAACTACTATAATACTGCCCCCTATATACAGGAATATAACTACTATAATACTGCTCCTATGTACAAGAATATAACTACTATAATACTGCCCCCTATATACAAGAATATAACTACTATAATACTGCTCCTATGTACAAGAATATAACTACTATAATACTGCCCCCTATGTACAAGAATATAACTACTATAATACTGCCCCCTATGTACAAGAATATAACTACTATAATACTGCCCTCTATGTACAAGAATATAACTACTATAATACTGCCCCCTATGTACAAGAATATAACTACTATAATACTGCTCCTATGTACAAGAGTATAACTACTATAATACTGCTCCTATGTACAAGAATATAACTGCTATAATACTGTCCCCTATGTATAAGAATATAACTACTATAATACTGCCCCCTATGTACAAGAATATAACTACTATAATACTGCTCCTATGTACAAGAATATAACTACTATAATACTGCTCCTATGTACAAGAATATAACTGCTATAATACTGTCCCCTATGTATAAGAATATAACTGCTATAATACTGTCCCCTATGTATAAGAATATAACTACTATAATACTGCCTCCTATGTACAAGAATATAACTACTATCATACTGCCCCCTATGTACAAGAATATAACTACTATAATACTACTCCTATGTACAAGAATATAACTACTATAATACTGCCCCCTATGTACAAGAATATAACTACTATAATACTGTCTCCTATGTACAAGAATATAACTACTATAATACTGCTCCCTATGTACAAGAATATAACTACTATAATACTGTCTCCTATGTACAAGAATATAACTACTATAATACTGCTCCCTATGTACAAGAATATAACTACTATAATACTGCCCCCTATGTACAAGAATATAACTACTATAATACTGCTCCCTATGTACAAGAATATAACTACTATAATACTGCCTCCTATGTACAAGAATATAACTACTATAATACTGCTCCCTATGTACAAGAATATAACTACTATAATACTGCTCCCTATGTACAAGAATATAACTACTATAATACTGCCCCCTATGTACAAGAATATAACTACTATAATACTGCCCTCTATGTACAAGAATATAACTACTATAATACTGCTCCCTATGTACAAGAATATAACTACTATAATACTGCCTCCTATGTGCAAGAATATAACTACTATAATACTGCCCCCCAATGTACAAGAATATAACTACTATAATACTGCCCCCTATGTACAAGAATATAACTACTATAATACTGCCTCCTATGTACAAGAATATAACTAGTATAATACTGCCCCCTATGTACAAGAATATAACTACTATAATACTGCCCCTATGTACAAGAATATAACTACTATAATACTACCCCCTATGTACAAGAATATAACTACTATAATACTGCCCACTATGTACAGTAAGTGTTATATCACTGACCTGAGGCACAGGTGATGATGTAACAGCGGGCTTAGTGCAGACAGAAACACGGAGATCATATATCAAGCAGGATGCAGTAAAGTCATAGCCGTCAGTGTCAGGACACTCGCGGAGGGACGACACTCCCGTTACATAAATAGATTGGCGCGCCCGCAGTGCCCATTTACCAAATCCATCATCTTAAAGTTTAAGAGATTAAACCGCAGTCTGACAGTAATTAGACGGTATTATAAGGCAATAGAAGAGAATGGGGAGGGATTTTCTACAGTAAAGCACAATATTTCCAATCATCTGGCGATTATCTCTACAGCTGCTGGTGAAGCACACGAGGCCCGGAGGAGATGCCAGCTGAGGCCCTATGGACTGATTAGTGGTGTGAGGCATTGTTAAAGAGGAGCTGTTCTATCAGCTGGCCTGGTGGCACAGCTCTGCATCTGTGGAGCAGCCCATCAAGTCTCATATCACCTAGTCACGGTGAGCGTGGGGACCGCCCACTTGACATATCTAAGAGGTCGTGTAGGCAAATGGGGGCAAGTATCTAGACAACACAACCAGTGATAGGGTCAGCGTAGCACGGCGGCAGTGACGGCGCAGCCCTGCTATGACACCTCGGGTCCGCTGTAACATAAGTTGTGCCCAGCGACGCATTATGTCCGTTTTCAGGGTTCGTTACCCCTCTCCCCCCCAGGCATCCAGCGGTATCCCACAAACTTGCTTATTTCGTAGCGAGCTGTTGTTTTTTTAAATGATACCATTTTAGGGTACATAAGTGATCAAAACTGCCCGGTTGTATTTTTTTTTTAAGGAGTTAAATAATGAAGCATTCTTTTTCCAATTTATTGAACGGCTCGTTACGGATTTCCCGATACCAAATCAGGCGGGTTTTTAATTATTTAGGTTTTCAAAAATTTTTTTTTTTTAAGCCATTAACCACCCTATCCTAATTCTTATTCACCTTTTTTTATGGCATTGTAGGGTACTTGAACCTGCGATTCTATGATTGTAGTGATGATACACTGTAGTACTTACGTACTGCAATGCATTCTCTTCTCACAGATAGCAGGACATAGCAGACTGTCTCCATTGTCTAGCATACGGTAGTTATGGCAACCCGTTGACACTCTGCGATTACGTGGAAATGACCCGCTAAAATCATAGAGCAATCATTGCATGTAAGGGGTTAACAGCGGGAATCGGTTGTCATACCCATCCTTGCTGTTACTGCAGGAAGCCGGCTGTCGATAAAAACAGGCTCCGGCTGAAGATGGTTTGGGCGCAGTTCTATAGGATGGAAATCTAGGACCGCTCCAGAAAACGACTTTCCAGTCAACATATACATTTACCTGCTGGGGTGGGAAGGGGTTAAAAGGGTTTACTGGAACTACAGTAGTTATGATCCATCCGCAGTGGAGTGGTGAACTGCCTTTTAGGGTGCTTGCCAACCAGCTGATTGAGATGACAAGCGGGCGCCGCTACCACTTCAGTCCATGCGAGGCGCAGTACCATACATTGTCTGCCGGGTATTGCAGCTCATTCTCTTTAATGAAACAGAGCTGCTCTCAGTCCATGTGACCGGTGAACGTGACATGACAGGCCCGAGAGCGGCCCTCGGACCAGGTGACATGACAGGCCCGAGAGCGGCCCTCGGACCAGGTGACATGACAGGCCCGAGAGCGGCCCTCGGACCAGGTGACATGACAGGCCCGAGAGCGGCCCTCGGACCAGGTGACATGACAGGCCCGAGAGCGGCCCATGTGACCGGTGAACGTGACATGACAGGCCCGAGAGCGGCCCTCGGACCAGGTGACATGACAGGCCCGAGAGCGGCCCTCGGACCAGGTGACATGACAGGCCCGAGAGCGGCCCTCGGACCAGGTGACATGACAGGCCCGAGAGCGGCCCTCGGACCAGGTGACATGACAGGCCCGAGAGCGGCCCTCGGACCATGTGACATGACAGGCCCGAGAGCGGCCCTCGGACCATGTGATCGATGAACGTGACATGACAGGCCCGAGAGCGGCCCTCCGACCAGGTGACATGACAGGCCCGAGAGCGGCCCTCCGACCAGGTGACATGACAGGCCCGAGAGCGGCCCTCCGACCAGGTGACATGACAGGCCCGAGAGCGGCCCTCAGACCAGGTGATCGATGACCATGTGACATGACAGGCCCGAGAGCGGCCCTCAGACCAGGTGACATGACAGGCCCGAGAGCGGCCCTCAGACCAGGTGACATGACAGGCCCGAGAGCGGCCCTCGGACCAGGTGACATGACAGGCCCGAGAGCGGCCCTCGGACCAGGTGACATGACAGGCCCGAGAGCGGCCCTCGGACCAGGTGACATGACAGGCCCGAGAGCGGCCCTCGGACCAGGTGACATGACAGGCCCGAGAGCGGCCCTCGGACCAGGTGACATGACAGGCCCGAGAGCGGCCCTCGGACCAGGTGACATGACAGGCCCGAGAGCGGCCCTCGGACCAGGTGACATGACAGGCCCGAGAGCGGCCCTCGGACCAGGTGACATGACAGGCCCGAGAGCGGCCCTCGGACCAGGTGACATGACAGGCCCGAGAGCGGCCCTCGGACCATGTGACATGACAGGCCCGAGAGCTGCCCTCGGACCATGTAACATGACAGGCCCGAGAGCGGCCCTCAGACCATGTGATCGATGAACGTGACATGACAGGCCCGAGAGCGGTCCTCAGACCATGTGATCGATGAACGTGACATGACAGGCCCGAGAGCGGCCCTCCGACCAGGTGACATGACAGGCCCGAGAACGGCCCTCCGACCAGGTGACATGACAGGCCCGAGAGCGGCCCTCAGACCAGGTGACATGACAGGCCCGAGAGCGGCTCTCAGACCATGTGACAGGTGAACGTGACATGACAGGCCCGAGAGCGGCCCTCAGACCAGGTGATCGATGACCAGGTGACATGACAGGCCCGAGAGCGGCCCTCAGACCAGGTGACATGACAGGCCCGAGAGCGGCCCTCAGACCAGGTGACATGACAGGCCCGAGAGCGGCCCTCAGACCAGGTGACATGACAGGCCCGAGAGCGGCCCTCAGACCAGGTGACATGACAGGCCCGAGAGCGGCCCTCAGACCAGGTGACATGACAGGCCCGAGAGCGGCCCTCAGACCATGTGACATGACAGGCCCGAGAGCTGCCCTCAGACCATGTGACATCACAGGCCAGAGAGCTGCCCTCACACCATGTGACGTCACAGGCCAGAGAGCTGCCCTCACACCATGTGACGTCACAGGCCAGAGAGCTGCCCTCACACCATGTGACGTCACAGGCCAGAGAGCTGCCCTCACACCATGTGACGTCACAGGCCAGAGAGCTGCCCTCACACCATGTGACGTCACAGGCCAGAGAGCTGCCCTCACACCATGTGACGTCACAGGCCAGAGAGCTGCCCTCACACCATGTGACATCACAGGCCAGAGAGCTGCCCTCACACCATGTGACATCACAGGCCAGAGAGCTGCCCTCAGACCATGTGACATCACAGGCCAGAGAGCTGCCCTCAGACCATGTGACATCACAGGCCAGAGAGCTGCCCTCAGACCATGTGACATCACAGGCCAGAGAGCTGCCCTCAGACCATGTGACATCACAGGCCAGAGAGCTGCCCTCAGACCATGTGACATCACAGGCCAGAGAGCTGCTCTCAGACCATGTGACATCACAGGCCAGAGAGCTGCTCTCAGACCATGGTGACAGGTGAACGTGACATCACAGACCGGAGAGCTGCTCTCAGACCATGTGACCGTGACATCACAGGCCCGAGAGCTGCTCTCAGACCATGTGACTGATGAACGTGACATCACAGGCCGGAGAGCTGCTCTCAGACCATGTGACCGTGACATCACAGGCCCGAGAGCTACTCTCAGACCATGTGACTGATGAACGTGACATCACAGGCCCGAGTGCCGCTATCAGACCATGTGACTGATGAACGTGACATCACAGGCCGGAGAGCTGCTCTCAGACCATGTGACCGTGACATCACAGGCCCGAGAGCTACTCTCAGACCATGTGACTGATGAACGTGACATCACAGGCCCGAGTGCCGCTATCAGACCATGTGACCGATGAACGTGACATCACAGGCCCGAGTGCCGCTATCAGACCATGTGACTGATGAACGGGACATCACAGGCCCCAGTGCCGCTATCAGACCATGTGACTGATGAACGGGACATCACAGGCCCGAGTGCCGCTATCAGACCATGTGAATGATGAACGGGACATCACAGGCCCGAGAGCTGCTCTCAGACCATGTGACCGTGACATCACAGGCCCGAGAGCTACTCTCAGACCATGTGACTGATGAACGTGACATCACAGGCCCGAGTGCCGCTATCAGACCATGTGACTGATGAACGTGACATCACAGGCCCGAGTGCCGCTATCAGACCATGTGACTGATGAACGTGACATCACAGGCCGGAGAGCTGCTCTCAGACCATGTGACCGTGACATCACAGGCCCGAGAGCTACTCTCAGACCATGTGACTGATGAACGTGACATCACAGGCCCGAGTGCCGCTATCAGACCATGTGACTGATGAACGTGACATCACAGGCCCGAGAGCTACTCTCAGACCATGTGACTGATGAACGTGACATCACAGGCCCGAGAGCTACTCTCAAACCATGTGACTGATGAACGTGACATCACAGGCCCGAGTGCCGCTCTCAGACCATGTGACCGATGAACGTGACATCACAGGCCCGAGTGCCGCTATCAGACCATGTGACCGATGAACGTGACATCACAGGCCCGAGTGCCGCTATCAGACCATGTGACCGATGAACGTGACATCACAGGCCCGAGAGCTCGTCTCACCCAAGCGCTGTGGCCACTTCCTGAGCGGTGGAACTCGCAGATAAACTATTAGGCTGGGTTCACACAGGGCAGATTCGCCGCGGTTTTTCCGTTGCGGTTTTGCCACAGAAGAACTGCTTCTGCGGCAAAAGCGCTTCAAAGGTTAATTGGGGCCTGCGGACTTTTCTGTGGATTATTGTGTGGAAAAATCCGAAAGCATTTTTTTCCGCAGCGCTTTTTTACTTTTTGCCGCGTATTTTGGGGCAGATTTTGCTGCGTCTATAGAGGTCTATGGACAAAAAAAGCGCTGCGGAAAAGACTGCAGGATGGACATGCTGCATCTTTGAAAACCGCGCCACAGTTGCATTTCCGCACTGCGGCTGTGCGGAAAAAATCCGTCCTGTGAGAACAGCTTTTTGGCAAAACTCATTTGTGCTGCATTGCACTGCAAACGCAGCGGTTTTGCCGCAGTGCGGATATGTAACAGCAATCCGCGGCAAATCCGCCCTGTGTGAACCCAGCCTTAAAGGGGTTGTCTCGCGGCGGTTGTCTCAAGTGGGGGTATACACTTCTGTATGGCCATATTAATGCACTTTGTAATATACATCGTGCATTAATTATGAGCCATACAGAAGTTATACACTTACCTGCTCCGTTGCTGGCGTCCCCGTCTCCATGGCGCCGACTAACGCTGCCTTCTCCTTCCATTAGACGCGCTTGCGCTGTCTGGTCTTCTGTTCTGTTGAATGGGGCCGCTCCGGAGTGCTGGTCTGCGCATGCGCAGAAGACCTGTGCGGCGCGAGCACCCCGGAGCCGTACAGAAGAGGGCAGACAGCGCAAGCGCGTCTAATCCAGGGAGAAGGCAGCGTTAGTCGGATCCATGGAGACGGGGACGCCAGCATCGGAGGGGGTAAGTGTATAACTTCTGTATGGCTCATAATTAATGCACAATGTACATTACAAAGTGCATTAATATGGCCATACAGAAGTGTATAGACCCACTTGCTGCCGCGGGACAACCCCTTTAATGATTTTCCCCAGGATAGGTCATCAGCGGTTCATCCTCAAACACCCCTTTAAGTGTTGGATATAAGGAGCCTGAAAACATCCCTCAACAAAATCTAAATAAACACGGGGAAAAAAAAAAAAAAAAATTCAAAAACAAATTTTATTATTTTTTGGAAATGTGGATTTTCCACCCAGTTTCATTCCTTGATATAAACAAGAGGCCGCTGGGTTTATGTGTGTAAAATATTGCACAGTTTTCCAGGATCCTCAGTCAGAATTCTGGGGGAAAAGAAAAACTTCTGAAAAACAGGAGTAACTGGTAAAAATCAGTTCATAAAGTTCATAGAATGAAGGGTCTGAAGAGCGCTGAACGTCGAGGGTCTCTTCACTGTCTGCCAGCCTTCCCGTTCTCATTGACGTCAGATCTACAGGAAATGACGAGAAACCAGCAGGTTAATCTTCACACGGTCCCTCCATCTGCTCCACCTCTCCCTCTTACATTGACCACTACTCCCCCAACCAGGTCAGAAGAATCAGCCAGCAATAGATGTATCTGCCAGCAGGCCAGATGTTTGCAGGAGCGCCTAACCAGAGAGGACATGCCCGTAACAGTCATCAGCGGTCACACGGATCGCCATTGTTAACCCTTTAAATGACCCTGTCCATTCTGACGGCTGCATGTCAATGCCCTGACTGGTGTCCGGACCCTGCCATGATGACATGGTGAGGTACAGTTTGGGCACCCCGGGCTGCCATGACTGATAGCCTACCAAGGCATTATACGATACCGGAGTATTGAGATCCTTGTGTGTGCTTAGTTCTGTTTATCCAGAATCATCTCTTCATTCCTTCGGCCTCCAGTGTTCAACACAAGACTGGATCGGAACGGAATGAACGGTTGTGGACAACCCTGACAAACCCACGAGAATCTCCCCAGGTATCATTAGGCTATATGAAATGATGGTCTGTTAGTGGACGGCTGCGATAGAAGCAGAGGCTGAAGACACAACGTCACCGGACCGCCCGACGGCATATACACTATGTATAAGCGACCTCGTTCCCCCGTCACCGGACCCCCCACCACAGCATCACCGGACCGCCCGACGGCATATACACTATGTATAAGCGACCTCGTTCCCCCGTCACCGGACCCCCCCCACCACAGCATCACCGGACCGCCCGACGGCATATACACTATGCATAAGGGACCTCGTTCCCCCCGTCACCGGAACCCCCACCACAGCATCACCGGACCGCCCGACGGCATATACACTATGCATAAGGGACCTCGTTCCCCCCGTCACCGGACCCCCCACCACAGCATCACCGGACGCCCGACGGCATATACACTATGCATAAGAGACCTCGTTCCCCCGTCACCGGACCCCCCACCACAACATCACGGGACCGCCCGACGGCATATACACTATGCATAAGGGACCTCGTTCCCCCGTCACCGGACCCCCCACCACAGCATCACCGGACCGCCCGACGGCATATACACTATGCATAAGGGACCTCGTTCCCCCGTCACCGGACCGCCCGACGGCATATACACTATGCATAAGGGACCTCGTTCCCCCCGTCACCGGACCCGCCACCACAGCATCACCGGACCGCCCGACGGCATATACACTATGTATAAGCGACCTCGTTCCCTCGTCACCGGACCGCCCGACGGCATATACACTATGTATAAGCGACCTCGTTCCCCCGTCACCGGACCCCCCACCACAGCATCACCGGACCGCCCGACGGCATATACACTATGCATAAGCGACCTCGTTCCCCCGTCACCGGACCCCCCACCACAGCATCCCGGGGGCCACAAGTTGGTTACTTTCAGATAGAAAACCACTTGGAATATTTTGACAAAGCGGCGGCTGATTCCGTCGATCACAAACTATCCTCCTGTCTTTAGCGCATCAACTGCAGTCAGTTAACTTAACCCCTTAATGACCAAGCTTGTTTTTCCTACCCGCCCCCCTCCATCTTCGTTTTTTTCTCCCCCCTTTAAAAAACCCTTTATTTACCCATCGCCGTTGCTGTCTGAGGGTTTTTGTTGTTTGCAGGAGGAGTTGTATTTTCCAATGATACCATATAATGTACTGAAAAACTTTAAAAAATTCTAAAAATGGAAAAAAAAAAATGAAATTCCACCATTTTTCGGTGCGTCTTATTTGCACGGCGCACAAACTGCCACAAAAACGAGCTGCTAACTGTATTCCCCGGGGCGGCGCGATCCCGACGATCCCAGACACACAGGTTGGTTTTTGCTGCACTACTTGCATTTCCTTTTTTCTATTATTTATGTACGTTCCCCATGCCGCATTCTGATGGAGCGGACGATGCCAAACATGAAGAATTTATAACAAAATAATCTACCTGAAAACTTTTATTACTTTTTAAAAAAAATTAATTAGTAAAAAAAACGTTCTTATTTTTACATTCTCTTTTAGTCCTCCTAGGGGACCACAACATGCGAGGCTTTGATCGCTCCAGCAGTATGATGTGATGCTATGGCCTTACATCATACTGCGATTGGGCAGCCACCTCACAGCCATGGTTTGCCATGGGGCCTTATGGGTCCCCCAAATATCGGTCAAGGGATTTAAATGCCACTGTCAGAAATGAGAGCGGCATTTAGAGGGTTAACAGCCCCCGATCAAACACCGCTTGTTGGGACTGTTGCCCGCGGGTATCAGCTTTAGGAAACAGCTGACACCCGCAACGTTTAGAGGGAGAAAGCAGCGCGATCTCCCTCCATACACGTCCTGCCACAGCAGGACATGAAAACACTATAGGGTGGTCACTAAGGGGTTAAATACAGAAAATCTAACCTCTCAGTAATATGGGTGAAAAAAGCACCGATTTGACTATTAGAAAAAAAACTTGCATGACATTTCCAGGTTTTCCATGATCTGCATAAACCTGTGCACATTCTGGCCATCACTGCGCCCGTAATAGTCCGTCCAGGTCGGCGTAAAAAGGTGATGCAGCAAGAAGAAAAAACGCCAAAAATCAATAATAATAATAATAATAGTCTGGTAGATCGCACCGACCCACGCAATGAAGCGATCATGTGATTTCTAGCCCCGCCCCCAGATGTTGTTACTCCGATGTTTTCCAGTACATTATAGCGGATATTAAATAGCACCACGGAGAAACAACTCCAAGACTCAAAAGCCAGACGGCCGACTGGAGACAGAAGGATTAGGGGGTTTGAAAATGGAGGGGGGGGGGGGGGGGCTGCACAGTTCCCAAGCCCAGGGGTCCCGGGGGGTCCGCAGCCAGCATGCGCACTCGCACTCCGGACCCAACGCAGTTCCCAAGCCCAGGGGTCCCGGGGGGTCCGCAGCCAGCATGCGCACTCGCACTCCGGACCCAACGCAGTTCCCAAGCCCAGGGGTCCCAGGGGGTCCGCAGCCAGCATGCGCACTCGCACTCCGGACCCAACGCAGTTCCCAAGCCCAGGGGTCCCAGGGGGTCCGCAGCCAGCATGCGCACTCGCACTCCGGACCCAACGCAGTTCCCAAGCCCAGGGGTCCCGGGGGGTCCGCAGCCAGCATGCGCACTCGCACTCCGGACCCAACGCAGTTCCCAAGCCCAGGGGTCCTGGGGGTCCGCAGGCAGCATGCGCACTCGCACTCCGGACCCAACGCAGTTCCCAAACCCAGGGGTCCGCAGGCAGCATGCGCACTCGCACTCCGGACCCAACGCAGTTCCCAAGCCCAGGGGTCCCGGGGGGTCCGCAGGCAGCATGCGCACACCACTCATTTGAATTCAAGTGTTGGTAGTTGCAGATTTCAGCGCTCAACAATCTCCAAAGCACCCAGAGAAATACATGGAGAAGTAGCAACACTGCCCGGGTCATGTGGGGCCCATCGGGACCCGCTGCCAACAGTCTGTGGGCACACAGCACCGCCCCTTATATATATACACACACATAGAGATATATATATATATCTCTCTCTATCTCCACACACACACACCTCTATCTATCTATCTATCCACATCCATCCATCCCTCCCCACCCCCACCCCCACCCCCTCCTACAGAAGGTGTGGTTTTCTGTGGTCCTTTAATGAGTCGGCGCCCACCGTTACCAGCACACCCGTCTCAGCGGCCCGCTCACCCGTTCTCCTCCTTGAGGTGCTGGTAGAGCTCCGCCTTGTTGTTGACGGAGTTCAGGCGTCCAATAAACTCTTGATGCTTCCGGGAATTTGCAGTGTTTATTCTATTACTCCACAGAGACAGCAGAGACATGGGGCCTGATGGGAGAGGACAGGAAGAGTTGTCATGTGTGTGGCAGGGCGAGTCACGTTCCACCACCCTACCCCTCTGCCACCTTGAATATTAAGGCCTGACCTTTAGACTTCTCTACCAGCGCCACATCTTCCACCGCGATGTGCGGTTTCTTATTGGGGGGCTCCGGAGAGTCGGGGGAGTCTTTGATCACCTCCGTCTCCATCAGCTCCTCCTTTTCTATCGATGATTTCATCCTAAAGCCAAGATAAGAATTAAACCTGACAATGAAGTGATGGCCGGTTTGTAGGATAGTGAAGACTAACCCGACAGATAAACGCCGTCTATTGCTCTCCGTTACCAGCCATTTCTCCAGGTTATAAAGCGCTTACCGCTCTGACTCGGACCACTTCTTATCGTGCTCGTAATCCTTCCCCCCTTTCTCAGACTTCTCCTCCTTGTCTTCCCTCTTCCTGCCGCGTTTCTTGCGCTCTTCCTCCTCGGGGGGCTTACTCCGGCAGGCCTGCAGGCACTCCATCACCCGCTGGTGCTTGTCGGAGCTGTTGATGTGCGCCCGCACCAGAGTCTCCAACTCATTCCACATGATCCGGTACTGCTCATCCCTGAGGGGAGACACCAAGAGTCACAGGGAGCCCGGCGGTCCTCGGACCCGCCAAGCCACAGCCCCGCTCCCCATTAGCGCAGTCACACGGGCCAACGCATTTTGACCTCCTTTTATTGTTTCACCCCCACCTTCTAAGCGCCGTAACGCTTCCCCTTCTCATTGGCGGTCGCTCGATGGCCGGCGGTTCATGGGAAGAGCGGGTTGCTATTGCTAATTGTACATTTTAATGTAAAATATACGGAGGGAAACAAGATACGATTGCGCCATTTTTGATGGGTTCAGCTTCCTTTCCCCAGCGCAGTAATAACGTGCGCTCTGCCCGGTGGGTCCGCACCGTCGCCGCGAGACCCAATTTATAGCGTTTACTGAGATTCTATTTTTAAATTAGTAAGGTGAATTTTCTCTCCAAACAACAATGGCTTCCGGCCGCCGTATTCCGATTCCGCCGGTTGGGCTGGGCGAGCGGCGGTTTGTATTGGTACCATTTTGGGGTGCACACATCTGATAGGGAGTCAGGATTGTAATATAGACTGTAATACTTCAGTGTATTGCAGCATACAGTCATTTGTAATAAAGTATCTCTGCATGGCGAGACCGGGAGCCTCCGGTTGTGCTCCGGGCTGCAGGGGGCGCCGATGGGCTGCAGGGAAGCCTCCTCCCTCTCGGTGATTGTTTAGAAGGGCGGACAGCTTTGGCCACGGCACCTAAACCGTTAACTGCAGCTAATGTTTTTGTTCTCTCGGTCCCCCCGACTCACCCGCTGCGCCTCCTCCATCCTGACTGTACTCCATTATACCCTCCCGCCCGCTACACTCCCCTCTCACTACCAGCTTTATCCGCTGGCCTGCCACCTCCTTGTCATTGGGAGTTCTCTCTCAAGTAGACCAATCACAGCGCAGGTGTAGACTATAGAATATGTGCGTGCGCTCTGAGCGCTTCCGACTGACGACCCGTATATGGGGGGGGGGGCCTAAGCGGGGGGTAATATGGGAATGGCGTATAGCATGTGATCGATCATGTGACCTGTAGGGATGATTGTGGCTACATGAGCAGATGAGTAATAAGGTAGACTACAAAAAAGGGGTTCTCTGCCATTATGTGCCCGGAATACACTGACGGAGACCGTCTGCCACCTGTGGCCCCACAACTCCCAGAATGCCCCGGCACCACTGCTGCAGTGTAGTACAGTGGCCCAACCACGTATGGGATAAGGGGCATTTCTCAACAGCCCCCGCACTGATCCCGATTGGTCGGTTACAGTGCATCTAACGATACCTCTTTGGCCCCTTCCCCCGGGTCCCGGCCGTAGATATAGGAAGGGGGTCGTTCTTCCTCTCCATGTCCACGAGATTGTAGATGGTTTTCTGGCAGTTCAGCACATCGTCCTCCGTAAGGGCCTCCTTGACGATGACGCTGGCAAGAGGCACCACCTGTGCGGGGCAGAAAGGAAGCGGCATCACCGGTGGCTCTATTATACACTCATGGTCCAGAAGAGCACCCCCTCCCCTAGAAGGGAGGATGGATGGATGGATGGATGGACGGACACACACTGTCAGCAACATCCCTCCCCTAGAAGTCGTCAGAATGGAATAAACCTTTCTGTGATTGTAACGCGGAAAGGAGAAGTTACTATGGAGAACAGGCCCCTTGTAAGGAGACTAACACCCCGTTGTACCACCTCTAGCTTGGATACAAGATGTGATACGAGCGGGCATGGAGGCTTTAGTATCCTGTTGTACCACCTCTAGCTTGGGTACAAGATGTGATACGGGGGGGCATGGAGGCTTTAGTATCCTGTTGTACCACCTCTAGCTTGGGTACAAGATGTGATACAGGCGGGCATGGAGGCTCTAGTACTCTGTTGTACCACCTCTAGCTTGGATACAAGATGTGATATGGGGGGGGGGGGGCATGGAGGCTCTACTACCCTGTTGTACCACCTCTAGCTTGGATACAAGATGTGATACGGGCTGGCATGGAGGCTCTAGTATTTTGTTGTATCCAAGCTACACGTGGTACAAGATGTGATACAGGCCCCCCAGACCATCAGGCCAGACGAGGGCAATGTGCTGCTCCCAGGGCAGGATTGAGGCGCTCACCCGGAGGTCTCCAGACACAAACGTGTCAGCGCCCAAACTAAAACTAGATTTATTGCTGAAGACAACCTGGTTCCATTCCTAGCACTCAAGCCTGGCTGCAGCAATTAAATCCGATACGACCCTCCAGCTTCTCACACCCCAATAATGCGCCCCCCTCTGGTAACGGGGTGACATCTCTTCTCTGCGTCGTAGAGGTGTCTAGTGGCCAACAAGCTCTACAAGCAGAAGAAGAGGCCACCACACACAAGGAGCCTCCGAGAGCCTCTTATAGGACAAGGGGGAACCACGTCTAGGGTGTCAGCTAATCACTACAACTCCCATCATCTACAGATCGGCCTGAGATGGAACTACGTGCTGAAGTACAACTTCTTTCGGGGGCGGAGTGTTTTTGACGGGGGGGTGCATTTCTGTAGGCTTCTTGCTGCAGACTGCCCACACTTACGGCCTGCATGTTGAAGATGGTGGTCTGGGAGATGATCATGGGCCAGTAGCGGGTATGTCTCTCCAGCTGGCCCGTGGCCCTCTCCAGGGGAATCTCCAGCGTGCCGTCCAGTTTATAGCGAGTCTCCAGGAACGGCATGAGACGATTCTCTCGCATGAACTCCCCGAAGTCCTACAAACAGCACAAAGACCAGCATTACTCCACAACCCTCGTAACGTCACTCCGGGCAGAGGCTTCATAAAGTCCCACCGTAATCCTGTAGTCGGTGACTCTCCCTCCGCAGCCCTCGCTTATGGATGGCGGATCCTCCAGGATGGAGCGGGAGCTGCTCAGGACGTGCAGGAAGATCTCCCCTCCGTGGCTGCTCAGCATGTGACTGATCACCTTGGAGCCGGACTTCCGCGGCTGTTCCAAAAGCACGGAGCGGCCTACAAGACATGGAGTCATACAGCGTGTACCCAGTACCTCAGGGGCGGGGCGCTACTAATCTGGCGTACAACATACGTCCTACCATTTAACAGGAAGTTGGTAAGGCAGGAGGACGGTCGACTGTTCACGTCCACCGGGGAGATGCGGAAGGCTCCGGTACAATAATGCAGCTCTATAAAAGAACACCACAAATAGATTACATTTTCTTCTCCCCCCATTGGTTGGCTTTAGCCCCGCCCCAGCTTAACTGCACAAATATCACAGCCGATTGGCCAAGAGAGATCATATACAACTGGCTCCCAGATAACTTCCTGTCAGGTGTTGTTTCTTGACCAATCAGCTGAGAGCAGTCTTCCCAATCACGTGACTAATTGTATCTGCTCCACTCACCCACACTGTTAGTCCTCGGAGTGCACCATTTTAAAGTGACTGTTTCTTTAAGAGTGGCTTCTCGGCTGTTACTAACATGTCCGTCCCCTAAGAAGCAAAAGGAAGGATTTGTGCATCTTGAAGATGGAATATTCCAGGGTCGCAGGCATGAGCAGAGGACAGACATGCAGGCATGAGAGAAGAGGAGATGGGATCACAGGAGCACAGAGTATGTCAGCAGGTAAGACAGCGGCGATCTTACTGGGGGTCGGGGCTGCCCATGACATGGAGAGCGGCACGGGGACGGCATTATAAGCAGCACAGAGGAGGTCAGGGTATGAGCATGTAGAGGGCAGAGATGTGTCTGGTCATGTGGAGGAGCGCCATACGCCGCAGGCATTCCCTACAGAACATACCACTTTTTGAGAATTCTACGTGCGCCTCCTTGTGGTGAAGAAGCTCCACGTCGTAGTTGGCTGAAGTGTTGGCGTGCTGTTCTTCCTTAATACATAAAAACACAGAAAAGACGAGCAGTGAAGCCGAAAGCTGGAAGTCAGGAGGTGCACTGGGGAGATGCTGCGAGGGTGGTGTGCGGAAGAAGAGCAGCGGCGCCCAACATGGTAAGACATCACTACAGACAATAACACCGCTATCAGTCACTGCTCCTATATACCAGGAGATTCTGGCTACAATACAGAGAGCACACGTGACAGGAACAAACAGGTGTGAACTCCTGGGGGTCCGACACCCAGACCCCCACTGGTCAGCTGACAGAAGGGTGACTTCACTAATTGTTCATAAGGCACAGAGCAGAAAAGTGAGTGAGTGCAGCTCTGGAGTATAATACAGGATGTAACTCAGGAGCAGTACAGGATAAGTAATGTATGTACACAGTGACTCCACCAGCAGAATAGTGAGTGCAGCTCTGGGGTATAATACAGGATGTAACTCAGGATCAGTACAGGATAAGTAATGCATGTACACAGTGACTCCACCAGCAGAATAGTGAGTGCAGCTCTGGAGTATAATACAGGATGTAACTCAGGAGCAGTACAGGATAAGTAATGTATGTACACGGTGACTCCACCAGCAGAATAGTGAGTGCAGCTCTGGGGTATAATACAGGATGTAACTCAGGATCAGTACAGGATAAGTAATGTATGTACACAGTGACTCCACCAGCAGAATAGTGAGTGCAGCTCTGGGGTATAATACAGGATGTAACTCAGGATCAGTACAGGATAAGTAATGTATGTACACAGTGACTCCACCAGCAGAATAGTGAGTGCAGCTCTGGGGTATAATACAGGATGTAACTCAGGATCAGTACAGGATAAGTAATGTATGTACACAGTGACTCCACCAGCAGAATAGTGAGTGCAGCTCTGGGGTATAATACAGGATGTAACTCAGGAGCAGTACTGGATAAGTAATGTGTGTACACAGTGACTCCACCAGCAGAATAGTGAGTGCAGCTCTGGAGTATAATACAGGATGTAACTCAGGTTTGTTACAGGATAAGTAATGTATGTACACAGTGACTCCACCAGCAGAATAGTGAGTGCAGCTCTGGGGTATAATACAGGATGTAACTCAGGAGCAGTACAGGATAAGTAATGTATGTACATAGTGACTCCACCAGCAGAATAGTGAGTGCAGCTCTGGGGTATAATACAGGATGTAACTCAGGATCAGTACAGGATAAGTAATGTATGTACACAGTGACTCCACCAGCAGAATAGTGAGTGCAGCTGTGGGGTATAATACAGGATGTAACTCAGGAGCAGTACAGGATAAGTAATGTATGTACACAGTGACTCCACCAGCAGAATAGTGAGTGCAGCTCTGGGGTATAATACATGATGTAACTCAGGATCAGTACAGGATAAGTAATGTATGTACACTGTGACTCCACCAGCAGAATAGTGAGTGCAGCTCTGCAGTATAATACATGATGTAACTCAGGAGCAGTACAGGATAAGTAATGTATGTACACAGTGACTCCACCAGCAGAATAGTGAGTGCAGCTCTGCGGTATAATACAGGATGTAACTCAGGATCAGTACAGGATAAGTAATGTATGTACACTGTGACTCCACCAGCAGAATAGTGAGTGCAGCTCTGCAGTATAATACATGATGTAACTCAGGAGCAGTACAGGATAAGTAATGTATGTACACAGTGACTCCACCAGCAGAATAGTGAGTGCAGCTCTGGAGTATAATACAGGATGTAACTCAGGTTTGTTACAGGATAAGTAATGTATGTACACAGTGACTCCACCAGCAGAATAGTGAGTGCAGCTCTGGGGTATAATACAGGATGTAACTCAGGATTAGTACAGGATAAGTAATGTATGTACACTGTGACTCCACCAGCAGAATAGTGAGTGCAGCTCTGCAGTATAATACATGATGTAACTCAGGAGCAGTACAGGATAAGTAATGTATGTACACAGTGACTCCACCAGCAGAATAGTGAGTACAGCTCTGGGGTATAATACAGGATGTAACTCAGGGTCAGTACAGGATAAGTAATGTATGTACACAGTGACTCCACCAGCAGAATAGTGAGTGCAGCTCTGGGGTATAATACAGGATGTAACTCAGGGTCAGTACAGGATAAGTAATGTATGTACACAGTGACTCCACCAGCAGAATAGTGAGTGCAGCTCTGCAGTATAATACAGGATGTAACTCAGGATCAGTACATGATAAGTAATGTATGTACACAGTGACTCCACCAGCAGAATAGTGAGTGCAGCTCTGGAGTATAATACAGGATGTAACTCAGGGTCAGTACAGGATAAGTAATGTATGTACACAGTGACTCCACCAGCAGAATAGTGAGTGCAGCTCTGGGGTATAATACAGGATGTAACTCAGGATCAGTACAGGATAAGTAATGTATGTACACAGTGACTCCACCAGCAGAATAGTGAGTGCAGCTCTGGAGTATAATACAGGATGTAACTCAGGATCAGTACAGGATAAGTAATGTACACAGTGACTCCACCAGCAGAATAGTGAGTGCAGCTCTGGAGTATAATACAGGATGTAACTCAGGAGTAGTACAGGATAAGTAATGTATGTACACAGTGACTCCACCAGCAGAATAGTGAGTGCAGCTCTGGGGTATAATACAGGATGTAACTCAGGAGCAGTACAGGATAAGTAATGTATGTACACAGTGACTCCACCAGCAGAATAGTGAGTGCAGCTCTGGGGTATAATACAGGATGTAACTCCAGATCAGTACAGGATAAGTAATGTATGTACACAGTGACTCCACCAGCAGAATAGTGAGTGCAGCTCTAGAGGATAATTAAGGATAAGTAATGTATGTACACCATGACTGCACCTGTCAGCATCATCTCAGACTAGGAATGTAGAAGCACCTACTGTATTTCAGCCAGAATTTCACATGTACACTGAAGATAAAAATTATGCTGCAAATGGTAAAAAGATTAAGAATTTTGCCCTATAATAAAATAAATATTCTATCGAGTCATTCAGTTGTTAAAAATTCTCTTCCGGTCCGTAAGTTCTATGTGGTGCAGAGAATGCTGAAGGAGAAGCAACTGGGGTGCTGTTACATCTCACACAGGGGATGACCCAGCTTTCCCAACACCACCGATCGGCCTCGTTTCCTGGATCTTGTAGGATTGGTGCAGGTCCCGAGGTTGGAACCTCCATCAAACACACAATGAGGGCCAACCAGAGGGAAGACAATGTAACTGCAGAACCCCTTTAACAGTAATGCAACCTGTAGGCGTGTAAGAAGAGCTGGGTGAGGGGTGGAGCAGCCATGACGGATCTTACTCCGCTTGCTCAAAAACCTCCGAAGGGAATTTTTAACAAAGTGTTCAGAATAAAATGGACTCACTGATTGCTTTATTTTATTTTAGGGGCAAACGCTCGTCGGGCAACATGACACTGCAAAAGGGCATTATGGGTAATTTTGTTTTCATTAGTTTTCCAAGGCGGCAAAACTGAGAAGGCTCTGAGCGCAGGTTAGATCTCACCAGAGGTTACACAAGGTATAAAACAGGCAAAAAACACACGGAGAAGACACCACAGTACACAAGAGGGGAGATGGTTCTATGCAGCTCTGACCCCCGCAGCGGGGTGGAGGGGGGTCCGCTTTGTCTTCTATGTTTTTGTAATAGGAGGGAAGCCAGTTTTATCCGGCGACACATTCTAAGGGCTGATTGTTTTTTATGTACTGGAGAGAGGCGGTTTCCAAAATGTACTAACCTGATCACAGACACTGATTGTGGGCTAGTAAAAAACAGAAAAATATGATATGACGAGGAAACAAAAAGAACAAAAACTGTAACAAAAAGAAACTTTAAAAATGAAAAAAAAAAGAAAGCAGCACAAGTGTCTGGAGGAGGGGAGCGCCATACCTTCATGGGGATGTTAGTTATGGTGGTGGAGGCCAGGTCGAAGTGAAGCTGTACCAGATGGTTAAGTTTAGTGGCCAGATGTCTGCCGGCACGGACGCTGTGAACCTCGCTGGTCAACACGGAGGAAAGCTGAGAAAAAAATGGCGCAGAGTAAGGAGCTGCTCCTGGATCGGACAGGGATAGCCACACTTAATGGCTATGGACACTGGCTTATCACATAAAGGGGTTGTTTGGTTACTGAAAAGTATTGTCCCTCTAGTGCCAGCGGTGCTAAAACATGAAGTGCAGCACTTACTGTCCTCCGCTGCGGTCAGAGCTGTAGCATCGCCGTCCTCCTAGGGTTTGTCGTGGAAGATGTCACCAGCAGTCATCTGACTGCTGCAGCATCAATGCCCATTCTCCTGGCATCAGCGCCCACATCCTCACAGCACCATGATGCCATGAGGCTGCAGTGGTCAGATTGCTTCCAATGACAGCATCTCCGACAGCAAGCGGGGCTACAGAGCTGGATTACGGCAAGAAGTACTGTCTTAACACAGTTGGCACTAAATGCTGTCCACTGACCAGGCAACCCCTTTAAGCGCAAATATTTCAGGCTAACAATTATTTTTGCAAGAGGTTTGGTTAACATATTTGCAAAGTTTTTCTGCAGTTTTTCCATACAGTGATAAGCAGAAGCTGCAGAGGAGTTTCAATAGATGTCTGTGAGGCTCGACTGACGGCTGAGCTTCCCCCCGCCCTCTCCTGCGAGGCTCGGCTGACAGCTCAGGCTTCCCCCCGCCCTCTCCTGCGAGGCTCGGCTGACGGCTCAGGCTTCCCCCCCGCCCTCTCCTGCGAGGCTCGACTGAGGCTTCCCCCCCGCCCTCTCCTGCGAGGCTCGACTGAGGCTTCCCCCCCGCCCTCTCCTGCGAGGCTCGACTGAGGCTTCCCCCCCGCCCTCTCCTGCGAGGCTCGACTGACGGCTGAGGCTTCCCCCCCCGCCCTCTCCTGCGAGGCTCGACTGACGGCTGAGGCTTCCCCCCCCCGCCCTCTCCTGCGAGGCTCGACTGACGGCTGAGGCTTCCCCCCCCCCGCCCTCTCCTGCGAGGCTCGACTGACGGCTGAGGCTTCCCCCCCCCGCCCTCTCCTGCGAGGCTCGACTGACGGCTGAGGCTTCCCCCCCGCCCTCTCCTGCGAGGCTCGACTGACGGCTGAGGCTTCCCCCCCCGCCCTCTCCTGCGAGGCTCGACTGACGGCTGAGGCTTCCCCCCCGCCCTCTCCTGCGAGGCTCGACTGACGGCTGAGGCTTCCCCCCCGCCCTCTCCTGCGAGGCTCGACTGACGGCTGAGGCTTCCCCCCCCGCCCTCTCCTGCGAGGCTCGACTGACGGCTGAGGCTTCCCCCCCGCCCTCTCCTGCGAGGCTCGACTGACGGCTGAGGCTTCCCCCCCGCCCTCTCCTGCGAGGCTCGACTGACGGCTGAGGCTTCCCCCCCGCCCTCTCCTGCGAGGCTCGACTGACGGCTGAGGCTTCCCCCCCCGCCCTCTCCTGCGAGGCTCGACTGACGGCTGAGGCTTCCCCCCCCGCCCTCTCCTGCGAGGCTCGACTGACGGCTGAGGCTTCCCCCCCGCCCTCTCCTGCGAGGCTCGACTGACGGCTGAGGCATCCCCCCCGCCCTCTCCTGCGAGGCTCGACTGACGGCTGAGGCATCCCCCCCGCCCTCTCCTGCGAGGCTCGACTGACGGCTGAGGCATCCCCCCCGCCCTCTCCTGCGAGGCTCGACTGACGGCTGAGGCTTCCCCCCCGCCCTCTCCTGCGAGGCTCGACTGAGGCTTCCCCCCTCGCCCTCTCCTGCGAGGCTCGACTGACGGCTGAGGCTTCCCCCCCCCGCCCTCTCCTGCGAGGCTCGACTGACGGCTGAGGCTCCCCCCCCCCGCCCTCTCCTGCGAGGCTCGACTGACGGCTGAGGCTTCCCCCCCCCGCCCTCTTCCTGCGAGGCTCGACTGACGGCTGAGGCTTCCCCCCCCCGCCCTCTCCTGCGAGGCTCGACTGACGGCTGAGGCTTCCCCCCCCCCCTCCCTCTCCTGCGAGGCTCGACTGACGGCTGAGGCTTCCCCCCCCGCCCCTCTCCTGCGAGGCTCGACTGAGGCTTCCCCCCCGCCCTCTCCTGCGAGGCTCGACTGACGGCTGAGGCTTCCCCCCCCCGCCCTCTCCTGCGAGGCTCGACTGAGGCTTCCCCCCCCCCGCCCTCTCCTGCGAGGCTCGACTGAGGCTTCCCCCCCCCCGCCCTCTCCTGCGAGGCTCGACTGAGGCTTCCCCCCCCCCCGCCCTCTCCTGCGAGGCTCGACTGACGGCTGAGGCTTCCCCCCCCGCCCTCTCCTGCGAGGCTCGACTGACGGCTGCGGCTCCCCCCCCCCCCGCCCTCTCCTGCGAGGCTCGACTGACGGCTGAGGCTTCCCCCCCGCCCTCTCCTGCGAGGCTCGACTGACGGCTGAGGCTTCCCCCCCGCCCTCTCCTGCGAGGCTCGACTGACGGCTGAGGCTTCCCCCCGCCCTCTCCTGCGAGGCTCGACTGACGGCTGAGGCTTCCCCCCCGCCCTCCTCCTGCGAGGCTCGACTGACGGCTGAGGCTCCCCCCCCCGCCCTGTCCTGCGAGGCTCGACTGACGGCTGAGGCTCCCCCCCCGCCCTGTCCTGCGAGGCTCGACTGACGGCTGAGGCTCCCCCCCCCGCCCTGTCCTGCGAGGCTCGACTGACGGCTGAGGCTTCCCCCCCCGCCCTGTCCTGCGAGGCTCGACTGACGGCTGAGGCTTCCCCCCCCCCGCCCTCTCCTGCGAGGCTCGACTGACGGCTGAGGCTTCCCCCCCCCCGCCCTCTTCCTGCGAGGCTCGACTGACGGCTGAGGCTTCCCCCCCCCCGCCCTCTCCTGCGAGGCTCGACTGACGGCTGAGGCTTCCCCCCCCCCCCGCCCTCTCCTGCGAGGCTCGACTGACGGCTGAGGCTTCCCCCCCCCCGCCCTCTCCTGCGAGGCTCGACTGACGGCTGAGGCTTCCCCCCCCCGCCCTCTCCTGCGAAGCTCGACTGAGGCTTCCCCCCCCGCCCTCTCCTGCGAGGCTCGACTAACGGCTGAGGCTTCCCCCCCCCGCCCTCTCCTGCGAGGCTCGACTGAGGCTTCCCCCCGCCCTCTCCTGCGAGGCTCGACTGAGGCTTCCCCCCCCCGCCCTCTCCTGCGAGGCTCGACTGACGGCTGAGGCTTCCCCCCGCCCTCTCCTGCGAGGCTCGACTGACGGCTGAGGCTTCCCCCCCGCCCTGTCCTGCGAGGCTCGACTGACGGCTGAGGCTTCCCCCCCGCCCTCTCCTGCGAGGCTCGACTGACGGCTGAGGCTTCCCCCTCCGCCCTCTCCTGCGAGGCTCGACTGACGGCTGAGGCTTCCCCCCCGCCCTCTCCTGCGAGGCTCGACTGACGGCTGAGGCTTCCCCCCCGCCCTCTCCTGCGAGGCTCGACTGACGGCTGATGCTTCCCCCCCCGCCCTCTCCTGCGAGGCTCGACTGACGGCTGAGGCTTCCCCCCCCGCCCTCTCCTGCGAGGCTCGACTGATGGCTGAGGCTTCCCCCCCCGCCCTCTCCTGCGAGGCTCGACTGACGGCTGAGGCTTCCCCCCCGCCCTCTCCTGTGAGGCTGGACTGACGGCTGAGCTTCCCTCTGCCCTCTCCTGTGAGGCTGGACTGACGGCTGAGCTTCCCTCTGCCCTCTCCTGTGAGGCTGGACTGACGGCTGAGCTTCCCTCTTTCCTCTCCTGTGAGGCTGGACTGACGGCTGAGCTTCCCTCTGCCCTCTCCTGTGAGGCTGGACTGACGGCTGAGCTTCCCTCTGCCCTCTCCTGTGAGGCTGGACTGACGGCTGAGCTTCCCTCTGCCCTCTCCTGTGAGGCTGGACTGACGGCTGAGCTTCCCTCTGCCCTCTCCTGTGAGGCTGGACTGACGGCTGAGCTTCCCTCTGCCCTCTCCTGTGAGGCTGGACTGACGGCTGAGCTTCCCTCTGCCCTCTCCTGTGAGGCTGGACTGACGGCTGAGCTTCCCTCTGCCCTCTCCTGTGAGGCTGGACTGACGGCTGAGCTTCCCTCTGCCCTCTCCTGTGAGGCTGGACTGACGGCTGAGCTTCCCTCTGCCCTCTCCTGTGCGGCTGGACTGACGGCTGAGCTTCCCCCCGCCCTCTCCTGTGCGGCTGGACTGACGGCTGAGCTTCCCCCCGCCCTCTCCTGTGCGGCTGGACTGACTGCTGAGCTTCCCCCCGCCCTCTCCTGTGCGGCTGGACTGACGGCTGAGCTTCCCTCTGCCCTCTCCTGTGAGGCTGCACTGACGGCTGAGCTTCCCCCCGCCCTCTCCTGTGCGGCTGCACTGATGGCTGAGCTTCCCCCTGCCCTCTCCTTTCCTGTGAGGCTGGACTGACGGCTGAGCTTCCCTCTGCCCTCTCCTTTCCTGTGAGGCTGGACTGACGGCTGAGCTTCCCTCTGCCCTCTCCTGTGAGGCTGGACTGACGGCTGAGCTTCCCTCTGCCCTCTCCTGTGAGGCTGGACTGACGGCTGAGCTTCCCTCTGCCCTCTCCTGTGAGGCTGGACTGACGGCTGAGCTTCCCTCTGCCCTCTCCTGTGAGGCTGGACTGACGGCTGAGCTTCCCTCTGCCCTCTCCTGTGAGGCTGGACTGACGGCTGAGCTTCCCTCTGCCCTCTCCTGTGAGGCTGGACTGACGGCTGAGCTTCCCTCTGCCCTCTCCTGTGAGGCTGGACTGACGGCTGAGCTTCCCTCTGCCCTCTCCTGTGAGGCTGGACTGACGGCTGAGCTTCCCTCTGCCCTCTCCTGTGAGGCTGGACTGACGGCTGAGCTTCCCTCTGCCCTCTCCTGTGAGGCTGGACTGACGGCTGAGCTTCCCTCTGCCCTCTCCTGTGAGGCTGGACTGACGGCTGAGCTTCCCCCCGCCCTCTCCTGTGAGGCTGGACTGACGGCTGAGCTTCCCTCTGCCCTCTCCTGTGCGGCTGGACTGACGGCTGAGCTTCCCCCCGCCCTCTCCTGTGCGGCTGCACTGACGGCTGAGCTTCCCCCCGCCCTCTCCTGTGCGGCTGCACTGATGGCTGAGCTTCCCCCTGCCCTCTCCTTTCCTGTGAGGCTGGACTGACGGCTGAGCTTCCCTCTGCCCTCTCCTTTCCTGTGAGGCTGGACTGACGGCTGAGCTTCCCTCTGCCCTCTCCTTTCCTGTGAGGCTGGACTGACGGCTGAGCTTCCCTCTGCCCTCTCCTTTCCTGTGAGGCTGGACTGACGGCTGAGCTTCCCTCCGCCCTCTCCTTTCCTGTGAGGCTGGACTGACGGCTGAGCTTCCCTCTGCCCTCTCCTTTCCTGTGAGGCTGGACTGACGGCTGACCTTCCCTCTGCCCTCTCTTTTCCTGTGAGGCTGGACTGACGGCTGACCTTCCCTCTGCCCTCTCCTTTCCTGTGCGGCTGGACTGACGGCTGAGCTTCCCTCTGCCCTCTCCTTTCCTGTGCGGCTGGACTGACGGCTGAGCTTCCCTCTGCCCTCTCCTTTCCTGTGAGGCTGGACTGACGGCTGAGCTTCCCTCTGCCCTCTCCTTTCCTGTGAGGCTGGACTGACGGCTGAGCTTCCCTCTGCCCTCTCCTTTCCTGTGAGGCTGGACTGACGGCTGACCTTCCCTCTGCCCTCTCCTTTCCTGTGAGGCTGGACTGACGGCTGACCTTCCCTCTGCCCTCTCCTTTCCTGTGCGGCTGGACTGATGGCTGAGCTTCCCTCTGCTCTCTCCTTTCCTGTGCGGCTGGACTGATGGCTGAGCTTCCCTCTGCCCTCTCCTGTGAGGCTGGACTGACGGCTGAGCTTCCCTCTGCCCTCTCCTGTGAGGCTGGACTGACGGCTGAGCTTCCCTCTGCCCTCTCCTGTGAGGCTGGACTGACGGCTGAGCTTCCCTCTGCCCTCTCCTGTGAGGCTGGACTGACGGCTGAGCTTCCCTCTGCCCTCTCCTGTGAGGCTGGACTGACGGCTGAGCTTCCCTCTGCCCTCTCCTGTGAGGCTGGACTGACGGCTGAGCTTCCCTCTGCCCTCTCCTGTGAGGCTGGACTGACGGCTGAGCTTCCCTCTGCCCTCTCCTGTGAGGCTGGACTGACGGCTGAGCTTCCCTCTGCCCTCTCCTTTCCTGTGAGGCTGGACTGATGGCTTTGCTTCCCTCTGCCCTCTCCTGTGAGGCTGGACTGACGGCTGAGCTTCCCTCTGCCCTCTCCTGTGAGGCTGGACTGACGGCTGAGCTTCCCTCTGCCCTCTCCTGTGAGGCTGGACTGACGGCTGAGCTTCCCTCTGCCCTTTCCTGTGAGGCTGGACTGACGGCTGAGCTTCCCTCTGCCCTCTCCTTTCCTGTGAGGCTGGACTGATGGCTTTGCTTCCCTCTGCTCTCTCCTTTCCTGCACTTTATGGTTGTAAATTGGCTATTAAAGTGCAGGAAGGGAGGGAGAAACGCTGAAACCTAAAAGGGCCATTTACACGGGATGATTACCGCTTACAATTTATTTAACAGACTGAGCGATAATCGTCCCGCTAAATGCAAGTAAACTGTTTCCTTTTCAATCACTTCTCGTTATCGCCGGCCTCTAGCAGCATAAAAACCATCGCTGGATCGCGGGCTTGTTGCTGCGTGTAAACGCTCCCCACTGAGCAAGAATCCCGCGATCCAGCGGTGAACTTGGCCTGTCCTAACCCTTTGCACAGGCGCTAACGACCTCAGTGGTGACATCAGCGCTCCTGTAGTTGTAGACAACTGTCGGCCCGGATTAATGGAACAGGTGGGTCCTTCTAGACCTGACGATCATCGGGCACTGATCATCGCTGACAGTCGTCCTACTGATAATCGCTAGCGTGCCTTCACACTAGAGTGATCATTGTTCAGCGAAGGAGGCGGAGCGACCCGAAGATCTCTAGCGGCCCGCCTCCATTCACCGTAAACAGGCAGTCGTTCATAGATGGACTGTTCGCACAGGCAGATCCTCATTGGCCTGCCAAGAATTACCGGTGAATTAATTATCGTTCAGTGGCTGGAGCGCTCACACCTAAACTTACAAGAAACAAAGAAACCCCTTCAGACTTTCAGTACATTAAACCGTACTGAGAAATAACTGGTCCGGCAAAAAACACGGCAGCCGATGGGGAAGAGTCACTGGGGGATCAAAGGACCCGACAACCAACAGGGCCACCACTACGCTGCCGCACTACAGGGCCGCCACTACGCTGCCGCACTACAGGGCCCCCACTACACTGCCGCACTACAGGGCCCCCACTACACTGCCGCACTACAGGGCCCCCACTACACTGCCGCACTACAGGGCCCCCACTACGCTGCCGCACTACAGGGCCCCCACTACGCTGCCGCACTACAGGGCCGCCACTACGCTGCCGCACTACAGGGCCGCCACTACGCTGCCGCACTACAGGGCCGCCACTACGCTGCCGCACTACAGGGCCGCCACTACAGGGCCGCCACTACGCTGCCGCACTACAGGGCCGCCACTACGCTGCCGCACTACAGGGCCGCCACTACGCTGCCGCACTACAGGGCCGCCACTACGCTGCCGCACTACAGGGCCGCCACTACGCTGCCGCACTACAGGGCCGCCACTACGCTGCCGCACTACAGGGCCGCCACTACGCTGCCGCACTACAGGGCCGCCACTACGCTGCTGCACTACAGGGCCGCCACTACGCTGCCGCACTACAGGGCCACCACTACACTGCCCCACTACAGGGCCGCCACTACACTGCCGCACTACAGGGCCACCACTACACTGCCGCACTACAGGGCCACCACTACACTGCCGCACTACAGGGCCGCCACTACACTGCCGCACTACAGGGCCGCCACTACACTGCCGCACTACAGGGCCACCACTACACTGCCGCACTACAGGGCCACCACTACACTGCCGCACTACAGGGCCACCACTACACTGCCGCACTACAGGGCCACCACTACACTGCCGCACTACAGGGCCACCACTACACTGCCGCACTACAGGGCCACCACTACACTGCCGCACTACAGGGCCGCCACTACACTGCCGCACTACAGGGCCGCCACTACACTGCCGCACTACAGGGCCGCCACTACACTGCCGCACTACAGGGCCGCCACTACACTGCCGCACTACAGGGCCACCACTACACTGCCGCACTACAGGGCCACCACTACACTGCCGCACTACAGGGCCGCCACTACACTGCCGCACTACAGGGCCACCACTACACTGCCGCACTACAGGGCCACCACTACACTGCCGCATGGGTTGCTATTCAGTTCCTTAAGGCCCTGAATGACAAATCTGTCTGATGATGCAGGCAATTAGCCCCCAACAGTCAATGGCGGCCATACTGGTCATCGCTCGGCTTTACCAAAACCGATGAGTGTTTTAGCAGGAGGCCGACTGGCGGACGTGTTTGTCCATGCGGGGCCTTTAGTTTATTAGCAATAACCGCCACTTACTTCCTTCTTGGGGCGATCGGACACCAGGCTGTCGTCACCTACGGGGTACGTGTGGATCAGCACCAACTCACATTTCTGGATCTGCATGAGACTTAAGCAGATGGAGATCATTAGATAATTACCGCCAGCGGGTCAGGACAGGAAGGGTTACGGGGGGCATCATGGGGGGCTTACTGGTCCGATCCGGCCGCCAGCTTGTTGTGCTCGTGTATGGTCTCACTGACGCAATCCTCCAGCATCTGGACGTGACTGTCGCTGGAAAGAGAGAACCACAGAGACATGGTGACCACGTGGACCCCCAGAGGACACGGACCCCCACACCCTATGCTTCTAATGATGGCCAGAAACCCTAACGTTTCTACTGTGTTCAGCTGTAGCCATTCTGTGTCATTTCTTTTCTTGGTTCTCTTTTACGGCACAAACAGTTACTTTTATCAACACCACATTTATACTCGTTTTTTAGGTGTTACGGTTTCTCTACAATTTAAAAAAAAATAAAAAAAAAAATATTAAAAAATGTGAAAAACTCCGGTGAAAACACACATTTCCATCCCCTCCCCATTACATGATTGCCTGTCACACTGTGTATTCCACTCACTTCCCTGCAGTGCAGTCTCCTGTCTGATGCCCATCAGGCACCATCTTTAAGGCCCCTTTCCACTGGCGAGGAAAGCACGTGTTTTTCGTGTGATGCGAGAGTGAGAAGGCACCACTATGAGACCAATCAATAGCACTGGTTTCATTCCCATTGGCTAGGTTTTTACTCCATTCTTTTTGTGATATCAGCCATCGCTTGTATTGGGGCGAGCAGCAGCCGCACCGGCCCCATTAAAGGCAATGGGAGATGATCGCAATCCCCTGCTGCTGCTGCGACAGGGGATTCCTTCATCCCTACGGGGAGTCCCCTCATCACTTGTCCGTGAGAATTTTCAGGAGGGGCTTGAAATATAAACCCTACCCCGAATATAATATATCACCTTAGAGGCGCTGTCATCTCCGGCGCTCAGCCAATCAGAGGCAGTGCTTCAGGAGGTGGGGATTTTTCAATCTGCGGGCAGAAGAAATACTGAGGAAGAGTGCTGGGGACCTGCAAGAAGACGCATTGGAGAGGATAGCGCGTCTAAGGGGATATTTCATTGTATTTTTTTTATGCAGGTAGGGATTATTTTCGGGATAGAGCTTATATTTTAAGTCCCCCCCACCCTGAAAATACTCACCGCGAGAAGCCATGACAGTGTTCAGTGATGAGAGGACTCCCAGCGGGGATGAAGGAATCCCCTGCTGCAGCTGTCACAACAGTGGCAGAGGATTGCAATGCCATCCCATTGGCATCCGCTGCTTGCATCGCCGCCGGCCCCATTCAGAGCACTTGGATTCCCCGCAGTGGTGTTCTCACATGAAGACCCCTTCATCCAGGGGTCTTAAAAGGTTTGCTCTTGCCAGTGGAAAGAGTGAGATTTTTTACATCAGCCCAGCATTAGCTGGGGCAATAGGTGTCTGTGTGTGTGTGTGTGTGTGCGTGTGTCTGTGTGTGTGTGTGTCTGTGTGTGTCTGTGTGTGTCTGTGTGTGTCTGTGTGTGTGTGTGTGTGTGTGTGTGTGTGTGTGTGTGTGTGTGTGTGTGTGGGGGGGGGTGTCTTGTCATTTGTGTTTAATTATCATTGCCTTCTAAACAAGCTACAGCCCTTAAGTAAGCAGTCATGAGGATGAGCTGTAATCTCCTCTATTATGCCTGTGTGATCGTCAGTCTGTGTTCCCCTGTAGGCAGTTTCTGTGATAGGGATCATGTAACACTAACTGAACCCGGATCAGAACTCAGACGACATGACCATCTGCGGAGGAAGAGGCCGGGGGCTTCAGAGAGTAAGGAATAGCTAACGGCGGAGACACTGGATGAGTCCTGTATACGGGGAGACGGCTGCTGAGCGGATACAGCATCCCTGGAGTGGCCCTTTAAAAGAAGAGCCCTCCTCATCCCCAGATCCATAACACTGTTGATTCTCCGCCAGCAGAATTAGTTGTAGTTTCTTTTGACACCATTTTTTGTGACTTTTTGATCCGGCAATTGCTTTGTTTTGAGGGCAATAAGAGAACGAAAACACAAATGTCTGTTTGTATCACGGCGGCGCAGAAAAAGTGTTACAGTGTTTGCATCGCCGCCGTACACGAGCGATGAGCTGGAGGCTGGGTGTTTGGGGTCCGGCCGGTGTGTCTGCACCATCTTAGGTTCCGTAAAGCCTTCTGGTGACTTTATTGTATTGGGGGGGGGGGGGGGGGGGGGGGGGGGCGCAAAGAAAAACACATGTATACAATTTAGGATGAAGGAGGTTTGTAGGGAAGAAGTGGGGGTTTTATTCAGGTCTCTTATTGAGGTTTGAACACGATGGTGTTTGACGCGGTGATCATTACTCGCTGGTACACTACACCGCACTACTTATGTAGTGCAATACGCAGTTCTTTTGACCGGCAACTATGAAGGCCGGCATGCCTGGCAGATCCGGAAAGTTTCATCAATACTCTGCCATGGAAATCCATCGGCACCCTATAATTGTAGCACCCCCCGGCACCCGGTTACCTGCCGTGATCGCTGATGATCTTGGCATGTAAGGGGTTGAGCGGCCCACTCCGGGTTATTAGCGCAGGGTCATCTCATATCTGGCTCTTCTGGCATGGCATGCCTTAGATTAAGCAGCTGTATAAACAGGGGGGCCTAGCCTAAAGCCCCTTAGTGATGGTCATAAAACTATGTAGCACTGGTCACTAAGGGGTTAAACAAAGGGTAGCGGGACAGTAATGGGCATAGAGAAAGATATGGATCTGCCCAAAAGGGCAAACGAACAGAGCCGCCTGACCCCTCAAAGGGCTGAGTGACACAAGTCTGAGCGTCCACAAGGCAAGAACCACATACCTGCATCCCCCCCCCAAGGGACACCAGTCTAGTCCACCTGAGCGGAGACCCCAAGTGTCATCACGGCTCTGGAGCGCCCCCATCCACCTCCCCAAGATATAGAAGTGATGCCTCTAGTATGGCGGTGTACCTCTTGGCATTGGTCAGGCAGATGATCCTCCCTCTGTTTGCCACGCGTTCCGCGTTCTCCATCAGGGTGGTCCGCGCCTCGTGCTGATAATCCGTAATTTTACACAAGGCTTCAACAGCTGCCACCAGTCCATGCAGAATGCTGCAACACTCGGGGTCTGCGCGGGGGTTCGGGGGTCCGATAGTGGCCAAGGCCGCCATTAACTGAAGAAGCAGAGGAAGCAGAGTTGGGAGCGTCATAAGAGATAATTCTATGTGGCTGACATCAGCTGTAAGGGGGTCTTGGCATGGAGTTAACCCCTTCATGACCACTCTATTGTGTGCCATAAGGACCAAGTCATTTTCATGGTTGTAGTGCGAGAGCCAAAAAGCTCTGAGGACTTGTATATATTACCGCCCTCCATATAATGTGCTGGAGGACTTGTATATATTACTGCCGCCCTCCGTATAATGTGCTGGAGGACTTGTATATATTACCGCCGCCCTCCGTATAATGTGCTGGAGGACCTGTATATATTACCGCCGCCCTCCGTATAATGTGCTGGAGGACTTGTATATATTACCGCCGCCCTCCGTATAATGTGCTGGAGGACCTGTATATATTACCGCCGCCCTCCGTATAATGTGCTGGAGGACTTGTATATATTACCGCTGCCCTCCGTATAATGTGCTGGAGGACTTGTATATATTACCGCCGCCCTCCGTATAATGTGCTGGAGGACTTGTATATATTACCGCCGCCCTCCGTATAATGTGCTGGAGGACCTGTATATATTACCGCCCTCCGTATACTGTGCTGGAGGACTTGTATATATTACCGCCGCCCTCCGTATAATGTGCTGGAGGACTTGTATATATTACCGCCCTGCGTATAACGTGCCGGAGGACTTGTATATATTACCGCCGCCCTTCGTATAATGTGCTGGAGGACTTGTATATATTACCGCCGCCCTCCGTATAATGTGCCGGAGGACTTGTATATATTACCGCCGCCCTCCGTATAATGTGCCGGAGGACTTGTATATATTACCCCCCTCCGTATAATGTGCTGGAGGACTTGTATATATTACCCCCCTCCGTATAATGTGCTGGAGGACTTGTATATATTACCGCCGCCCTCCGTATAATGTGCTGGAGGACTTGTATATATTACCGCCGCCCTCCGTATAATGTGCTGGAGGACTTGTATATATTACCGCCGCCCTCCGTATAATGTGCTGGAGGACTTGTATATATTACCGCCGCCCTCCGTATAATGTGCTGGAGGACTTGTATATATTACCGCCCTCCGTATAATGTGCTGGAGGACTTGTATATATTACCGCCCTCCGTATAATGTGCTGGAGGACTTGTATATATTACTGCCCTCCGTATAATGTGCTGGAGGACTTGTATATATTACCGTCCTCCGTATAATGTGCTGGAGGACTTGTATATATTACCGCCCTGCGTATAATGTGCTGGAGGACTTGTATATATTACCGCCCTGCGTATAATGTGCTGGAGGACTTGTATATATTACCGCCCTCCGTATAATGTGCTGGAGGACTTGTATATATTACCGCCCTCCGTATAATGTGCTGGAGGACTTGTATATATTACCGCCCTCCGTATAATGTGCTGGAGGACTTGTATATATTACCGCCCTGCGTATAATGTGCTGGAGGACTTGTATATATTACCGCCCTCCGTATAATGTGCTGGAGGACTTGTATATATTACCGCCCTCCGTATAATGTGCTGGAGGACTTGTATATATTACCGCCCTCCGTATAATGTGCTGGAGGACTTGTATATATTACCGCCCTCCGTATAATGTGCTGGAGGACTTGTATATATTACCGCCCTCCGTATAATGTGCCGGAGGACTTGTATATATTACCGCCGCCCTCCGTATAATGTGCTGGAGGACTTGTATATATTACCGCCCTCCGTATAATGTGCTGGTGGGCGCGTTCACATTGAATGTTATTGGGGGGGGGGGGGGGGGGGGGTCCATAAGTTCACTGTCTTTGGTAACCCCGCCCCCCGGTAGTTCTCTGATCGGCACGATTCCTGCGATATTAAGTTTACATAGTTTTTGTTTTAACATTTTTTTTTACTACTTTTTAACAAAAAATAAACGTTGAAGAATCCTCCTGACCCCCCGACCCCCACAGCGCTGGTATTTTTGCAGTTTGGGGACTTTTGCTTTTTCTTGAGTTGATCACAGTCCCCGGGTGTTCGTCATTTCTCGGGCGGACCGTGTGACACTCGTATTCGCGCTGCGGCCCTCATGAACGCTGTGGTCTGATTATCTGCCGCTTTTAAAAAGACGAGAATTACTTCTTAGCGCTAATCCTTTCCCGTGAGTCCCTCCTGACGGCACAGATGGAGGTCGCCCGCCTGTGCTCCTTGGGACAGGAAGAGTTCCTTAAAGGCCGCCTCCCACCGCCTGACTCCAGTGACGTCCAATCAGCACAACCGATACGAGGCCCAACAGTTTTATTAGCACTGAAAGCCATCAATTCATGTAGATGCATTATAACCCGTACGGGGGGGGGGGGGGGGGGGGGGGGGCAGTGCGTGCTGCCAGGATGGACTCATGGGAAAGGAATTAGCGCTAAGAAGTAATTCTAGTCTTCCCATCATGTCCAACCTGACGGCACACATGGAGGTATACCAGATCATCAAGCTTTTAGGAGGGGTGGGGGTGGGGGGAAACCTTCCGCCCAGAGGCCAGCGCCCCATAGAGATCCACGCCGTACTGCTCAGACCATGTGTGCAGGTTACATCACGCTGCAGCTTTACAAATGTTCTGTAGAGCTTCACTACGTTCAGCCCATGACGTCCGACCTGCGACAGGCCAGGCCCGCCCCGGCTGACGTCCGACCTGCGACAGGCCAGGCCCGCCCCGGCTGACGTCCGACCTGCGACAGGCCAGGCCCGCCCCGGCTGACGTCCGACCTGCGACAGGCCAGGCCCGCCCCGGCTGACGTCCGACCTGCGACAGGCCAGGCCCGCCCGGCTGACGTCCAAGCTCTGCCAGCGCCGTTCTTTGTCATTTTAAAACTTGACAGAAGGAAGGCAGAATTATTCCGTTTCATGTGGAACGTCGATACCGCATTAGGAGAAATACGTCTCGTCTCACGACGGTCCTGTCATCAGGCACCTTTAGGACTCTACAGGATAATTCTATAGCTCACCAACCCACCCAGGGGGTGTAATAACCAGCAGCAAGGCTACTTTGATGGATAGGCGTTTCCGTGATACTGAAGGTACGGGCCTCAGAGCTGTTCATAGAGGCTGTCTGACCCTAAACTAGGATCTCAGGTCTTGTAAGGTCCCGGCTGCTGGGATCTGGACTATCTGCTCCGTACCAGTTGGAGAATCTCCTTCAGAGTCTCGTATATATTGGAAGTGGATTTCTTTCAACCCTTAAGAGAGGGTGTGTTATCTTGGACGATCATCATTGGGGTCTCCGTCTCTGCCGCTCAGCAGCCAGGCCGTCAGCTTCGTGCAGAGGGTCTCCTGATAGGTCCTGCCTGAGAGCAGCGGGATCCGTGGCCGTATCGGTGCAATGCACACAACCCGCTCCAGCCATTCTGGCTTTTACGCAAAGTCCACGAATTTATGGGTAAGCGGAAAAAGATATGGCAGATTTATGTCCCATGCTTGTGAAGATGCATTTGGCGCCAGGCGACTGTTTGCTGGGCTGAAGGGGAAAAAAAAATTCTGTATTTCGAATTGATCTTTGATGTAAGAGGTGTATCTGGGGATCCACAGGTCGTATAGGTCCAGTGTTAGGGACCATCCCCTGGATCCAACCTCCCACAGAACTGCAATCAGGGTTCGAGAGCCTCTTCGATGAATCGCCGATAAGGACCATCTACTTCTCTGCCCAGGAGAAGATGCTTTTGGTAGACATTCGAAGATGGTTGCTGGTGCTGAATAAGACACAATGGCCAACAAGACTTAGAAGTGTTCCAATGACTTATATGAGGAAAGCAGTAACCCTTCGAAGAATCAAGGAGTAGTCCGGGAACTTTTGGGTGTCTGGGTTCAGGCTGAAGATAAATTATTTACAGCTCATCTAATATATTCTTGGTACGCCGGGCGGATGGGAATATGTAGTGCGCGTCTTTGAGTTCAACATGCAAACGCCGCTGCCCTCCTTAACCCGGGGAATGGAGACCGAATAGTCTTCACTCCAGACAATGTACTGATTAAGGGACTCTGACTAAAGTATGGTGAAGATAGTGGCCCAAGCAAAGATGAAAAATAACCATTACAGGAAAAAAGGGGCAAAAATACAGATTCCCGGAGATACGGTCGGTCGGGGCCGAGAGGCCATTACACCAGCCATCGTTTATAGGGTCATCTATCTGTGTTGGATCCCGGAGATGCGGTCGGTCGGGGCCGAGAGGCCATTACACCAGCCATTGTTTATAGCTTCATCTGTGTTGGATCCCGGAGATGCGGTCGGTCGGGGCCGAGAGGCCATTACACCAGCCATCGTTTATAGGGTCATCTATCTGTGTTGGATCCCGGAGATGCGGTCGGTCGGGGGCCGAGAGGCCATTACACCAGCCATCGTTTATAGGGTCATCTATCTGTGTTGGATCCCGGAGATGCGGTCGGTCGGGGGCCGAGAGGCCATTACACCAGCCATCGTTTATAGGGTCATCTATCTGTGTTGGATCCCGGAGATGCGGTCGGTCAGGCCGAGAGGCCATTACACCAGCCATCGTTTATAGGGTCATCTATCTGTGTTGGATCCCGGAGATGCGGTCGGTCGGGGCCAAGAGGCCATTACACCAGCCATCGTTTATAGGTTCATCTATCTGTGTTGGATCCCGGAGATGCGGTCGGTCGGGGCCAAGAGGCCATTACACCAGCCATCGTTTATAGGTTCATCTATCTGTGTTGGATCCCGGAGATGCGGTCGGTCGGGGCCAAGAGGCCATTACACCAGCCATCGTTTATAGGTTCATCTATCTGTGTTGGATCCCGGAGATGCGGTCGGTCGGGGCCAAGAGGCCATTACACCAGCCATCGTTTATAGGTTCATCTATCTGTGTTGGATCCCGGAGATGCGGTCGGTCGGGGCCAAGAGGCCATTACACCAGCCATCGTTTATAGGTTCATCTATCTGTGTTGGATCCCGGAGATGCGGTCGGTCGGGGCCAAGAGGCCATTGCACCAGCCATCGTTTATAGGTTCATCTATCTGTGTTGGATCCCGGAGATGCGGTCGGTCGGGGCCAAGAGGCCATTACACCAGCCATCGTTTATAGGTTCATCTATCTGTGTTGGATCCCGGAGATGCGGTCGGTCGGGGCCAAGAGGCCATTACACCAGCCATCGTTTATAGGTTCATCTATCTGTGTTGGATCCCGGAGATGCGGCCGTTCAGGGCCGAGAGGCCATTACACCAGCCATCGTTTATAGGTTCATCTATCTGTGTTGGATCCCGGAGATGCGGTCGGTCAGGCCGAGAGGCCATTACACCAGCCATCGTTTATAGGTTCATCTATCTGTGTTGGATCCCGGAGATGCGGCCGTTCGGGGCCGAGAGGCCATTACACCAGCCATCGTTTATAGGTTCATCTATCTGTGTTGGATCCCGGAGATGCGGCCGTTCAGGGCCGAGAGGCCATTACACCAGCCATCGTTCATAGGGTCATCTATCTGTGTTGGATCCCGGAGATGCGGTCGGTCGGGGCCGAGAGGCCATTACACCAGCCATCGTTTATAGCTTCATCTATCTGTGTTGGATCCCGGAGATGCGGTCGGTCGGGGCCGAGAAGCCATTACACCAGCCATCGTTTATAGGTTCATCTATCTGTGTTGGATCCCGGAGATGCGGTCGGTCGGGGCCAAGAGGCCATTACACCAGCCATCGTTTATAGGGTCATCTATCTGTGTTGGATCCCGGAGATGCGGTCGGTCGGGGCCAAGGGGCCATTACACCAGCCATCGTTTATAGGTTCATCTATCTGTGTTGGATCCCGGAGAGGCGGTCGGTCGGGGCCGAGAGGCCATTACACCAGCCATCGTTTATAGGTTCATCTGTTTTCCCCAAAGAAGAAAACCATTTCCTTGATAAGTGCGGCTCTGCTGCGGCACCTCCTAGCTTCAGATGGTCTCCTGGCCATGAGGGCCACCAAGGTGGCTACTATAGTGGTTTCTAGAAGCCTACATGCAGTCTTCATACGGTTTTTATGGAAGCTTCCCGCCTTTTACAAAGCTGCTCCTTTCCCCTTTAGCTGCTGAGTTTTGGGTTTGCCCTTGTACCCGCGCCTCCAGGATCAGCGATATCACTTCTACTGGCTGAATCTTTATAGAAGGTTTTCCCTTTAGAGTAGAACGTGAGGAACTGTCGCCCCGGGTGCTCATAAATACGGGCCCTTAGTTGGTGGTCTAGAAGGACCCGGCTGGGGTTAGAGGCTAGTTCTCTGACCGTCTGGCGGAGATTACTTTAGCTCCGCCCTGATCAGCCGTCCCGCAGCCTTGACTATGGAGCTTCAGCCTACAACATACAGGCGATTGCCATTATATCAATCATATACCATGAGCTTCTGTTTCAGACTACTCCCCATGGCTTTACTGTAAAGCTTCAGCCTGAAACATACAGGTGATGGCCATTATATCGATCATACCAGGCTCAGTTTGTAGATTCCCCTGCCACCTCCATGCTGTCCATAGCGTTAGGAGGAGATGCAGAGCTTGAATCCCGTAGGAAACATTCTCAGGGATTCAAATCCCCTACTTTGAATTTGGGGCGCTGCCACTAGAGGGCATCCATCATCACGCACGGTGCAGCACTGCATCCCCTCGGAGCCAGCCGCTAGTCACCGGGACCTAGGCGCAGGATACAGAAGCATTTGCCACAGTTCCCATATCTTCATGGGGACGCCGCCGCAGCGTACGTCTGACGTCTTGGCATACGATGCGGCGCCGTGTCATCACTGGGAGCCGGCCGCCAGGACCTAAGCGCATGATGCATTTGTACCTGCTGCAGGTCCCGCGGCCTCCTGACCGCTCTCACCTTTTGTGCAAAGACGCTGCCGGCCCACGCGCCTGACCTCATCACATACGAAGCAGCACCGCTTTATCACAGGAAGCCGCCGCTGCTCCCGAGTAGGTTGGTACCTGAACTCCTGGTGTGAGAAAGAAAGTCTTTGTCCAAGCTCCGGCACTGAGAACTCTGCGTCCGTGGCATGCATCATCGCGCACGACGAGGCGCCGTACCTCACAGGAAGCCAGCCGCCGCTAGAAGCGGACTGATGCGGAGTGCAGCTGCACCTGCCGCGGGTCCCCCTACCGCTGATCCGGATCCTTGGTGCCGAATCCTGGATGGTGCCACAGCCCTTGAGCGCTCAGACCTGGCCGGTTACCCGCGCCCCGGTGAGTAAACAGTCCGGTCACAGACTGCTCCTAGCTTCCATCCTCGGCAAGGAGGACTCTGCTCTGTGTCCGTTTGGGACAGGAAGAACACTGGAGTCAGGCGGTGGGAGCGGGCCTTTTAAAGAACTCTTCCTGTCCCAAGGAACACAGGCGGGCGACCTCCACGTGGGCCGTCAGGGTGGGCGTGATGGAGAAAAGGTTTGTATTTTACGCAGTTAAAATGGGATTTTCTGCTGAAAAATGTGTATTTTTTGTTTCACTGGATTTTTTAACAATGTATTTGACCTTTTTGAGACTTTTCTTTAATCCCTGAATCGTTCGATCACTAGAATAACACACTGCATTACTTATGTAGTGCATTCTACTATGACTATCACAGCAGCCCGACGGTGGGAGGCGGAGCCTAGTAGACCGAGTTACATGGCGGAATTGAAGGACTTTGTCAGGACCTCCGGCTGCCATGAGCACCCCTGGGTACCTTGCGATTGCACTATGAGGTGGCCCCTCCCCCTGTCATCTGCTAACATGCTGCAGCTATTTATTGTGGCATGTAAGGGGTTAAACTGCCAGGATCTGAGGCTTCTCTGTTCCTGGCTGTTAGAGCAGGAGCCCCGCTGTCAGTAATCAGCCAAGCCATCACCTTAAAGAGATGTATGCAGGTTTAAAGCTCATTAGTGAGGTTATTAAAAGAGCACATTGTGGTCAGGAAGGAGTTAAAAGTAGTGATCATGAAGGTGTCTGCACTCCCATGGAGGAGCAGCCAGAAATGGCTGATAACAGGAAGCAATGGCACAGTATTATAGGGAACTGCTACAATCTACAAACGGCCGGTAAAGCACTGAATATTACACTATTGTACCCAACGTTATGAAATTTCTAAATCTCTGATTGCAGTCAGTGAATGGAAACTTGTATTCTTTGCATCAAGAAGCTGGAAACTCGTCCTGCTGCCCCCAACGCACGACTCCTGCCAGGAGGTGCCAGCGCTACAGCTGCGGGCTCGCCACGGTTCAGTCAGACATGATTAGCGCAGGTTTTCTGCTTCTGGGTGTCAGGAACATTGATACCCACTTATAGCAAGCAGAGATCTTAAAATGGTGGAAGCCCAATCATATTGTAACCCTGCCATCAGAGCGCTCACCTCCTGCAGGTTCTGGTCCTCTTGGCTCCACGAGTTCAGTATGCGGGAGCAGGAGTCGCTGACGATGAAGTTCACCTGTGAAGGACAGACGGGACATTTCTGGTTACGCGGTTTGTGGTTTACGCATTTCCAGCACAGGCGCCTGCATTCCATTCACTTCTGTAGGCAAGTCCAAGCGCTCACCTGTCTCCGCTGCAGTGAATGGAGCGGAGGTGCGCTCTGCTGCCCACGCTCTGGGCCTGCTGGGGGTCCCGGAGGTCGGAGCCACTGATCACCATGAGCCTCGTGTGGCGCAGAGTGTAAGCTCTCACCTCCCACCTGAAGGTTGCAAGTTCGATCCCCGCATAATTCAGGCGGCCGGCTCAAGGGTGACTCGGCCTTCCAGCATTCAGAGGTCGGCAAAACGAGCCCCCAGCTTGGAGGGGGGTAATCAGTAATAATTACCTGAAAGCTGCGGAATACGTTGGCGCTATACAAATACCAAGATCTATTTTATTTATCACGTTACTCCCCATCCAGGGAATAAGGGGTTAAAGCCACAGTCACTTCCGTATCAATGAAACGCAGACGGCGGCGCGGATCCCTCACGATTGGCGCAATTATTTAACATCGATTTGCCACAAAATCAGCAGATTCCAAGCTAAAATATGGCGCATGAAGGGGCGCGGGGGGGGGGGCTTGTCACCTTTATGTTCCACCGCTCCGGACCCCCCGATCAGCACAGACTGTGCTGACAACACTGCAGCCGCCTGGTTGGTATTGCAGGCATTGAATTCAATGGGAGCTGCGCCCGCACTACCAACCTGTGCCGCTGCCCTACAGACAATGCAGTCTGCTCCCTATGCTGTCCGTGCGGTCAGCGGCACCGCTAATCAGCTGATCAGCAGGAATCCCACCCATCCATTGGACGCCCAAAGTCCTAGACAATCCCTTTAAACTTTGGCCCTGGTCACCGGGTTCATTGGCGACAGTCAGGGGAGCGAGTCCACAGCGATCACACCATCCGGGGAGGCGCGTCAGCAGATTTAGGGCGTGTTTTTGCGTCCGTACTACAGATGCGTCCTTCGGTCCGACCGCGGGTCTCCAGACTTGAACTCTGAGCATCTTAGGAATTTTCGATGCCTGAAGTTTATGTCCGCATTGTGGGCACAACAACGCAGTCAGAGCCCGCCGCGTGCCACCCGCCAGAGGCCTCCTGGGCGTATTTGGGCGCTGTATTATGGGGGCAGTTTTCATTAGCACAATACGGAGAGCTTAAACCCGCTGATGTGAACTGCGGCACTCACACGTGTAGGAAAAACGTACCACGGATCAAAATCAACGGGATCAGGTACATGCGCGGTGACGACACACCTGTGTCCATGCACGGAGGCATCAGTGGGACCTTCTTCAGGTTTGGTTGGCTGTTTTTTTGCGCACGTGAGAAATGCTACGAACACGAACGGTTAAAAAAAAGTGACTTTGCAGTTCTGCTCCAGGAAAGCTCTGAAGGTTTAAGCGTCATTCCCACGAACGCGTTCACGCTCCGCATTACGCATCCGGTACAAACAGCCGAGAGAGCGCTCAGCCGCGTGATAAACAAATCATCATCATCGTTAATAAACCAACTGCGGTTGTAAACACGCACGTACAACCGCGGCAGACCTAATCCATGGGGCAGACCTAATCCATGGGGCAGACCTAATCCATGGGGCAGACCTAATCCATGGGGCAGACCTAATCCATGGGACAGACCTACGCATGCGTAAAGACGCAAAAAATACCAAATGTGTCGTGAAAACGGGCAGTTTTGGTCTGTAAAATGCTGCATATTTCACGGACTGGAACCGCGCCCAACCCGCGTGAACGAGCGCCAAGGCTGCCTGCAGAACTGCAAAAAGGTGGCACAATTATTGCGCGATTCAAGAGAAAAACGCTGAATTATGAGCCCCCGCTACTCAATGGCGTCATTCACATCTGCGAGGTTTTCAGCCGCACCGTCTTCCTGCATTTCACTGCCGCGCACAAACGGTTTTAACATTAGAAACATTGCGGCGGCAGCGACACGACGGATCGCAAAAGAATCGCCAACGCAAAAAAAACAAAAAACACGTCAACCCAGTTGTAATTTGGATGTGATGTTCAGCGATGTGAAGGCGCCCTGAGGCTTGGACAGCGCTGATAATACTGACGGCCGTTAGGGGGTTAACCTGGTATAACCCTGCAGCATAATGCCAGGAGGGCGGCTCCAAGCCCCGGCCCCAACGCTTCATGTATGGCCACCCCTCCCCCATCCTTACCAGTTTCTTGAAGGGGAATATGTCGTACATGATCCTGCAGTACTCCATCGACGCCTCCACCGTGCAGGTCCACAGCGACTTAGAGATGGGCGCCAGCGGGATGATCCCTTGGGTGCGGTTCTTGGTCAGCATGTCGAACTCCACGTGTTGCCTGCAGGACTCCGCCATGTACGGGCAGCGGTCCACCACGAACACCGTCTTGTGAGACTCCGAGAACATCTTCATCTTGTCCCTGGAAGAGAAGAAATGGTTACCAACGCAACGCTCCCCTCAACGGACGCGCCGATCTAGTAGGGAGCGCGACTGAAAGCTGGCGCCGTGCTTCCAGGCCAACCGTGCCACACCGCAAGCTTCTGCCAACCACAAACCACACTGGTGGAGCGGAGTTGGTCCCCTAAGGGCGCCTTCAGATATCGCACTTGGGAAACTGCGACTATGCTTAACCCCTTAAGGACCAGACACTGTGTGGCGGTTTTACTGCCCCATTTTGTTTCCTTCAGCCACCATTGTTTTGGGGTTTTTCCGTGACGTATGGGGCGATTTTTTTGAATATCTTATTTACTAACTTTTTTTCCAGTTTTATTGGGGGTAAAAAGCTAAAAAAAAAAAAAGGATTAACATTTATACCGTATACACCGGCGTATAAGACGATCCCCCAACTGTCACCTTATACGCCGGGAATACAGCGGAGCAAAAAAAAAAATAAAAAATCATTGCTCACCTCCCCCGGCGGTCTGCGGCGCTGCTGCAGGATGTCGCTCCCTCCTGGTCCCCGGCAGAGCATTGCTTTCTGAATGCAGGGCTTGAAATCCTCTCCTCCAGAAAGCTAATACTGTGATTGGCTAACACACGCCGTCAGCCAATCATTGAATGGCTGTGATTGGCTGAAGGCGCACGAGTGTTAGCCAATCACAGTATTAGCTTTCTGGAGGCGGGGATTTCAAGCCCTGCATTCAGAAAGCAATGCTCTGCCAGGGACCAGGAAGGAGCGACATCCTGCAGCAGCGCCGCAGAACGCCGGGGGAGGTGAGCAATGATTTTTTTTTTTTTTTTTGACACTTTCTTTTTTTTGTATTCCCGGCGTATAAGACGACCCCCGACTTCAGAGCAGATTTTTGGGGGTTCAAAAGTCGTCTTATACGCCAGTATATACGGTAGTTAGTTTTGGTTTTTTTTATTTAGTACATTTATGCTAAAATGAAGTGCGGTGGCGGCGGGATCCGCTCGGACGCTGTGGTCTATAACGTGTGGTTTGGGCTTACAGCGATGGTTTCCTTTGTGCCGTTTCCTCTCTATGTCCCCCATGACATCATGTGAGACCTCTGGGGCACACTGTAGCCGGGGCATCCATTAGTCACTGGCAGAGCTGGCCCGGGTCTAGTATGACCCTGCAGCTCTGCTGTAGCGGTCACATGACCCCCGCCTCCTGCAGTGGAAGGTACATTTCCACTTTCTAGTACACAGTGCTCTTTGAGCGCTGTATACTCGGGGAAGGAAAAGGCAGAAAGGGTTAAAAACCCCTCCTGCCTCCTCTTTCAGGTTATCAGCTGTCACCAACAGGAGGCTTAAAGCCCCGCTGTAATGTTACTATCGGCGCCGTATATTTATCATGCCTGGTCCTTAATGGGTTAAAAAAAAACCACAGCAGGCATTGCATTTACATACTCGTGAAGGCTCCTATAGAGAGTCTAAGACTGACTTGCAGGAATGCTGCCATCCAGTAGGTGGCGCTGCAGAGGCATTGTTCCATCTCCGTTATCTGCATATTACCCAGAGGAGCCTGCATGGACTCAGCTTCTAGGTGTCTCCCTAAGGAGAAAAGATGGCGTTCCTGATATCCGCGGGATTTTCACTTGACAAGAAAAAAAAACAAAAACCCGCAAGTTCTTCCAATAGTTTGATGGTAAGTCGCGCCGCGCTCGCTTGGGGTGCGAATACGATGTGATTTATTTTTTTAAAGAGCTCAAAGGAAATAATGGACGACTCCTAACAAGGAACCGCCCAGAAATGGCGCATGCAGCGAATTCTTCATCTTGCAGCGTTGCGGTGAGAGAAAAACCGCTCAAGTAACACATTAAGTACAACGGGTTAACCGCGTGCGAGATCCGCCCACATCGCTATACAGCGGACCGCGTGCATGAAATCGCCTGTGTGAATATACCCTTAGAATCCGACCCGCTAGTGTGAGCCCGGCCTACTTGTGGATAGTCGCAAGGGAAGAAGGACTGCGGAAGCCAATTGCGTATGGCCGTGTATGCGGGCGGTTTTCCGCGCGAATGTACATTTAAGGACAGCATATTGTACGGAACAACGACCGCGAGCAGGGAATGACATCACAAAGTAGCGCCCCCCCCGGAAACGCCCTTCTAGCGCCCAGGCGACATTCTCTTGTGCCGTCGTGGTGAGATGTTCCGAGAGCCTTCAGGACAGGATGCGGCGCTCTCCGCTCGGATGCGGCGCTGCTCCCCAGACTCCGGCCGCATGGTCTGCCTACCAATCTCCGCTTTCCTTATTCCATCTGGTCTCCTAGCAACTTGCGCATGAATCTGCGTCCGTATGCGCTGCGGATCGATCGCATCTGTAGAGACCAATGGCGCTCATGCACACAGAGCCCACGGCAAGACAGAGCATGCTTGGTTTCTTCTGCCGCTTACGGAATCCGCAATTCCTACCCGCAAGTGTGAGCAAATCGGCAAAAGTGCAGATGGCGAATTGCAGAATCCGCAGCGCAAATTTGTTCATGCGAGATCCGCCTTAAGTTGAGCATTTTCCTGAGGCATTTTGGCAGCCATATTCGGGCCGAGGGCCCCGGGGCCCCGAGATACTAGTCCACATCATCCGATTTACTTTTAGACTGCGGCACACGGGCGTAAAAATGCCCGTATGAAAGAGAAGCCGCGGTCACGTTTCTGCACTGCGGTCCACGATGGGCCTTGAACGGTGCTGCTAATGAGAGCTCCTTGTGGCCACTTGGTTTTGTCCTCCGTCCAGCGGTCCCCGCGGCTGCTCAGGGGGCTGTTAAGATGTCCCGCTTTAAAGCGCTTACAGAAGGTATTCAACAGCGATTAATGCGCCTCCTCACTGCAGCGGCGATGAGCGGCGGTACAAGCGCCGAAAGAGAACAGACAGCGCTCAAAAATTGTGCTGTGTTCAAACACTCCTGAGAAGCCCCAGTGGAATCAATAGGCAATGCTGCAGAGAACGGCCCGCGGGGGAGCCGCCCGCCCCACAGGCGGCCCGCGGGGGAGCCGCCCGCCCCACAGGCGGCCCGCGGGGGAGCCGCCCGCCCCACAGGCGGCCCGCGGGGGAGCCGCCCGCCCCACAGGCGGCCCGCGGGGGAGCCGCCCGCCCCACAGGCGGCCCGCGGGGGAGCCGCCCGCCCTACAAACTGCTTTTGAAGAGGTTTTCCTGCGTCTGAGGTCAGATGACTGTGGTAGTAACGATCCTCAGGGCGCAGTACGCTGCTGAAGGCTCAGCTAGCAGGGAGCGCTGAGGCGCCGGCAGGGTTTGCTATGGCGGCTGCGCAGGATAACAGCGAATAAGAGAAATGGTATGCATGCGGATCAAGGACAACGGCCGGCCGCGGCGCTGGGGGGGGGAGACACCGGACTCTGTTCAAGTACACAACTGATTAGTGATGAGGCTCCCTGGCAGATTATTACGGACCGCGGTGTAAAACCACCGTCACGGGATCCCTTTAAGTATGCCCTCCACCCAGCACTACAGCCCCGATCAGCTGGCACACGGGGCGATCAGCGGGCAGAATCATTCCGGTTCCCGGCCCCACGCACGCAGCCACTGGATACATGTGTCGTTCAGTGTACGCAGCAGTTGTCCGAGCGGCTGCTCACAGTGAATGGAGGCGGTGGGGAGCGATCCTCCTGTAGAACCGCCACGGGGCGAGCCCACGGACGGATTATCGCGGTCAGACACCCGCCGCAGTGTCCGTCCACAGACCCGTAAAACGATCCTCCCCGGCGGGGGCACGAGCGGGCATCAGCTGCGGGCATCGGCTGCGGGCATCGGCTCGTGGGGGAGAATCACAGCAGGTTTTAACTTGTGCAAAAAAATAAAAACCGCGCAGCCGGCCTCCATTACAGCCAATGTCAGCCGACCGCGATACTCCGCTGTGGGCACTGAGGACGCACCGCGGGGATCTGTGTCACATGCTGCACGGCGGCCGACACCGTCATGGCGGATCCAGAGAGCGACCGGAGATATCGAAGATCTGATTCGGACTGCTGCCCGGACGGCCTGAGACAACCGCGCCGCGCACCGGCCGTTTACGAGCCGTCTGGCAGCTTCACCAGATTCCAGCGCTACGTAACTTCCACACCGTGGGCAGCCGGCGTGGTAACGGCCGCCATCATGGTGGCGTTCCCACAGCTGCAACGTGAACGAGGCCAATGGTGTCCCCGAAGCACAACACACGGGGCACGTGACGGGCGCAGGCGCTTCAGGGGGCGGCACGTGACGGGCGCAGGCGCTTCAGGGGGCGGCACGTGACGGGCGCAGGCGCTTCAGGGGGCGGCACGTGACGGGCGCAGGCGCTTCAGGGGGCGGCACGTGACGGGCGCAGGCGCTTCAGGGGGCGGCACGTGACGGGCGCAGGCGCTTCAGGGGGCGGCACGTGACGGGCGCAGGCGCTTCGGGGGGGCGGCACGTGTCTCTGCGCCCCTCGGCCTCAGCAGTCACACGGGATGCAATCTAACAATACCAGCCGGTAACAATGTATAACAGAGGCTTCCATCACCTACTCCGAGCACCTCGGACCGAGATCAGCGGGGTCATACGGCAGCACAGGGCCCACACTGCCGGCTCTCCCTGCCCTTCATGTCTCCTCCGCGCTCTCACAGGCAGGGCCCGCCTGCTTCCTCCGCCATTGATGGCGACTTCGCCGATTCTTCCTTTTTGGTCCTATCTGCTCACCGTACATGATCCTACGTCACCTTATACCGCGCGCCGCGCAGGCGCACTCCAGAGCCGCAGTTGACTTCCGCTCTTTTGACAGCGACGCGGGCTGATGACGTCACAGGCGAGGACGGTGATGGCGGCTCTGTAGTCCTGTGACAGTTTATATGAAGCCGGATGTGAGCGGCGGAGACGGAGGGACGGTGACCGGGGCGGCGGAGAGCTGCATGCCAGGTAACTCCGGAAGATCCGGCTGGTGGGGCCTCTGACAACCCCGGGACCCTAAAAGCGACACCTGACACCCCGATATTCTCACTAATGAATATCCTGTATACCTGACACCCATGAACTGGCACAGTGTACTACCTGTATACCTGACCACCCCCCACAGGCTGGCACAGTGTACTACCTGTATACCTGACCCCCCCACAGGCTGGCACAGTGTACTACCTGTATACCTGACCCCCCCCCCCCCCCCACAGGCTGGCACAGTGTACTACCTGTATACCTGACCCCCCCACAGGCTGGCACAGTGTACTACCTGTATACCTGACCCCCCCACAGGCTGGCACAGTGTACTACCTGTATACCTGACCCCCCCCCCCCCCCCCCACAGGCTGGCACAGTGTACTACCTGTATACCTGACCCCCCCACAGGCTGGCACAGTGTACTACCTGTATACCTGACCCCCCCCCCCCCACAGGCTGGCACAGGGTACTACCTGCATACCTGACCCCCCCCCCCCCACAGGCTGGCACAGTGTACTACCTGCATACCTGACCCCTCATGGACTGGCACAGTGTACTACCTGTATACCTGACCCCCCCCCCACAGGCTGGCACAGTGTACTACCTGTATACCTGACCCCCCCACAGGCTGGCACACTGTACTACCTGTATACCTGAACCCCCCCACCCCCGGACTGGCACAGTGTACTACCTGTATACCTGACCCCCCCCCCCCCCCCACAGGCTGGCACAGTGTACTACCTGTATACCTGACCCCCCCACAGGCTGGCACAGTGTACTACCTGTATACCTGACCCCCCCACAGGCTGGCACACTGTACTACCTGTATACCTGACCCCCCCCCCCCCCCAGGCTGGCACAGTGTACTACCTGTATACCTGACCCCCCCCCCCCCAGGCTGGCACAGTGTACTACCTGTATACCTGACCCCCCCCCCCCCCCCAGGCTGGCACAGTGTACTACCTGCATACCTGACCCCCCCCACACACAGGCTGGCACAGTGTACTACCTGTATACCTGACCCCCCCACAGGCTGGCACACTGTACTACCTGTATACCTGACCCCCCCACAGGCTGGCACAGTGTACTACCTGTATACCTGACCCCCCCACAGGCTGGCACAGTGTACTACCTGTATACCTGACCCCCCCACAGGCTGGCACAGTGTACTACCTGTATACCTGACCCCCCCACAGGCTGGCACACTGTACTACCTGTATACCTGACCCCCCCACAGGCTGGCACAGTGTACTACCTGTATACCTGACCCCCCCCCCCCCACAGGCTGGCACAGTGTACTACCTGTATACCTGACCCCCCCCCCCCACAGGCTGGCACAGTGTACTACCTGTATACCTGACCCCCCTACAGGCTGGCACAGTGTACTACCTGTATACCTGACCCCCCCCACAGGCTGGCACAGTGTACTACCTGTATACCTGACCCCTCATGGACTGGCACAGTGTACTACCTGTATACCTGACCCCCCCCCCACAGGCTGGCACAGTGTACTACCTGTATACCTGACCCCCCTACAGGCTGGCACCGTGTACTACCTGTATACCTGACCCCTCATGGACTGGCACAGTGTACTACCTGTATACCTGACCCCCCTACAGGCTGGCACAGTGTACTACCTGTATACCTGACCCCCCTACAGGCTGGCACAGTGTACTACCTGTATACCTGACCCCCCCACAGGCTGGCACAGTGTACTACCTGTATACCTGACCCCCCTACAGGCTGGCACAGTGTACTACCTGTATACCTGACCCCCCTACAGGCTGGCACAGTGTACTACCTGTATACCTGACCCCATTTGTCTTTTGTCCTCCTCTTGCAGGAATATGAGTTGCACCATAGAGAAAGTTTTGTCTGATGCAAGATTATTGGTGGAGAGACTGCGGGAACATGACGGGGCCGCCGAGTCGCTCATCGAGCAGACCACCGTGCTCAACAAGCGAGTGGAAGCCATGAAGCAGGTCTGGTGATCATTTCCAGTTTGTCCACAGAGGACGGGGCGGTGGAGGAAAAGCCCCTAAATGCTCTTATTAATGCTGTAGAATGTGCAGTGAGGATTAGAGATGAGCGAACGTGTTCTTAACGAACACTTACGCACCCGGACACCGGCTTTACCGAGGACTTCAGTGTCCGCGCGTGAAGATTCGGGGGGCACCGGGGGGGCGGGGAGAGGCGCGGGCGGCTGCAGCGGGGAACAGGGGGGGAGCCCTCTCTCTCTCCCTCTCCCCCCCCCCCCCACTCCCCGCCGCACCCCCCCGCGCTGCCACGGCGACCCCCGAACTTTTTTCGCCCGAGCACGGAATTGCTCGCAAAGTTCGGTGTTCGGGCGAAAAGGGGCGGAGCCGAACACGTTCGCTCATCTTTAGTGATGATCCATAAAGGGACGGCCTGCAGAGGTCTAACCTGCTGTGCCCACCAAATACCCTGCAGTGTGGATAACACTAAAGAATCACTGCCTCTTCAGGCACCTTCTGCTCGTCTACCGGCTTGTAGTCGCGTCACTTCTGTAATATACACAGAAATGCCGCACAGTGTACTACCTGTATACCTGACCCCCCTACAGGCTGGCACAGTTGTTGTTACTGTAAATCACATTGGAAGCAGCTGCCACTAGAGGTCTTCCTCCCAGCCTCAGTGCAATCCACTGTCTGTTGTTAGGTACACAGCTTCATTAGAAAACAAGGGCACAGATGTTTTCCCTAGCAACAGGGGAGGGGCTATCTTCACAGGCTGCAGGCTGGCAGATCTGCAGACACTGTGAAAATGATCTCCACAATCCTTACCTCTCCTGCTGTTGCAGCACGTGGGTGTATGTCTGTTTGTGCGCACACATTACACACACGGTATAACGGATTTACTAATCATTTGGCCAGAATGTGTCTAAATGCCTGCTTGTCATGGGAAAGCATTTGGGCGGGCATTTAGATACTGCCTTCCTGCTGATTGGACCAGAGACGGTGCAATGCAGCGTGGGAAGGGCAAGGAAGTCAGGACAGTCACTCACAATAGCAATCAAGGGCCATGGCAGACCCAGACACCAGTGTAAGCCCTTCTGTGAACCCTTTACATGCCACGATGTACATGGATTGTGGCATGTAAGAGGCTAACAGCGGGGATCCATGTTCTCATCGATCCCTGCTGTTAGAGCAGGAGGCCAGCTGTCAGTCACTGCCAGCTCCCACTACAGGATGGTACAGGCTCAGCAGTGAGTACGTTTACATCCTATTGCATTAACTACCATCCTGCCAGGACAGAAGCTTATATCCTCTGGCGTTAAGAGGTTGAGGACCTTGTACAGAACCTGTCAGGCCTAAATGTTTGTTTACAGATCATTCGGTCATGTTAAAGGGCTGAGGATCAGCCAATGATGGAGCGCGGGCCCCTCGGCCGCGTGAAGGGGCCGGCGATGGAGCGCGGGCCCCTCGGCCGCGTGAAGGGGCCGGCGATGGAGCGCGGGCCCCCTCGGCCGCGTGAAGGGGCCGGCGATGGAGCGCGGGCCCCCTCGGCCGCGTGAAGGGGCCGGCGATGGAGCGCGGGCCCCCTCGGCCGCGTGAAGGGGCCGGCGATGGAGCGCGGGCCCCCTCGGCCGCGTGAAGGGGCCGGCGATGGAGCGCGGGCCCCCTCGGCCGCGTGAAGGGGCCGGCGATGGAGCGCGGGCCCCCTCGGCCGCGTGAAGGGGCCGGCGATGGAGCGCGGGCCCCCTCGGCCGCGTGAAGGGGCCGGCGATGGAGCGCGGGCCCCCTCGGCCGCGTGAAGGGGCCGGCGATGGAGCGCGGGCCCCCTCGGCCGCGTGAAGGGGCCGGCGATGGAGCGCGGGCCCCCTCGGCCGCGTGAAGGGGCCGGCGATGGAGCGTGGGCCCCCTCGGCCGCGTGAAGGGGCCGGCGATGGAGCGCGGGCCCCCTCGGCCGCGTGAAGGGGCCGGCGATGGAGCGCGGGCCCCCTCGGCCGCGTGAAGGGGCCGGCGATGGAGCGCGGGCCCCCTCGGCCGCGTGAAGGGGCCGGCGATGGAGCGCGGGCCCCCTCAGCCGCGTGAAGGGGCCGGCGATGGAGCGGACACTGGTTTGTTGCCTGATGACAAAGTACTTGCTGGTTGGCCGCGTATCTCGCTGTGTGAACAGGCAGATCTACAGCCGACCAATAATCTTGATGTGGGACTGAGCGATCATAGTAAGGATCTCCATACAAGCATCTGCCGTGTCTGAATGTCAGGGAATGACCGCTGAGCCACATTGTTACAATTGGTGACACCTACATCTTTCAGATTTAAAGGCCCTTCCGCTGCTGTTTTCCCAGCGGCTGCTGCAGCGGCTCGTGCTCCGCTGTGTTAGGGGGCAAAGATAGACTTCAGTGGGATGAAGGCTTTAAAAACCTTCAGCACTTGTTTTACTAAATGCACTTTTCCGTGTTGGTCCTACAACACGACATGTTGGGTACCGTCACTCTGACACACAGGACATTTACTGCGAATGCAAAAATATAGCAGAGTTCTAAGATGTAAAGCCTCCCCAATGCTTCCCCCCCCCCCCCCCCCTCCTGGTTCTCACACTCAGGTGGTCTTCTCCATTTTCCTGTTGCTCAGCTGTTTGTAATCCACTTTCAGGGATGTATCGTCTAGCAAACCTTGCATCTTCCAGTAGTTCACTGTCCTAACTTCCTTGCCCTGTGTTTCCATGCTAGTCCAATCAGCAGGGAGGCAGTATCTGAATGCCCGCCCCTCTGCTTTCCAGGATGATGAGATATTTAGACATTCTGGCCAATGGGAGGTGTGGGGGTGGGGAGGGTTCTCTTTCAATGCAAACAAAGGCTGGATGATTTAGTGAATCCTGCACTGGGCAGGGGGTCGGATCCGATGACCCCAGAGGTCCCTTCCAACTACACCATTCTATGATAGACCCACCATATGTGTATATAATGTGTGCAAACAAATGTAGACACACATAAGATGTAGCAGTAGGAGAGGCAGAGATTGTGGAGATCATAGTGTCTGCAGATCTGTAAGCCTGCAGCCCATCAGTATAGCTGAGCTGCCCTCTAACTGTGACGATAGCTCCCCCCTCTGTTTCTATGTGAACATCCCTGTGTCTTTGTTACTACAGAAGCTCTGTGCCTAATGACAGCGAGTGGATTGCAGAAAAGCTAGAAGGGAGACACCTAGTGGCAGTCACTACAAACGTGATTGAAGGTGCATTTACACGGCAAGATAATCGCTCAAACTGCAGTTTGAGTGACAGTTTTGAGCAATCACTTTTCATAAAGTCTTAAGTAGCTAATTAGCTACCTAAGAGCTTACTGGTATGTAAATGAAGGTTCCTGCTGTATGCAGAAGAAAGCGGGAGCGCTGTAATCAGCAAACAGCTGCTTTGTTCTCAGCGCTCAGCTGGTATCTCACTGAGAACAGGATCGCTAACGGCTGCTTTGTTCTCAGAGTTATTGCTGAGAGTTTCGTGCGGGATACCAGCAGAAAGAATGCTGCCAGCTGGTCTGCTGAGAACTCGCCCCGCGGCGCTGGTGAGGCTCACCCCCAATTTTTTTTTCTTAGCTTGCTAGAAATCGCCGATTAACAAACCATGCAGGCTGGCCGCACGTTTGAACACGATTATCACTCAAAAAATGGCTTTTGAGCGCCGATGGTCTAAATGGGCCATTACACTCGAAATCAACTAAACTCTTAATGCAAGTATATTCCAGAGAGGAGACCATGAGCCGGGACTGGTCTGAAGCGTTACGGCCCCTTGGGTGTAAAGCTCTTCCCATGCAGCGCTGCTGCCTCCCTGGTTTATGGTCTCTGTGCAGAAAGCTGCATGGGAACAAACCGAGCGATCGATGAGGATCAACATGTGAGACGAGGGCCTGACTGGTCTCCTGCCACAAGGTCGCCATCCCTGTCAGCATTTTCAGCTGCATAGACAAGCAGCATCTTCAGAAGACCCAGGAGGTCTGCGTAAACCACAGGAGCTTGCAATCCATTGTCTCTTTTACCTACAATGGGAAGCCAGTTAACACTTTAGGGTGATTTTGAGGTGCGAGTAAAGTGTGTGTTGTGGTTGCAGTACCAGGACGAGATCCAGGAGCTGAATGAGGTAGCGAGACATCGGCCGCGGTCCACACTGGTGCTGGGGATCCAGCAGGAGAACAGGCAGATCCGGGAGCTCCAGCAGGAGAACAAAGGTCAGTAAGGCCCAACATGGTCTGCTTACATGGCGCCGCATGCTCTACATGGAATTGTATCCAGCTTGGAAGGTTTGGATGTTACTGGGGAAGATGATGAGATCTTCCTCCAAAGTCTATAAATGCCCAAAAATCAAAAACCTGCGTGCCGACATCTGTATGCAGCGTAACTTCTCGCTTTCTGTCTCCTCCTCATAGAGTTGCGCACTTCGTTAGAAGAGCATCAATCAGCATTGGAGCTGATAATGAGCAAGTACAGAGAGCAGATGTTTCGCTTACTCATGGCGAGCAAGAAAGACGACCCGGGGATCATCATCAAACTGAAGGATCAGCATTCCAAGGTGATGGCACATGACTAAATATTATCACCTGCGAGATACATCCCAACTGACAGTGGCTACTGTAATACTGCCCCCTATGTGCAAGAATATAACTGCTATAATACTGCCCCCTATGTACAAGAATATAACTACTATAATACTGCTCCCTATGTACAAGAATATAACTACTATAATACTGCCTCCTATGTACAAGAATATAACTACTATAATACTGCCCCCTATGTACAAGAATATAACTACTATAATACTGCCCCCTATGTACAAGAATATAACTACTATAATACTGCCCCCTATGTACAAGAATATAACTATTATACTACTGCCCCCTATGTACAAGAATATAACTACTATAATACTGCCTCCTATGTACAAGAATATAACTACTATAATACTGCCCACTATGTACAAGAATATAACTACTATAATACTGCCTCCTATGTACAAGAATATAACTACTATAATACTGCCTCCTATGTACAAGAATATAACTACTATAATACTGCCCCCTATGTACAAGAATATAACTACTATAATACTCCCCCTATATACAAGAATATAACTACTATAATACTGCCTCCTATGTACAAGAATATAACTACTATAATACTGCCCCCTATGTACAAGAATATAACTACTATAATACTGCCCCTATGTACAAGAATATAACTACTATAATACTGCTCCCTATGTACAAGAATATAACTACTATAATACTGCCCCCTATGTACAGGAATATAACTACTATAATACTGCCTCCTATATACAAGAATATAACTACTATAATACTGCCCCCTATGTACCAGAATATAACTACTATAATACTCCCCCTATATACAAGAATATAACTACTATAATACTGCCTCCTATGTACAAGAATATAACTACTATAATACTGCCCCTATGTACAAGAATATAACTACTATAATACTGCTCCCTATGTACAAGAATATAACTACTATAATACTGCCCCCTATGAACAAGAATATAACTACTATAATACTGCTCCCTATGTACAAGAATATAACTACTATAACACTGCTCCTGTGTACAAGAATATAACCACTATAATACTGCCCCCTATGTACAAGAATATAACTACTATAATACTGCCCCCTATGTGCAAGAATATAACTACTATAATACTGCCCCCTATGTACAAGAATATAACTACTATAATACTGCTATGTACAAGAATATAACTACTATAATACTGCCCCCTATGTACAAGAATATAACTACTATAATACTGCCCACTATGTACAAGAATATAACTACTATAATACTGCTATGTACAGGAATATAACTACTATAATACTGCCCCCTATGTACAAGAATATAACTACTATAATACTGCCCACTATGTACAAGAATATAACTACTATAATACTGCTATGTACAAGAATATAACTACTATAATACTGCCTCCTATGTACAAGAATATAACTACTATAATACTGCCCCCTATGTACAAGAATATAACTACTATAATACTGCCCCCTATGTACAAGAATATAACTACTATAATACTGCCCCCCTATGTACAAGAATATAACTACTATAATACTGCCCCCTATGTACAAGAATATAACTACTATAATACTGCTATGTACAAGAATATAACTACTATAATACTGCCCCCTATGTACAAGAATATAACTACTATAATACTGCCCCCTATGTACAAGAATATAACTACTATAATACTGCCCCCTATGTACAAGAATATATCTACTATAATACTGCCCCCTATGTACAAGAATATAACTACTATAATACTGCCCCCTATGTACAAGAATATAACTACTATAATACTGCCCCCTATGTACAAGAATATAACTACTATAATACTGCCTCCTATGTACAAGAATATAACTACTATAATACTGCCCTCTATGTACAAGAATATAACTGCTATAATACTGCCCCCTATGTACAAGAATATAACTATTATAATACTGCCCCCTATGTACAAGAATATAACTACTATAATACAGCCCCCTATGTACAAGAATATAACTACTATAATACAGCCCCCTATGTACAAGAATATAACTACTATAACACTGCCCCTATGTACAAGAATATAACTACTATAATACTGCCCCCTATGTACAAGAATATAGCTACTATAATACTGCCCCCTATGTACAAGAATATAACTACTATAATACTGCTCCTATTACAAGAATATAACTACTATAATACTGCCCCCTATGTACAAGAATATAACTACTATAATACTCCTCTCTATGTACAAGAATATAACTACTATAATACTGCCCCCTATGTACAAGAATATAACTACTATAATACTGCCCCTATGTACAAGGATATAACTACTATAATACTGCTCCTATGTACAAGAATATAACTACTATAATACTGCCCCCTATGTACAAGAATATAACTACTATAATACTGCCCCCTATGTACAAGAATATAACTACTATAATACTGCCCCCTATGTACAAGAATATAACTACTATAATACTGCCCCCTATGTACAAGAATATAACTACTATAATACTGCCCCCTATGTACAAGAATATAACTACTATAATACTGCCCCCTATGTACAAGAATATAACTACTATAATACTGCCCCCTATGTACAAGAATATAACTACTATAATACTGCCCCCTATGTACAAGAATATAACTACTATAATACTGCCCCCTATGTACAAGAATATAACTAATATAATACTGCCCCCTATATACAAGAATGTAACTACTATAATACTGCCCCCTATGTACAAGAATATAACTACTATAATACTGCTCCTATGTACCAGAATATAACTACTATAATACTGCCCCCTATGTACAAGAATGTAACTACTATAATACTGCCCCCTATATACAAGAATGTAACTACTATAATACTGCCCCTATATACAAGAATGTAACTACTATAATACTGCCCCTATATACAAGAATATAACTACTATAATACTGCCCCCTATGTACAAGAATATAACTACTATAATACTGCCCCCTATGTACAAGAATATAACTACTATAATACTGCCCCCTATGTACAAGAATATCACTACTATAATACTGCCCCCTATGTACAGGAATATAACTACTATAATACTGCCCCCTATGTACAAGAATATCACTACTATAATACTGCCTCCTATGTACAAGAATATAACTATTATAATACTGCCCCCTATGTACAAGAATATAACTACTATAATACTGCCCCTATGTACAAGAATATAACTACTATAATACTGCCCCCTATGTACAAGAATACAACTACTATAATACTGCTCCCTGTGTAGAAGAATATAACTACTATAATACTGCTCCCTATGTACAAGAATATAACTACTATAATACTGCCCCCTATGTACAAGAATGTAACTACTAATATTCTTGTACATAGGGGGCAGTATTATAGTAGTTACATTCTTGTACATAGGGGGCAGTATTATAGTAGTTACATTCTTGTACATAGGGGGCAGTATTATAGTAGTTACATTCTTGTATATAGGGGGCAGTATTATAGTAGTTACATTCTTGTATATAGGGGGCAGTATTATAGTAGTTATATTCTTGTACATAGGGGGCAGTATTATAGTAGTTATATTCTTGTACATAGGGAGCAGTATTATAGTAGTTATATTCTTGTATATAGAGGGCAGTATTATAGCAGTTATATTCTTGTACATAGGGGGCAGTATTATAGTAGTTATATTCTTGTACATAGGGAGCAGTATTATAGTAGTTATATTCTTCTACACAGGGAGCAGTATTATAGTAGTTATATTCTTGTACATAGGAGGCAGTATTATAGTAGTTATATTCTTGTACATAGGGGGCAGTATTATAGTAGTTATATTCTTGTACATAGGGGGCAGTATTAAACTACTATAATACTGCCTCCTATGTACAAGAATATAACTACTATAATCCTGCCCCTATGTACAAGAATATCACTACTATAATACTGCTCCTATGTACAAGAATATAACTACTATAATACTGCCCCCTATGTACAAGAATATAACTACTATAATACTGCCCCCTATGTACAAGAATATAACTGCTATAATACTGCCCCCTATGTACAAGAATATAACTACTATAATACTGCCCCCTATGTACAAGAATATAACTACTATAATACTGTCCCCTATGTACAAGAATATAACTACTATAATACTGCCCCTATGTACAAGAATATAACTACTATAATACTGCCTCCTATGTACAAGAATATAACTACTATAATACTGCTCCTATGTACAAGAATATAACTACTATAATACTGCCCCCTATGTACAAGAATATAACTACTATAATACTGCACCCTATGTACAAGAATATAACTGCTATAATACTGCCCCCTATGTACAAGAATATAACTACTATAATACTGCCCCCTATGTACAAGAATATAACTACTATAATACTGCACCCTATGTACAAGAATATAACTACTATAATACTGCCTCCTATGTACAAGAATATAACTACTAGAATACTGCCCCCTATGTACAAGAATATCACTACTATAATACTGCCTCCTATGTACAAGAATATAACTACTATAATACTGCCCCCTATGTACAAGAATATAACTACTATAATACTGCCCCCTATGTACAAGAATATAACTACTATAATACTGCCTCCTATGTACAGGAATATAACTACTATAATACTGCCCCCTATGTACAAGAATGTAACTACTATAATACTGCCCCCTATGTACAAGAATATAACTACTATAATACTGCCTCCTATGTACAAGAATATAACTACTATAATACTGTCCCTATGTACAAGAATATAACTACCATAATACTGCCCCTATGTACAAGAATATAACTACTATAATACTGCCCCCTATGTACAAGAATATAACTACTATAATACTGCTCCCTATGTACAAGAATATAACTACTATAATACTGCCCCCTATATAGAAGAATATAACTACTATAATACTGCTCCCTATGTACAAGAATATGACTACTATAATACTGTCCCTATGTACAAGAATATAACTACTATAATACTGCCCCCTATGTACAAGAATATAACTAATATAATACTGCCCCCTATATACAAGAATGTAACTACTATAATACTGCCCCCTATATACAAGAATGTAACTACTATAATACTGCCCCCTATGTACAAGAATATAACTACTATAATACTGCTCCTATGTACCAGAATATAACTACTATAATACTGCCCCCTATGTACAAGAATATAACTACTATAATACTGCCCCCTATGTACAAGAATGTAACTACTATAATACTGCCCCTATATACAAGAATGTAACTACTATAATACTGCCCCTATATACAAGAATATAACTACTATAATACTGCCCCCTATGTACAAGAATATAACTACTATAATACTGCCCCCTATGTACAAGAATATAACTACTATAATACTGCCCCCTATGTACAAGAATATCACTACTATAATACTGCCCCCTATGTACAGGAATATAACTACTATAATACTGCCCCCTATGTACAAGAATATCACTACTATAATACTGCCTCCTATGTACAAGAATATAACTATTATAATACTGCCCCCTATGTACAAGAATATAACTACTATAATACTGCCCCTATGTACAAGAATATAACTACTATAATACTGCCCCCTATGTACAAGAATACAACTACTATAATACTGCTCCCTATGTACAAGAATATAACTACTGTAATACTGCCCCCTATGTACAAGAATATAACTACTATAATACTGCCCCTATGTACAAGAATATAACTACTGTAATACTGCCCCCTATGTACAAGAATATAACTACTATAATACTGCCCCCTATGTACAAGAATGTAACTACTATAATACTGCCCCCTATATACAAGAATGTAACTACTATAATACTGCCCCTATGTACAAGAATATAACTACTATAATACTGCCCCCTATGTACAAGAATATAACTACTATAATACTGCCTCCTATGTACAAGAATATAACTACTATAATACTGTCCCTATATACAAGAATATAACTACTATAATACTGCCCCCTATGTACAAGAATATAACTACTATAATACTGCCTCCTATGTACAAGAATATAACTACTAGAATACTGCCCCCTATGTACAAGAATATCACTACTATAATACTGCCTCCTATGTACAAGAATATAACTACTATAATACTGACCCCTATGTACAAGAATATAACTACTATAATACTGCCCCCTATGTACAAGAATATAACTACTATAATACTGCTCCCTATGTACAAGAATATAACTACTATAATACTGCCCCCTATGTACAAGAATATAACTACTATAATACTGCCCCGTATGTACAAGAATATAACTACTATAATACTGCCCCCTATGTACAAGAATATAACTACTATAATACTGCCCCCTATGTACAAGAATATAACTACTATAATATGGCCTCCTATGTACAAGAATATAACTACTATAATACTGCCCCCTATGTACAAGAATATAACTACTATAATACTGCCCCCTATGTACAAGAATATAACTACTATAATACTGCCCCCTATGTACAAGAATGTAACTACTATAATACTGCCCCCTATATACAAGAATGTAACTACTATAATACTGCCTCCTATGTACAAGAATATAACTACTATAATACTGCTCCCTATGTACAAGAATATAACTACTATAATACTGCCCCCTATATACAAGAATATAACTACCATAATACTGCCCCTATGTACAAGAATATAACTACTATAATACTGCCCCTATGTACAAGAATATAACTACCATAATACTGCCCCTATGTACAAGAATATAACTACTATAATACTGCCCCCTATGTACAAGAATATAACTACTATAATATGGCCTCCTATGTACAAGAATATAACTACTATAATACTGCCCCCTATGTACAAGAATATAACTACTATAATACTGCCCCCTATGTACAAGAATATAACTACTATAATACTGCCCCTATGTACAAGAATATAACTACTATAATACTACTCCCTATATACAAGAATATAACTACTATAATACTGCCTCCTATGTACAAGAATATAACTACTATAATACTGCCCCCTATATACAAGAATATAACTACCATAATACTGCCCCTATGTACAAGAATATAACTACTATAATACTGCCCCTATGTACAAGAATATAACTACTATAATACTACTCCCTATATACAAGAATATAACTACTATAATACTGCTCCCTATGTACAAGAATATAACTACTATAATACTGCCCCCTATATACAAGAATATAACTACCATAATACTGCCCCTATGTACAAGAATATAACTACTATAATACTGCCCCTATGTACAAGAATATAACTACCATAATACTGCCCCTATGTACAAGAATATAACTACTATAATACTGCCCCCTATGTACAAGAATATAACTACTATAATATGGCCTCCTATGTACAAGAATATAACTACTATAATACTGCCCCCTATGTACAAGAATATAACTACTATAATACTGCCCCCTATGTACAAGAATATAACTACTATAATACTGCCCCCTATGTACAAGAATGTAACTACTATAATACTGCCCCCTATATACAAGAATATAACTACTATAATACTGCCTCCTATGTACAAGAATATAACTACTATAATACTGCTCCCTATGTACAAGAATATAACTACTATAATACTGCCCCCTATGTACAAGAATATAACTACTATAATACTGCCCCCTATGTACAAGAATATAACTACTATAATACTGCCCCCTATGTACAAGAATATAACTACTATAATACTGCCCCCTATGTACAAGAATGTAACTACTATAATACTGCCCCCTATATACAAGAATGTAACTACTATAATACTGCCTCCTATGTACAAGAATATAACTACTATAATACTGCCCCCTATATACAAGAATATAACTACCATAATACTGCCCCTATGTACAAGAATATAACTACTATAATACTGCCCCTATGTACAAGAATATAACTACCATAATACTGCCCCTATGTACAAGAATATAACTACTATAATACTGCCCCCTATGTACAAGAATATAACTACTATAATATGGCCTCCTATGTACAAGAATATAACTACTATAATACTGCCCCTATGTACAAGAATATAACTACTATAATACTACTCCCTATATACAAGAATATAACTACTATAATACTGCCTCCTATGTACAAGAATATAACTACTATAATACTGCCCCCTATATACAAGAATATAACTACCATAATACTGCCCCTATGTACAAGAATATAACTACTATAATACTGCCCCTATGTACAAGAATATAACTACCATAATACTGCCCCTATATACAAGAATGTAACTACTATAATACTGCCCCCTATGTACAAGAATATAACTACTATAATACTACTCCCTATGTACAAGAATATAACTACTATAATACTGCCCCTATGTACAAGAATATAACTACTATAATACTACTCCCTATATACAAGAATATAACTACTATAATACTGCCTCCTATGTACAAGAATATAACTACTATAATACTGCTCCCTATGTACAAGAATATAACTACTATAATACTGCCCCCTATATACAAGAATATAACTACCATAATACTGCCCCTATGTACAAGAATATAACTACTATAATACTGCCCCTATGTACAAGAATATAACTACCATAATACTGCCCCTATGTACAAGAATATAACTACTATAATACTGCCCCCTATGTACAAGAATATAACTACTATAATATGGCCTCCTATGTACAAGAATATAACTACTATAATACTGCCCCCTATGTACAAGAATATAACTACTATAATACTGCCCCCTATGTACAAGAATATAACTACTATAATACTGCCCCCTATGTACAAGAATGTAACTACTATAATACTGCCCCCTATATACAAGAATATAACTACTATAATACTGCCTCCTATGTACAAGAATATAACTACTATAATACTGCTCCCTATGTACAAGAATATAACTACTATAATACTGCCCCCTATATACAAGAATATAACTACCATAATACTGCCCCTATGTACAAGAATATAACTACTATAATACTGCCCCCTATGTACAAGAATATAACTACTATAATACTGCTCCCTATGTACAAGAATATAACTACTATAATACTGCCCCCTTTGTACAAGAATATAACTACCATAATACTGCCCCCTATGTACAAGAATATAACTACTATAATACTGCTCCCTATGTACAAGAATATAACTACTATAATACTGCCCCCTTTGTACAAGAATATAACTACTATAATACTGCCCCCTATGCACAAGAATATAACTACTATAATACTGCCCCCTATGTACAAGAATATAACTACTATAATACTGCTCCCTATGTACAGGAATATAACTACTATAATACTGCCCCCTATGTACAAGAATATAACTACTATAATACTGCCTCCTATGTACAGGAATATAACTACTATAATACTGCTCCCTATGTACAAGAATATAACTACTATAATACTGCCTCCTATGTTCAAGAATATAACTACTATAATACTGCCCCCTATGTACAAGAATATAACTACTATAATACTGCCCCCTATGTACAAGAATATAACTACCATAATACTGCCCCTATGTACAAGAATATAACTACTATAATACTGCCCCCTATGTACAAGAATATAACTACTATAATACTGCCTCCTATGTTCAAGAATATAACTACTATAATACTGCCCCCTATGTACAAGAATATAACTACTATAATACTGCCCCTATGTACAAGAATATAACTACCATAATACTGCCCCTATGTACAAGAATATAACTACTATAATACTGCCCCCTATGTACAAGAATATAACTACTATAATACTGCTCCCTATGTACAAGAATACAACTACCATAATACTGCCCCTATGTACAAGAATATAACTACTATAATACTGCCCCCTATGTACAAGAATATAACTACTATAATACTGCCCCCTATGTACAAGAATATAACTACTATAATACTGCTCCCTATGTACAAGAATATAACTACTATAATACTGCCCCCTATGTACAGGAATATAACTACTATAATACTGCCCTCTATGTACAAGAATATAACTACTATAATACTGCCCCCTATGTACAAGAATATAACTACTATAATACTGCCCCTATGTACAAGAATATAACTACTATAATACTGCCCTATATGTACAAGAATATAACTACTATAATACTGCCCCTATGTACAAGAATATAACTACTATAATACTGCCCCCTATGTACAAGAACATAACTACTATAATACTGCCCCCTATGTACAAGAATATAACTACTATAATACTGCTCCTATGTACAAGAATATAACTACTATAATACTGCTCCTATGTACAAGAATATAACTACTTTAATACTGCCTCCTATGTACAAGAATATAACTACTATAATACTGCCCCCTATGTACAAGAATATAACTACTATAATACTGCCCCCTATGTATAACTACTATAATACTGCTCCTATGTACAAGAATATAACTACTATAATACTGCCCCCTATGTACAAGAATATAACTACTATAATACTGCCCCCTATGTACAAGAATATAACTACTATAATACTGCCTCCTATGTACAAGAATATAACTACTATAATACTGCCCCCTATGTACAAGAATATAACTACTATAATACTGCCATCTATGTACAAGAATATAACTACTATAATACTGCCCCCTATGTACAAGAATATAACTGCTATAATACTGCTCCCTATGTACAAGAATATAACTACTATAATACTGCCCCCTATGTACAAGAATATAACTACTATAATACTGCCCCCTATGTACAAGAATATAACTACTATAATACTGCCTCCTATGTACAGGAATATAACTACTATAATACTGCCCCCTATGTATAACTACTATAATACTGCTCCTATGTACAAGAATATAACTACTATAATACTGCCCCCTATGTACAAGAACATAACTACTATAATACTGCCCCCTATGTACAAGAATATAACTACTATAATACTGCTCCTATGTACAAGAATATAACTACTATAATACTGCTCCTATGTACAAGAATATAACTACTTTAATACTGCCTCCTATGTACAAGAATATAACTACTATAATACTGCCCCCTATGTACAAGAATATAACTACTATAATACTGCCCCCTATGTATAACTACTATAATACTGCTCCTATGTACAAGAATATAACTACTATAATACTGCCCCCTATGTACAAGAATATAACTACTATAATACTGCCCCCTATGTACAAGAATATAACTACTATAATACTGCCTCCTATGTACAAGAATATAACTACTATAATACTGCCCCCTATGTACAAGAATATAACTACTATAATACTGCCATCTATGTACAAGAATATAACTACTATAATACTGCCCCCTATGTACAAGAATATAACTGCTATAATACTGCTCCCTATGTACAAGAATATAACTACTATAATACTGCCCCCTATGTACAAGAATATAACTACTATAATACTGCCCCCTATGTACAAGAATATAACTACTATAATACTGCCTCCTATGTACAGGAATATAACTACTATAATACTGCCCCCTATGTACAAGAATATAACTACTATAATACTGCCCCCTATGTACAAGAATGTAACTACTATAATACTGCCCCCTATGTACAAGAATATAACTACTATAATACTGCCCCCTATGTACAAGAATATAACTACTATAATACTGCCTCCTATGTACAGGAATATAACTACTATAATACTGCCCCCTATGTACAAGAATATAACTACTATAATACTGCCCCCTATGTACAAGAATGTAACTACTATAATACTGCCCCCTTTGTACAAGAATATAACTACTATAATACTGCCCCCTATGTACAAGAATATAACTACTATAATACTGCCTCCTATGTACAAGAATATAACTACTATAATACTGTCCCTATGTACAAGAATATAACTACCATAATACTGCCCCTATGTACAAGAATATAACTACTATAATACTGCCCCCTATGTACAAGAATATAACTACTATAATACTGCTCCCTATGTACAAGAATATAACTACTATAATACTGCCCCCTATATAGAAGAATATAACTACTATAATACTGCTCCCTATGTACAAGAATATGACTACTATAATACTGTCCCTATGTACAAGAATATAACTACTATAATACTGCCCCCTATGTACAAGAATATAACTAATATAATACTGCCCCCTATATACAAGAATGTAACTACTATAATACTGCCCCCTATATACAAGAATGTAACTACTATAATACTGCCCCCTATGTACAAGAATATAACTACTATAATACTGCTCCTATGTACCAGAATATAACTACTATAATACTGCCCCCTATGTACAAGAATATAACTACTATAATACTGCCCCCTATGTACAAGAATGTAACTACTATAATACTGCCCCTATATACAAGAATGTAACTACTATAATACTGCCCCTATATACAAGAATATAACTACTATAATACTGCCCCCTATGTACAAGAATATAACTACTATAATACTGCCCCCTATGTACAAGAATATAACTACTATAATACTGCCCCCTATGTACAAGAATATCACTACTATAATACTGCCCCCTATGTACAGGAATATAACTACTATAATACTGCCCCCTATGTACAAGAATATCACTACTATAATACTGCCTCCTATGTACAAGAATATAACTATTATAATACTGCCCCCTATGTACAAGAATATAACTACTATAATACTGCCCCTATGTACAAGAATATAACTACTATAATACTGCCCCCTATGTACAAGAATACAACTACTATAATACTGCTCCCTATGTACAAGAATATAACTACTGTAATACTGCCCCCTATGTACAAGAATATAACTACTATAATACTGCCCCTATGTACAAGAATATAACTACTGTAATACTGCCCCCTATGTACAAGAATATAACTACTATAATACTGCCCCCTATGTACAAGAATGTAACTACTATAATACTGCCCCCTATATACAAGAATGTAACTACTATAATACTGCCCCTATGTACAAGAATATAACTACTATAATACTGCCCCCTATGTACAAGAATATAACTACTATAATACTGCCTCCTATGTACAAGAATATAACTACTATAATACTGTCCCTATATACAAGAATATAACTACTATAATACTGCCCCCTATGTACAAGAATATAACTACTATAATACTGCCTCCTATGTACAAGAATATAACTACTAGAATACTGCCCCCTATGTACAAGAATATCACTACTATAATACTGCCTCCTATGTACAAGAATATAACTACTATAATACTGACCCCTATGTACAAGAATATAACTACTATAATACTGCCCCCTATGTACAAGAATATAACTACTATAATACTGCTCCCTATGTACAAGAATATAACTACTATAATACTGCCCCCTATGTACAAGAATATAACTACTATAATACTGCCCCGTATGTACAAGAATATAACTACTATAATACTGCCCCCTATGTACAAGAATATAACTACTATAATACTGCCCCCTATGTACAAGAATATAACTACTATAATATGGCCTCCTATGTACAAGAATATAACTACTATAATACTGCCCCCTATGTACAAGAATATAACTACTATAATACTGCCCCCTATGTACAAGAATATAACTACTATAATACTGCCCCCTATGTACAAGAATGTAACTACTATAATACTGCCCCCTATATACAAGAATGTAACTACTATAATACTGCCTCCTATGTACAAGAATATAACTACTATAATACTGCTCCCTATGTACAAGAATATAACTACTATAATACTGCCCCCTATATACAAGAATATAACTACCATAATACTGCCCCTATGTACAAGAATATAACTACTATAATACTGCCCCTATGTACAAGAATATAACTACCATAATACTGCCCCTATGTACAAGAATATAACTACTATAATACTGCCCCCTATGTACAAGAATATAACTACTATAATACTGCCCCCTATGTACAAGAATATAACTACTATAATACTGCCCCCTATGTACAAGAATATAACTACTATAATACTGCCCCCTATGTACAAGAATATAACTACTATAATACTGCCCCTATGTACAAGAATATAACTACTATAATACTACTCCCTATATACAAGAATATAACTACTATAATACTGCCTCCTATGTACAAGAATATAACTACTATAATACTGCTCCCTATGTACAAGAATATAACTACTATAATACTGCCCCCTATATACAAGAATATAACTACCATAATACTGCCCCTATGTACAAGAATATAACTACTATAATACTGCCCCCTATGTACAAGAATATAACTACTATAATATGGCCTCCTATGTACAAGAATATAACTACTATAATACTGCCCCCTATGTACAAGAATATAACTACTATAATACTGCCCCCTATGTACAAGAATATAACTACTATAATACTGCCCCCTATGTACAAGAATGTAACTACTATAATACTGCCCCCTATATACAAGAATATAACTACTATAATACTGCCTCCTATGTACAAGAATATAACTACTATAATACTGCTCCCTATGTACAAGAATATAACTACTATAATACTGCCCCCTATGTACAAGAATATAACTACTATAATACTGCCCCCTATGTACAAGAATATAACTACTATAATACTGCCCCCTATGTACAAGAATATAACTACTATAATACTGCCCCCTATGTACAAGAATGTAACTACTATAATACTGCCCCCTATATACAAGAATGTAACTACTATAATACTGCCTCCTATGTACAAGAATATAACTACTATAATACTGCCCCCTATATACAAGAATATAACTACCATAATACTGCCCCTATGTACAAGAATATAACTACTATAATACTGCCCCTATGTACAAGAATATAACTACCATAATACTGCCCCTATGTACAAGAATATAACTACTATAATACTGCCCCCTATGTACAAGAATATAACTACTATAATATGGCCTCCTATGTACAAGAATATAACTACTATAATACTGCCCCCTATGTACAAGAATATAACTACTATAATACTACTCCCTATGTACAAGAATATAACTACTATAATACTGCCCCTATGTACAAGAATATAACTACTATAATACTGCTCCCTATGTACAAGAATATAACTACTATAATACTGCCCCCTATATACAAGAATATAACTACCATAATACTGCCCCTATGTACAAGAATATAACTACTATAATACTGCCCCTATGTACAAGAATATAACTACCATAATACTGCCCCTATGTACAAGAATATAACTACTATAATACTGCCCCCTATGTACAAGAATATAACTACTATAATATGGCCTCCTATGTACAAGAATATAACTACTATAATACTGCCCCCTATGTACAAGAATATAACTACTATAATACTGCCCCCTATGTACAAGAATATAACTACTATAATACTGCCCCCTATGTACAAGAATGTAACTACTATAATACTGCCCCCTATATACAAGAATATAACTACTATAATACTGCCTCCTATGTACAAGAATATAACTACTATAATACTGCTCCCTATGTACAAGAATATAACTACTATAATACTGCCCCCTATATACAAGAATATAACTACCATAATACTGCCCCTATGTACAAGAATATAACTACTATAATACTGCCCCCTATGTACAAGAATATAACTACTATAATACTGCTCCCTATGTACAAGAATATAACTACTATAATACTGCCCCCTTTGTACAAGAATATAACTACCATAATACTGCCCCCTATGTACAAGAATATAACTACTATAATACTGCTCCCTATGTACAAGAATATAACTACTATAATACTGCCCCCTTTGTACAAGAATATAACTACTATAATACTGCCCCCTATGCACAAGAATATAACTACTATAATACTGCCCCCTATGTACAAGAATATAACTACTATAATACTGCTCCCTATGTACAGGAATATAACTACTATAATACTGCCCCCTATGTACAAGAATATAACTACTATAATACTGCCTCCTATGTACAGGAATATAACTACTATAATACTGCTCCCTATGTACAAGAATATAACTACTATAATACTGCCTCCTATGTTCAAGAATATAACTACTATAATACTGCCCCCTATGTACAAGAATATAACTACTATAATACTGCCCCCTATGTACAAGAATATAACTACCATAATACTGCCCCTATGTACAAGAATATAACTACTATAATACTGCCCCCTATGTACAAGAATATAACTACTATAATACTGCCTCCTATGTTCAAGAATATAACTACTATAATACTGCCCCCTATGTACAAGAATATAACTACTATAATACTGCCCCCTATGTACAAGAATATAACTACCATAATACTGCCCCTATGTACAAGAATATAACTACTATAATACTGCCCCCTATGTACAAGAATATAACTACTATAATACTGCTCCCTATGTACAAGAATACAACTACCATAATACTGCCCCTATGTACAAGAATATAACTACTATAATACTGCCCCCTATGTACAAGAATATAACTACTATAATACTGCCCCCTATGTACAAGAATATAACTACTATAATACTGCTCCCTATGTACAAGAATATAACTACTATAATACTGCCTCCTATGTACAAGAATATAACTACTATAATACTGCCCCCTATGTACAGGAATATAACTACTATAATACTGCCCTCTATGTACAAGAATATAACTACTATAATACTGCCCCCTATGTACAAGAATATAACTACTATAATACTGCCCCTATGTACAAGAATATAACTACTATAATACTGCCCTATATGTACAAGAATATAACTACTATAATACTGCCCCTATGTACAAGAATATAACTACCATAATACTGCCCCTATGTACAAGAATATAACTACTATAATACTGCCCCCTATGTACAAGAATATAACTACTATAATACTGCCCCCTATGTACAAGAATATAACTACTATAATACTGCCCCCTATGTACAAGAACATAACTACTATAATACTGCCCCCTATGTACAAGAATATAACTACTATAATACTGCTCCTATGTACAAGAATATAACTACTATAATACTGCTCCTATGTACAAGAATATAACTACTATAATACTGCTCCTATGTACAAGAATATAACTACTTTAATACTGCCTCCTATGTACAAGAATATAACTACTATAATACTGCCCCCTATGTACAAGAATATAACTACTATAATACTGCCCCCTATGTATAACTACTATAATACTGCTCCTATGTACAAGAATATAACTACTATAATACTGCCCCCTATGTACAAGAATATAACTACTATAATACTGCCCCCTATGTACAAGAATATAACTACTATAATACTGCCATCTATGTACAAGAATATAACTACTATAATACTGCCATCTATGTACAAGAATATAACTACTATAATACTGCCCCCTATGTACAAGAATATAACTGCTATAATACTGCTCCCTATGTACAAGAATATAACTGCTATAATACTGCCCCGCCTCCCCCTCCCCGCCGTGGATGAGGATAGAACTGCTATAATAGCGCCATCTTGTGTTGGGTTGTCCTCAGGAGTTACAGAATCACATGGATAAGATCTCGGAGATGACGGCGGTGATGAAACGCGCTATTGAGATTGACGAACAGTTCGGTAACCACGATTGTGACCGGATCCTGAAGCTGGAGGTGAGCCGCGGTTGTGAGCGGGGCTCCTCCGTTCCTCCATGGTGTAAGTCTCTTTATCAGCGACGTCTCATTTATTTGTCTCTTTTCCTCGGCAGGAAGAGAACCGCGGATTACGGGAAGTCCTGCAGATCACGCGGGAGGCGTTCCTCAGCCTCCGGAAGGAGGATGCGCAGGAGAACCCGTCGCTCTCCATCTTGGTCCACAGCAGCGATCACAGCTTAAGAGAAAGCTGAGCGTCCGCAAGAGACCAACTCACAGAAACTGGAGTCGAAGTGGCTTCTGCTGCCCCCTGCTGGTGGACTGGAGAACTGCTGTCCCATCTCGGGTGGATAGAACAAGTCTGCGCCCCCTGATGTATTAGTCCTGTCTGCCTCCTCCCCCGTCAGCCGCTATCTCTACAATTAGACTGGAAACAAACTGATCTTTTAGGGTGAAAAGATGGCAAGTAATAAATGTTACTAATGAGTTTGCATAAGTCTTCACCCCCTCTTCTATTGGGGGGCGGGGTTATGTTCAGCAGTGGCCAATCATATTTGTGCTCCCGGTAGTAGTCTGCACTCCGCTGCCATTACTGATGGTGATGCTGCGTCCCCATATAAAGTTCGGTTCCTCTGGGATTTCCTTGACACTTTCTTAGCCGGTCGGTAAAGATCTTCAGCTGATTGTTGGGGGATCAGTGAGGAGGAGGGGGGGGCAAAAGAAGACGCCTCGTCTAACACAGAACACCCGAGCCGGCCGTACTCTGCGCAGACCTCCATCCTGTCTGCCAGAAGTCTGTGGGGACTTCACCAAGCCTACACCACCATCACCAGAAGACCCGCCGACCGCAGTGCGGATGGTGGGGGCAGCATTATGTGGCGCTGCCCTGCTGCTGGAATCGGGGCTTAGGTCATGAATTATGATGGGTACCGAACCTTCAGGCCGCGGCTAACGAGCCCAGAGGAGGAGATATTTCACCGTTCACCACGATAATCCAAAGCAGTTTGTGAATGGCCCAGACCTGACTGTCATTGGAGATCAGTGGGTGACCTGAAGAGGGCGCTGCACACCAGATGCCCTCACAGGCTGAGAGGTTTGGAGCTTCTACCAGGAAGAGCAGGCAAAGATCGCCAAGCCAAGGTGTGCCAGGCTGACGGACACCGACCCAAAGAGACTGAATGCTGCTAGTGGGGCGGCATCAACACCACATTAGTTATTTGTATTTACACAACCGCGCTTTTGGTTTTCTTCCACACTAAAGATTTTGGTTTGTTTTCCAATGGAATTGGGCAGCTAATGGAGTGGGGGAGGGGGTGGCGGGCGGGGTGGGGGGGGGGGGCGCTGAGGGTGGAAGCAGAGCCCAGATGACTTCTCTAATGACGGGGGGGGGGGGGGGGGGGGGGGGCTGACTGAGGGGAGGGGGAGGCGCGGGGCTGACTGAGGGGAGGGGGAGGCAGGGGCGCTGAGGGTGGAAGCAGAGCCCAGATGACTTCTCTAATGACAGAAGGCTGGCATCTAACGGGTGTGTAGCCTTCTGTCCACTGCTACGCTGGAAGATGGCGCCATTTATTTCCAGGGTGTTGTATAGGAAACTGATCTTGAACTTTAACCCCCGCATGAGCTTTGGTTTTTTTCCTTTGTCTCACCGGGCGGGTTTTCTAAAAACAATATATTTTTTAATGATGTGGGTGACGCGACTCAGGAACCGATCTGCACCTTCCTTGGCGGACTTATTGCTCCTCTCTGATCCACCATTACTACGGGTAGTTTCTGGGCAGCTGGGTGATCATCAGTATGGTAGCCACCACGGCTCACACAGCTTTCCCAGAGATCTTGCTCGTGGCGCCATAAGGGCCCCGTCACATGTGCAGATTCGTATCCATGGCAAACCTCTCTGCTTCAATGGAAAGGGAGAAATCTGTTGTGGATCTGCATTAATATGCGCTCTGCGCGGTGTGAACGCGCCTTACAGTAGAGCCACTCCCCGGAGTCAGTGCAGTCACTGGCACTGCCACCCCACTTGCCTGCAGCCCTGAATGGCTAAACTGACCAGTTCTGCAATTTTACACGCTGTGCTCCTGGTTAACGGCTAATTGGGGCTCCTGCCCGGATGTATGAGGGTGTGGATGGCAGGCAATACTCAGTCCTAATAGCCCAGTGACTAGCAATGAGCTAAAACACCGGCTGCATGTGCAACGTTGAGGCCTATTATGGGCTCCGAGGGGTTAAAATATGCATGATGGATGCAGTTTTAACTGTGCTGCATATAAGACGCGTACGCGTGACGCGGGGAGGGCGATTGGTGGCCATCTTGAATGGTGCTTAACTTTCCGTCAAACAGATCTAATATTTTCTTGGACTGCAGTGTGGCCGGCGGGTCTGACTAAAGGATGCAGCGCCGTAAGTGCGACAAATGTATAAACACCAACAAGTCTCTTCATATCTATAATCAGCACCGCTGTGTATATGGATATAACCTACTAATTAATGGGTCTGCGCTGCAGGCTCCGCCTCTTAGGGTGCGTTCGCACGGACATGATTATGCAGCATACAGGACGCATGTGGTTTCCGGACTTCGCCATTGATTTCATTGGGTTCATTCACAGTCGGGTGTTTTTGCGCTTCAGTAACAGTGCGTTGACTCGTCCGTACGTGCAGGTCGCCTCTGCAGCGGTAGCAGACATTTTGCGCGGTTCCGCTTCCTGGCAGTTTAAACACGCAGCGTATTTGTGCACCAAACTGCATGAAATCCCGTTGCCTTGCTGCCTCTTTGCGCACAGTTGATGTAAATGGGGCAGACGGTGTAATTACAGTGAGATGGAACGCGCTATTCACTGCGTCCGCAGCGGCTCCTTGTGAAATGCGCTTACGTCCGTGTGAAGAGGCCGTTGGCCCACCGGCTCACGCAGCAGCGTGAAAGGGGGGGAAATGTGCTGCAGACTGGTGACAGAGTTCGCCCCAGAGTCCCCACCAGAGTCCCCTCCGGGAGCGCGGTGCTAAGCGGGTATTCGCACACGGATGGCCCCTGCCTGTGAGAGGAGCACAGTGACGTCCGTCTGTTTCTACAGTCAAAGATGGAACATTCGATTTTCTATGGAAGCCTAAAAAAACCCGCCCGTGCGCCGACGCCTTTACCGCTTTAATTGTGCGATTATTAACCAGCGAGTGCGCCAATGCATTTATAACATTCACAGAAAAACTGCGACAAGAGTCTGGGCCCCTGGTGCTCGCCCCCACTAGCCCACGTGAAGGCAGCTGGAGCCCGGATTTACGTGGACGCCGGTTGCTTTGTAATGTGTGCGGAAAATCACATTTAATAGTAAACATTTGCGTCTCCTGTGATTTTATTCAGTTCCATAGGAAGTAATAAGCAATGGGGAACGGGCTGCGCCGCGGCTACCTGGGACCCGGAGAAATACGGGCTTAGAGGGGAAAAAAGTTACAAAAAGTGTCTCCTGCATTGAGGACCTGCCCCGTCACATAGCCGTAAATGGGTGCTGTGTAATACTTCCCTTTTCCTGTAAGGGCGCTGTAGGGCAATTGAATATTTATTGCTGTTTCCCCACAGCTCACTGATCCGTGGCGCTACGGGGACCCCACAGCCTTGTAAGGAATGGGTGTATGTGTAATGTGTAATTATATATATGAATGACTGGACACTAATTCTCCAACTTCTTGATGTCGTAGAAACATGAAATTTGGCACGAGCATTGTGTCATAAATAGGAAAAGCTAATGGGTCCCACCTCGATTGTTCAATTCTAAGCGCAAAAGAATTAGCGTCCAAATTTTGTGTATGGAATCTAATTCTCTCACTTCCTGATGTCATTTTATATGAAGGAAACGTCGCATGGTTGCCTCCCGTGGTGTTTCCTGGGTAACGCAGAGAACTATGCAAAATGGTGAACATATGTTTTTTCTCAGTATCTCTAAAGTAACCACGGCTTCATAAGACTTTCCGTGTGAACACCAGATAAACACCAGTACCAAATTAACTCGGGCGAAGCCAGGTATATCAGCTAGTATATGTGTGTGTATATATATATATATATATATATATATATATATATATATATACACACACACATTTATTGTGATTTGGGCTCCATGGAGTCATTATTCCTGCTGTGTATCAGTTTGGGCTGTGGCTGCCGCCATTACTGTACAGAATATATATATTTAGTTATATGCATGCCGGCCGCCATCTTGCTTCTGAATGACCTCGTTAACATTAGTATGTTTGTAGCGATGCAACATAATCCCCCTTGACTAACGCTTAAGCTTCTGCCCGCCTCACCCCCAAAAAGGGGAGACAAAAACTGTGGCCCGCCAGGAAAACCGCCATAGAAAGTAACAAAATGCAGGCAGCATCGGGGCCTCTAGGGCCAAAACACGCTGGGCGGTAAGGGGTTAAGAAAGCTGGTGTGTCCCAGCCTGTGACTGTTCCTCAGCGCCCGCTGCGCCCGCGCCCGTCTCTTCGGACCCCCTGACTGTAAGGCCTTGTCACACACAAATATCGCTCAAAATTCATTCTAACGAGCAAAAGAGAGAAAGTAAATGAGTATCAAACATGGCGGCCGCTCTCGCTCTGCGCAAATGCTTCAAGCTCCGCCTCTCAGAGGAGGAGAAACGCTGAGCACGAAGCCCACCAGCAGGACTTTCAGTTTGAGAGCGCTACACGAGCGGCGATGACCTTAGCGGTGACGTCAGCCCATGTAATAGGAGTCGGGTCCGTCTGCGCCGCTGGTTTGATCAGCTGTTTGAAGCCACAAGCCGAGGTCTGCGCCTTCTCCACCCGCCGGTGATGTCACAGTCACATGGCCTTCAAGTGAACGGGACAAAGCCGCAACAAAACGTACAGCGCCGGCTCTTCAAGCAGCTGATTGGCCGGGATCCCAAGCCGCGGACTCCAACTGATCCGAAAACGGTGACTACTGAAGTCTTGGAAAACCCCCTTTAAATGGAATTCCCTGGGCCAACACATCGCTCTTTGTGCACGACCGTTCAGCCAATCACCGGCTTCAGCGATCATGTGACATTCATGGCAGTGTCACATGCACAATAAAGAGGGACCGGCGCTCCTCTGCTGGATCGGGTGGACAGGAGTATGGCTTATGCTTCTATTTTAATAACCCCCCCCCCCCCTCCCCCCGGAAGAAGGAAAAGTCACAAAAGTCAAATCCGTTAAATCCTTTATTAAAAACAAAAATACAAAATTATTTGCAGCGTGACACTTTACTGCGTGTAGTAAATACGGCTCTCAGTAGGTGAGTGTTAAAAAACTCAGAACGTGGAAAACACAGAACAGAAGTGGTTATGGGGGGGGGGGGGGGGGGGGCCCTGAGAGAAGTGGCATAAAGCAGAGGGAGGGGCAGCGACGCCATGTTAGAAGAATCCCAAAGGGAGGGTGATGAAACACCGAGCGGAGATACGTCTGCGGGCGCTGCTCCGGGTCCGTGGCTCTACAGCATCCTGCGCCGTGAGGTTCCACTATCCTAGGTGCTGCAACCAACCCACAATCCCTTGCTCCTGCCGAGCTGCACTTTAGCGGTTTTGCTTTGCAGATTGCGCTGTGGCATGGGCTGCTACCGCAGGTTGAGTCCTATTGAAATGAATGTGACTCAGCCTGCAGTACCAACTCTGCCCACTGTACAAGGTACAGAGCCATCCACTTCCTGCAGCTACAGATGCAACAAGCTCCAGGCATTTATAGATATTGCTCCAACTTATTAGATATTCCCTGGTCCCCAAAATCTGACCTTGGAGGTCTACACAATAGCAGTGGTGCGGCTCACATAAATCCCGTCTACATCAGCACTAAATTCTATTCTGCTTCAGAAGGGGCTGTCACCCAGGTCTTGAATGGCAAACCTGCCGTGTTTTGCCACAAATCTGGCTATGTAGTGCTGTATAACTAGGTGGCATAAAGTCTTAAAAGGGGTTGTCCCACTTTTAGCTGTTTTTGCTGCAGGAAGAAGACAGCTCCATACATTGTGCAGTGGCCAAAGTTGGTACTGCAGACCGAGTCCCATTTACTTCAATAGGACTCAACCAGCTGCACAATGTATGGAGCCGTCCGCTTCCTGCAGCTAAACGACTTGACATGAGACCACCCCTTTAAGAAAGCTGGGTAACAGTCACATGCAGTTAGTCCGCACCCAGCTTACCTGTATACAAATATAACCGAGACCCAGCTGTATCTCATTACCCTGACTGAAGGCCAAGGACTGGGTGACTGAGCAGCTCCTAACATCTTGCAGGGCCCCTTTAAAACCTTGTATAAGGATATATATATATAATCCGCCATAGTGTTTCCAAGTCTCTATTTCGCGATAGACTCCGCTCCGATACATGGACAGCAGTGGAGGAATGTCCCGAGGTGAAACTGCGACCATTCGAGCGAGCGCTGCCTCTGACACCATCTAAAGGGGCGCCCCAGCCACAGTCCGGTTAATAAAGCAGAGACCAGGCAGCTGACACACACTGGTTGCTACGGCCATTAGTCCATAGCAACTAGCTTATACTGGATGGATTACTCAGGCCTTTATGGTACAGCTTACTGGCATTGAGCCGACAAGCTTTTTCATCACTTCCTGCAGTATTAATCAGATTTCGGTGGGGAAGCTCGTTGGGTTGGAGTCATTTCAAGCAGCTAAAGGCTTCCGGCTGAACGGAGATCAGGCAGTAGTCAGCGGGAAGCTGCCCTGCTTGCCAGTGGTTTCCTTCTGACTCCTCCCCTGCAGCAGAAGCCGCCACAAAATAATACTGAATTGCGCCTTTTGTGCAGTCCCAGGTAAACAAGTTTCTAGTACGTCAGAGCAGCCCTGTGGTGGCAGCGATGCGTTTCAACAAAGTTCCTTTCCTCAGACCTGCAGCTGTGATGAGTCCGGGCTACAGGGTTTCCTCGGCTATAGCAGCAGGGGCGTCCTCTCCCCTAGGGGCTGCTCCTTATGGAAGCAATCTCTTATCCGAGCCAGAAGGCGGTCCTTCAGGGGGGGCGTGTGGTAAATGGGGTCCAGGATGTTCGTGATGCGCCGTTCTTGGTTGCGTTTCCATATCACGTAGGGGGTTGGTGGGAAGGCCGGTCTATCCCCCTCCCTACAGACCTGGGTGGTCACACCGGTGACCAGGAGGATCACCCAGACTGTGAGGATGATGAAGTCTGTGGAGAAGAAAGAAGTAGTCAGTCCGGAGGGGGTGGGGAGGACATCATTCAATGTTGTTGAATGGCTGTGATTGGCTAACGCAGCACCAGCTTTCATTGGCTGACACTGCCTGAGTTAGCCAATCACAGCATTAGCTTTCTGGAGGCGGGGATTTCAAGCCCCGCATCAAGAAAGCAATGCTCTGTCAGCGAGGAGCAGGGAGCGATAGCCTGCAGCAGAACGCCGTGGGAGGTAAGTATTTTTTTTCCTACACCGTATTCCTGGCATATGAGGTGACAGTTGGGGGGTCGTCTTATACGCCATATATATATATATATATATGATTATTTGCCTTTTTATTCTGCATGGCAAACTCTAAAAAAAGAAAAGGGGAAAACAAAAACAGTCCGTGTGCCCCAAAAGAACTACAGCCCATCATGCTAAGAACACGGAGGGCGGTCCGTGAGAGAAGAAAGCTCGGACTGACCGGAGGGAGACCGACCGACCGGAGACCGACCGGAGACCGACCGGAGACCGACCGGAGACCGACCGGAGACCGACCGGAGACCGACCGGAGACCGACCGGAGACCGACCGGAGACCGACCGGAGACCGACCGACAGATATACACACATATAAAAATTTAGATTTATAAAAAAGATCTTTAATGTGCAAAAGTAGAAAAACCCTTAAAAAATAAATAATTCTGGTTTTATAATCGTACGACCCGCGGAAACTGCAGTGAGCGCTATGGAGGGGAAAGCAAACTTTTTTTCACCCTTCCTTCCAAAAAAATAAAAAAGACTAAGTTCTCCATTAGCTGTAGCCCAGTATGGCCGGAGGGCGGAGCGCGGCCCCCAGGCGGAGCGCGGCCCCCAGGCGGAGCGCGGCCCCCAGGCGGAGCGCGGCCCCCAGGCGGAGCGCGGCCCCCAGGCAACTTCACAGTGGAAAAAAAGGTTATGGTTTTTGAGAAGGGAAGATGAACATCCCAAAAGTCGCTGCATCCTCGGCCGACAGCATTGTGGCGCAGCCCATCATTGAGGAGGTGCGCTACACGGACGGATGTAGAATAGACTCCGCCGCGATGGAGCTCATGTCTGCGAGGCCCCGCTGATCTCCGTGGGCGCTCAGAACGCTGCAGTAAAAGCACCCTGTGACACAGGCTTCAGGCCGCGCTCACACGGGGTCTGTCTGCGCCTAACGCTGGCCGCTGTCAATCACCATCAATGGGGCCTCCCAGACCTGCGGCAGAGCGGGCCTTCTTCAAGCGCCGTCTGCTCTATTTTCCTGCGTTTCCGTGTTTTAATGCTTTGCCCACTGAAGTGGACGGGGTGCGTGGTCAGCGGTGGAATGTGGTTGCCGCGCTTCGGACTACTCTTTCAGTTCTGGCTCGGCTGTGTGAGTGGGGCCCAAGGGGTTAAGGACGGGATCGCCTCGGCTGAACGTTCGGCTTCTCTTACCGTTTTCCAGGAATGGAACGCTGCTGTAGGCGGTGCTGAAGCTCCTGTTTAGCGCCCTCTTGAGGACATTTAAAGTGATGTAGCTGAGGCTGGTGTACAGGTAACAGTCGATGGCCAAGACCACCATGTAGGATCCCACCGCGCTGCAGCTCAGGATGTTCAGCTAGCAAGAGGGGAAGAAGCGCGTTAGTCCTGCTGGGAATCCCCGCCGGGGCGCAGCCCTTCATCTATCGCTCTGAAGCAGTGGGGGAAGGGGACGGACCCCGACATCCCAGCCATATGATAAGGCAGCGTTCGCATCTGTTGGACCCTGGGGTGCAGATGCAGCATACAATACCAGACAGCGGAGCACGCTGCGCTATTGTGTGCAGGAGAGATGGCGGCAGTGGGCGGCGTCCGGCTCTGCTGGATCCTCTGTTCCTGGTTTTTCCTTTACATGGCGGAGCTGAACATCGCCCGATGCCAGCTTACCACTCCCGCCACCCGCCGTAGACGCAGAGTACGGAGCCGTTCACAAGAGAAGCCATTTTCTTTCTGGATACGTTTTTATTCTCCTTGAATGATATGAAGACGCCGTCATGTGACTTACGTCATGCAGAAAAGAAGTTGTGCAACTTAAATCTGTGTCTTGTGAACTTCGTACCCATAAAATGTATGAAGGGGAAATATTGCGCAACACGCAGAGGTGGTCACATGACTGCGGCCGTGAATCACCACGCCGTTTTACTGCTCCCAAACAGTTATGTCATTGAGTGAAGCCACACCCCTTTTCTGTACAAGATACTCACGGTCTTTGGGAAGGGGAGGAGACACGCGGGGCACCATCAAGGCGATACAGGTGAAGGTCAACCAGAAGAGGCTGTCGTTCCGGAAGGTGGCGTAATCCCCTGTAGGACGGACACACAGGTGACTCGTAGGAGAAGTGAGGCAAGCCTCCATTACTCTGTTGCATTGCTGTGTGGTGAATGTGAAGGTAGGGGGGCCTGTGGGCTGATTGACAGCTGCTCCCGCACAGATTACTGGACACAGCCTTAAAGGGCCCCATCATATCGGAGTTTAGTCATCCGAACCAGCTGATAGGGGCGAAGCGACTCTCTGATGTGCGTGAGGGCAGCTCAACCTTTCCCCAACAGACAGAGGTTAAGCAACATTTTGGGAATTTGGGGTCAAAGTTGAAATACGCCCCCCCCCCCCATCTAGAATAATGGGTGTATACAGATTTATAACACCTTTACAAAAAAAATAAAATCTAGGTCAAAATCGCGCATCCAGGAAAATTTTGGGTGTCATGATGGAAGACGGACAGACCGCATAATAGTCAGTGCGATCCGCTGGGCGCAGTTCTGGTATTTTCGTGTGCTCTGAGGACTCAGACAGTGAAATAGAAGCACAGAAGAGAAAGGGGCCCCGATACCAAATCAGTATTGGCTTCATTCATCTCTGATCCTGCTCTGAGGGGGACAGACTAACATGACTGCAGGGTCAGACTGCACCGGTTTGTAGTCTGTTACCATGGCGACACAATCTTGTTCTTGGAGAGCATTCAAATGTAAAAGCAAGATAAAAGGATTGGATTCGGTTCCAGGTAACCCGGGGTGACCATTTCTTACCTATTGGGGTGAAGAAGACAATGGACGCCACGAGGAATCCGAGCACCAGCCCCACCAGCAGTATGCAGAAGTAAATGCAGCCGAATCTCCACCAGTAACCAACCAGCATCAGACCACCAACAACACCGGTCAGTGCAGTCAGCATCAGACGAGCTGCGGGAGACAAGCGGAGGGGTGAAGGCTCTGCGGGTGGGAGGGTCCACCAGCTACCAAGGGGAGGAGCCTGTGTGAGACTAGGTGATTGAAATAGCGGTCTCAAGGGCACCAATATGGCTGACAATAGAGACCACCAGGCAGCTACTTCTCCAAGTGACTGAGCCATTTACCATATCATCGGCGCTCGGCTTACCATCGTGGTTGAGAGGCGTGACATTCGTCAGGAGAACAAACATGAAGAATCCGAAGATTATAAACCCCATGGAGAAGAAATCTGAACAGAAAGGAGGACAGAAGGCATGACAAGAGGCAAGAACTGACAACGGCACACGAGGGGTGTAAGAAGAGCTCGGAGGACTCACCAATCTTAAGATACCGGTGCCCGAAGAAGCAGATGAAGAGGCCGAAGACTGCGCCGAACGTGAAGAACACTTTGGTGGAGGTTTTACCTACGAAGAGAAGGTTATAACGCACGCTTGTATTCTGACCTCTCGGCTTACCCGCCCTTCAGACTCTGCTGTGTGTTCACCTAGGTTCGCGCAGTTGTCCGCTGCGGCGCTGAAGTTGCAGGCGTAAGTATGGACCTGGCACGTAGGCCGCAGACGTGTTCAGGAGGGGATCACGGACAACCACGTTGTAAATGACTCCTTGTCCGGGGACAGAAGAGAAGGACATGGTGGTTCTGTCGCTGGAGGTCAGAGTGGCCAGCTGGGGAATAACAGCGACACCATTAGGGACAGACAGCGAGACCCCCAACCACTGTTACTGGGGGGTTCTGTCCAACTGTAACCGTCTGCCTTCATTTCTATGATCACAGAACTACATGGAGTGTAACCCACTGGACCCACAAGTATAGTGGCAATAATCTCCTTCTCTGCCCTAGACCACCAAGGACCATAAACCCCCGTCTCTGCCCTAGAAGGGATAGTAGCATTAAGCTTCTCTGCCCTAGACCCCCAAAGATAGTGAACACCTTCTAAGTGGGTGCTTACTAGGCCACTACTATTCCTTGTGCCCTAGGCCACCAAGGATAGTGGCAGTAACCCCCTTTGTCTGCCCTAGACCACCAGGAACCATAACACCCTTCTCTGCCCTAGACTACCAAGGATAGTGGCAGTAACAGCCTTGCCTTCTCTGCTCTAGACCAACAGGAATAGTGGCAGTAACCCCCCTTTCTCTGCCCTAGGCCACCAGGGACCATAACCCTAGACCATCAGAGACACTGGCAGTAACCCTATTCTCTACCCTAGACCACCAGAAATAGTGGCAGAAATCCCCTTCTCTACCCTAAAAATCACCAGAGATTCTTATGTTAATGTTTGCTGCACCCTAGACCACCAGGGATGTGACCAAATACCCTGCAGCCATTTATAGTCAATTATTTGCCACTTTATAGCAATATTTGCTACCATTTTGGTTCACTTAGGCGCCCAGCTTCAAAGGGAACATATGACACCCCAATTGCAGTAGCATAACATAGGAGACAAAGTCCATCCAGTTCAGCCTGTTTCCATCCCGCCTTGTTGATCCAGAGAAGGAAAATAAACCCAATCAGGCAGAAGCCAATGAAGCCTGCCACAAAATAAATACTGAATATAAAGGTTCCTCCCACGACGTAACCCTCCATCTGTGCCCTCCCACGCCACCCAACCCATTGCTGCTGGGAGACATTCCTTACCTTCACCCCGTTGGCAGAGATCTGCGGGACCAGCGACATCTTCTGCAGGTGCGCCAACAACACCGACTCATTGAGATTGTTCTCCGGCAAGAAATACTGGAAGACATCGTACTGAAGACGCCACCTGGACTCCTTGGCCCGTCTGGACATCGCAGGCCGGAGGAGTTGCGTTTCTACAGGGAAGAGTCACATATGTCACCCTGACTGTAGTACCCCCCACGCTCCTAGAGGCGGATAGTAGCTATACCTGGCATGCCCCCAAATTGGCAGGGGCGAACGTGATGATCGTTTCGTAGAGATTGTATTGGAGGTAAACATTCGGGTCAACGTCCAAGCTGAACTCTAGGTTACAGGCTCCGGGGATCGGGTCTAGGGACAGGAGAGGTCACAGTTCACACCCGCTAGGTATACCTGTTTCTGGGAAAGCTGGGTGACAATATGGCCGCAATTTGAGAGGGTTGGGGGATGAGTAAAGGGTCTTACCGCAGACCGGTACATACTTCTCTCTGTGTATGGGATGGTGATGGCAGATGCCAGCAGGGTATCCGGGTAGGAGGTCTGCAGGTACCAGGTGCACACGGTTTGGTTGGTGCGAAGCATGGTGATCAGTCCAGCGTCGTTACCAGTCTCAGAGTCATTTATATTTGGGATCTGAAAGGCAAGAAAGATCGAAGTCAGTCTATCCGAAGGAATGAAGAAGCGCAGTGGAGATTTATTAGCAGTGGGTGCAGGACTCGCTAGTGGCGGGGACTAGGCCTCCCGTGAGGGCAGAGCTCCCCCCCCCCCCCTTCCCCGAGCGCCCGGGGACCAGGCCTCCGTGAGGGTAGAGCTCCCCCCCCCTTCCCCGAGCACCCGGGGACCAGACCTCCCGTGAGGGCAGAGCTCCCCCCCTTCCCCGAGCACCCGGGGACCAGACCTCCCGTGAGGGCAGAGCTTCCCCCCTTCCTGAGCGCCCGGGGACCAGGCTTCTTGTGAGGGCAGAGCTCTCCCCCCCCCTTCTCGAGCGCCCGGGGACCAGGCCTCCCGTGAGGGCAGAGCTCCCCCCATTCCCGAAGCGCCCGGGGACCAGGCCTCCCGTGAGGGCAGAGCTCCCCCCCCCTTCCCCGAGCGCACCGGGGACCAGGCCTCCCGTGAGGGCAGAGCTCCCCCCCCCTTCCCGAGCGCCCGGGGACCAGGCCTCCGTGAGGGCAGAGCTCCCCCCCCCTTCCCGAGCGCCCGGGGACCAGGCCTCCCGTGAGGGCAGAGCTCCCCCCCCCCTTCCCGAGCGCCCGGGGACCAGGCCTCCCGTGAGGGCAGAGCCCCCCCCCCCCCCCCCTTCCCGAGCGCCCGGGGACCAGGCCTCCCGTGAGGGCAGAGCCCCCCCCCCCTTCCCGAGCGCCCGGGGACCAGGCCTCCCGTGAGGGCAGAGCTCCCCCCCTTCCCGAGCGCCCGGGGACCAGGCCTCCCGTGAGGGCAGAGCTCCCCCCCTTCCCGAGCGCCCGGGGACCAGGCCTCCCGTGAGGGCAGAGCTCCCCCCCCCCCCTTCCCCGAGCGCCCAGGGACCAGGCCTCCCGTGAGGGCAGAGCTCCCCCCCCTACCCCGAGCGCCCGGGGACCAGGCCTACCGTGAGGGCAGAGCTCCCATCCCCTACCCCGAAGCGCCCGGGGACCAGGCCTCCCGTGAGGGCAGAGCTCCCCCCCCCCCCCCCTTCCCGGAGCGCCCGGGGACCAGGCCTCCCGTGAGGGCAGAGCTCCCCCCCCCCCCCTTCCGCAGCGCCCGGGGACCAGGCCTCCCGTGAGGGCAGAGCTCCCCCGTCCCCTGAGCGCCCGGGGACCAGGCCTCCCGTGAGGGCAGAGCTCCCCCGTCCCCTGAGCGCCCGGGGACCAGGCCTCCCGTGAGGGCAGAGCTCCCCCGTCCCCTGAGCGCCCGGGGACCAGGCCATCCCGTGAGGGCAGAGCGCCCCCTTCCCCTGAGCGCCCGCGGACCAGGCCTCCCGTGTCCATAGAAGAGACCAACAAAGGCAAATAAGCTGCGGCTGGATGTCTTCACCGAGATGTTAGAGACTTATTCCCCATGATGGGGGTCCGGGGGTGGGGGGCAGCGAGGGGTACACACCTTGTTGACGGACAGCGTCACGTTGACATACTGGCTGTGAACTTGGAAGAGGATGAAGGAGACGTTGCTGGGGATGTTCTGCAGGAGGAACTCCGTGGGGGAGGAAAGATTCAGCCTAACGTCCGTAGACCTTCCCATGGAGACCTCCAAGAGTCCTGAAAGGAGAAGGACCGTAAATAAGGAGCCGCCGCGGGATGGTACCCCAAACACCAGCCGGCACCCCCCCTCTGCTCACTATCACCGAGGGGCGTCACCGGAAGTAGTCCTTCTGTATACAGATCCAGAATGTAGAGGTCATCTGTATACGCAGCCCCCCCCCACCCCCACCTCCCGGTTAGTCAGAGTCCGGGACCGCGGCGGCCATTCTAGCAGACCTCGACGCATGTCTCCCGGGTCAAAGACCAAAAAACATGCGATATGGTTCACCCGCTGCGGCGAATCCCACAGAGCTGGGAATATCCCCGGCAGTTGTACAGCGCTCTCTGCAGTGACGTCACTCGCTATCCTGTATATTCCCACGGACCACCAGAAGGGGGCGCTTCAATGCCGGATCAGGGTTTTATTCCTTCGTACAGCAGTCGGATCACGAAGAGCGCTTCCCGCCCACATAACATTTGTACGGCGCCGCTGATCGCCGCCATGACATGTGATCAGACAGGAAGTGGTGGATGATATAGAGATGGCGGGTCACACCGCTGTCAGGCTGGGGTCAGCGGACGGGCGCCAGTAATGCACGGCACGGAGCAGAACACATGACAGAACTTGTGACGGCCGTGAAACACGTTACTAGGAGGCGGACAATGCTGCTCTATGAGGAGAGGCTGATCTAATCAGAGACCCCCACCCATCGGCATGTCGGCCCAATAAGGGAGGTCCGGCCGGAGGTCGGAGGGTCTTTAGCCAGTAACATTCCTCACCAGTACCTTATCGCACGCTCCGCTATACACACTACATATTCAAACTAGTCTCCCACCACGCACCCCCACTAGCCTCCCTCCTCCCGCCCCCCCCCTACCCCCACTAGCCTCCCTCCTCCCGCCCCCCCACCCCCCACTAGCCTCCCGCCTCCCTCCTCCCCCCCCCACTAGCCTCCCTCCTCTCGGCCCCCCACTAGCCTCCCTCCTCCCGGCCCCCCCCCACTAGCCTCCCTCCACCCGCGCCCCCCCCTACCCCCCACTAGTCTCCCACCACGCACCCCCACTAGCCTCCCTCCTCCCCCACACCACCACTAGCCTCCCTCCTCCCGCCCCCCCTACCAGCCTCCCTCCTCCCCCACACCACCACTAGCCTCCCTCCTCTCGCCCCCCCCCTACCCCCCCACTAGCCTCCCTCCTCCCCCACACACCACTAGCCTCCCTCCTCTCGCCCCCCCCCGACCCCTCGCTAGCCTCCCTCCTCTCGCCCCCCCCTACCCCTCGCTAGCCTCCCTCCTCTCGCCCCCCCCCTACCCCTCGCTAGCCCCCCTACCCCTCCCTGGCCTCCCTCCGCTCGCCCCCTACCCCTCCCTGGCCTCCCTCCGCTCGCCCCCCTACCCCTCCCTGGCCTCCCCTCCGCTCGCCCCCCTACCCCTCCCTGGCCTCCCTCCGCTCGCCCCCCCCTACCCCTCACTGGCCTCCCTCCGCTCGCCCCCCCTACCCCTCACTAGCCTCCCTCCGCTCGCCCCCCTACCCCTCACTAGCCTCCCTCCGCTCGCCCCCCTACCCCTCACTGGCCTCCCTCCTCTCGCCCCCCTACCCCTCACTGGCCTCCCTCCTCTCGCCCCCCTACCCCTCACTAGCCTCCCTACCCCTCACTAGCCTCCCTCCTCTCGCCCCCCTACCCCTCACTGGCCTCCCTCCTCTCGCCCCCCTCACTGGCCTCCCTCCTCTCGCCCCCCTACCCCTCACTAGCCTCCCTACCCCTCACTAGCCTCCCTCCTCTCGCCCCCCTACCCCTCACTAGTGATATAATGTGTAACAGTCACCATGATGTAACAGGAAGCTGCAGAAACTGCACACAGCGACTCCTAACAGGAGAGCCCATCCCAGAGCCAACACCAGGGGCCCCAACAGAGGACTGAGAGCCCCAAGCAATCCAGCAACCGGGTCACCCTGAATGGTAGAGCGACAGCAGAAGAACTGGGGTAAATGGCTATTCGGGAGCCTGGGGCAGTGGAGGGGGGACCCCAATAACCATCTTATACAAGGAGACCACCGCAATACAACGTCCAAACACTTCACAGAGGGGGCGGACAGGAGCCATCATGATGAGTAGACCGTGTCACCTAGATACTCTCCGGGGGTGCAGCGCCCCCCAATGTAAGCTCATTACAAGGGTCACACCAGGCAAGGAAGGGTTAATGACGAGGAATTGCTCCACAGCGTTACATAAGGAGGACTTGTAGAATGTCAAGTTACGCCACTTCTCACAACTCTCTGCTACAACTCCTGATCAGCTACAAGACCTCTGCTTGCTGTCAGTGAGTGGAAGGCCGGCCCTGATGATATCTCCACTGCCTGCCACGGGTTGTTGTGGGAAGCCATTCTCACATCACAAGGCGGCGGACGTCCCAAATCAGATAGCCTTCGGGCAAAATAAAGCGTGCAGCGCCCACCAGCGACGCCCCCACACGGGGTGAGCGCCCGATGCATCGGCGTCCCACCCCCCCTACCCCCACACACACAGGGCGAGCGCCCGATGCAAGTACTGCTACTGAGGGGAGAGGGGGGGGGGGGGGTAGCACTGCTACTGAGAGGAGGGGGGGGTGGTAGAACTGCCACTAAGGGGAGGGGAGGGGGGTGCCACTGAGGAGAGGAGGGAGGGGGTGGTAGTGGTGGTAGTACTGCCACTGAGGGGAGGGGGGTGGTGGTAGTACTGCCACTGAGGGGAGGGGGGTGGTGGTAGTACTGCACCTGAGGAGAGGGGGGGTGGTAGCACTGCCACTGAGGGGGAGGGGGGGTGGTAGTACTGCCACTGAGGGGGAGGGGGGGTGGTAGTACTGCCACTGAGGGGGAGGGGGGGGTGGTAGTACTGCCACTGAGGAGGGGGGGGGGGTGGTAGTACTGCCACTGAGGAGGGGGGGGGGTGGTAGTACTGCCACTGAGGAGGGGGGGGGGGTGGTAGTACTGCCACTGAGGAGGGGGGGGGGGGGTGGTAGTACTGCCACTGAGGAGGGGGGGGTGGTAGTACTGCCACTGAGGAGGGGGGGGGTGGTAGTACTGCCACTGAGGAGGGGGGGGTGGTAGTACTGCCACTGAGGAGGGGGGGGGGGTGTAGTACTGCCACTGAGGAGGGGGGGGGGTGGTAGTACTGCCACTGAGGGGGGGGGGTGGTAGTACTGCCACTGAGGAGGGGGGGGGGTGGTAGTACTGCCACTGAGGAGGGGGGGGGGTGGTAGTACTGCCACTGAGGGGGGGTGGGGTGGTAGTACTGCCACTGAGGGGGGGTGGGGTGGTAGTACTGCCACTGAGGGGGGGTGGGGTGGTAGTACTGCCACTGAGGGGGGGTGGGGTGGTAGTACTGCCACTGAGGAGGGGGGGGGTGGTAGTACTGCCACTGAGGAGAGGGGGGGTGGTGGTAGTACTGCACCTGAGGAGAGGGGGGGGGGTAGCACTGCCACTGAGGGGGAGGGGGGGTGGTAGTACTGCCACTGAGGGGAGGGGGCTGGTGGTAGTACTGCCACTGAGGGGAGGGGGGTGGTGGTAGTACTGCACCTGAGGAGAGGGGGGGTGGTAGTACTGCCACTGAGGAGGGGGGGGGGGTGGTAGTACTGCCACTGAGGAGGGGGGGGGGTGGTAGTACTGCCACTGAGGAGGGGGGGGGGTGGTAGTACTGCCACTGAGGAGGGGGGGGGGTGGTAGTACTGCCACTGAGGGGGGGGGTGGTAGTACTGCCACTGAGGGGGGGGGGGGTGGTAGTACTGCCACTGAGGGGGGGTGGGGTGGTAGTACTGCCACTGAGGGGGGGTGGGGGTGGTAGTACTGCCACTGAGGAGAGGGGGGGTGGTAGTACTGCCACTGAGGAGAGGGGGGGTGGTAGTACTGCCACTGAGGAGAGGGGGGGTGGTGGTAGTACTGCACCTGAGGAGAGGGGGGGGGTAGCACTGCCACTGAGGGGGAGGGGGGGTGGTAGTACTGCCACTGAGGAGGGGGGGTGGTAGTACTGCCACTGAGGAGGGGGGGTGGGGTGGTAGTACTGCCACTGAGGAGGGGGGGGTGGTAGTACTGCACCTGAGGAGAGGGGGGGGGGTAGCACTGCACCTGAGGGGGAGGGGGGGGTGGTAGTACTGCCACTGAGGAGGTGGGGGGGGTGGTAGTACTGCCACTGAGGAGGGGGGGTGGTAGTACTGCCACTGAGGAGGGGTGGTGGTAGTACTGCCACTGAGGAGGGGGGGGGTGGTAGTACTGCCACTGAGGAGGGGGGGGGTGGTAGTACTGCCACTGAGGAGGGGGGGGTGGTAGTACTGCCACTGAGGGGGGGGGGGTGGTAGTACTGCCACTGAGGAGGCGGGGGGGTGGTAGCACTGCACCTGAGGGGGAGGGGGGGGTGGTAGTACTGCACCTGAGGGGGAGGGGGGGGGTGGTAGTACTGCCACTGAGGAGGGGGGGGGGGTGGTAGTACTGCCACTGAGGAGGGGGGGGGGTGGTAGTACTGCCACTGAGGGGGGGGGGTGGTAGTACTGCCACTGAGGAGGGGGGGGGTGGTAGTACTGCCACTGAGGAGGGGGGGGTGGTAGTACTGCCACTGAGGAGGGGGGGGGGGGTGGTAGTACTGCCACTGAGGAGGGGGGGGGTGGTAGTACTGCCACTGAGGAGGGGGGGGGGTGGTAGTACTGCCACTGAGGGGGGGGTGGTGGTAGTACTGCCGCTGAGGAGAGGGGGGTGGTGGTGGTGGTAGTACTGCCGCTGAGGAGAGGGGGGTGGTGGTAGTACTGCCGCTGAGGAGAGGGGGGGTGGTGGTAGTACTGCCGCTGAGGAGAGGGGGGGTGGTGGTAGTACTGCCACTGAGGAGAGGGGGGGTGGTGGTAGTACTGCCGCTGAGGAGAGGGGGGGTGGTGGTAGTACTGCCGCTGAGGAGGGGGGGGGGTAGTACTGCCACTGAGGAGAGGGGGGTGGTGGTAGTACTGCCGCTGAGGAGGGGGGGGGGGTGGTAGTACTGCCACTGAGGAGAGGGGGGTGGTGGTAGTACTGCCACTGAGGAGAGGGGGGGTGGTGGTAGTACTGCCACTGAGGAGAGGGGGGGTGGTGGTAGTACTGCCACTGAGGAGAGGGGGGGTGGTGGTAGTACTGCCACTGAGGAGAGGGGGGGTGGTGGTAGTACTGCCGCTGAGGAGGGGGGGGGGGTAGTACTGCCACTGAGGAGAGGGGGGTGGTGGTAGTACTGCCGCTGAGGAGGGGGGGGGTGGTAGTACTGCCACTGAGGAGAGGGGGGTGGTGGTAGTACTGCCACTGATGGGAGGGGGGGTAGTACTGCCACTGAGGGGAGGGGGCTGGGGTAGTATAACACGAACAGACAGGAGGGATGGATGGCGGTGGGCGCACACAGCACGGGGATTCTTACCCGCCGCGGCGGCCCAGGAGACTCCCAGCAGAAGCAGCGGGGCGCCGAGCCCGCAGCCCAGCATCACGCCGCCGTCCAGGCTCCACAACGGAGACAACACCAGCTCGCACTTCCTGCCCGGCCTCTCAAAACACAGTTACCCGAGCCCTGAAGACAGCACGCAGTACACTTCCGGTCGTTGGAACGCAGCACCCGGCTCATTTAACTCCTAGCACACATATCTTCCGGTCCTGAATAACGGTCGGACGGACGGAAACTAGTTGTAGTGTGAATGTAGTGCTGTGAGGGCTGTCAGTCCCATATATGCTTTACGGTCAAGGTGTATGTTATGGTAACCTATGTAAATAATAGCAGAGGCTCCTAGAGTAGAGCAGGCCTCGTTGCCCCTGGCAACCAATCAGATTGCGGTTTTAGGTTTTTCTCACAAGAGATAAATTAAAGCTGTGATCTGATTGGTTGTCAGTGCTGCAGTGACCAATCAGATGACAGCTTGAATATTTGAACTGCAGGTAGGAAAGTAAGAGCTCTAATCTGATTGGTTGGAGGCGGGAGATGTTCAGCGTGCAGTTTTGATGGTGTAGGCGGAGTGGTGGCTGGACTGAATGTCTGGCCATAGTGTTCCCCTGCCGGGCGCAGCTGTGGTCAGCGTGGGCCCCTCCAGCTCCTCTGCAGGCTACTCAGGGGTGTCACAGAGGGCCCCATCAGCCTTATGGCCGCCTTGTAATTGTATGGTATGGTTCACACATGTAATACGCAGTGAATAGACCAATGGGTTCATTCACATGAGTGTATATTTATATGTGATGAGCGATCGCATGAAGGAACACGCAGCATGGCCCGTTTTGGTGGGCATTACACACCATTGAAGCCGATGGGTCGGCACAAGTACATGGAAACCCGTGTATTCACTGCATGTGTGTGCAACATTTCAATGGGCCCGTATGTGTTCTTTTTTGCGCACGCAAATGCACAGTCCCCTATTAGTAATAAGTGACCCCCATATCAGCCCCCAGTAGTAATAAGTGACCCCATATCTGCCCCCGGTAGTAATAAGTGACCCTATATCTGCCCCCAGTAGTAATAATTGACCCCCATATCAGCCCCCAGTAGTAAGTGACCCCTATATCTGCCCCCAGTAGTAACAAGTGACCCCCATATCAGCCCCCAGTAGTAACAAGTGACCCCCATATCAGCCCCAGTAGTAATAAGTGACCCCATATCTGCCCCCAGTAGTAACAAGTGACCCCCATATCAGCCCCAGTAGTAATAAGTGACCCCATATCTGCCCCCAGTAGTAATAAGTGACCCCATATCTGCCCCCAGTAGTAATAAGTGACCCCCATATCAGCCCCCAGTAGTAACAAGTGACCCCCATATCAGCCCCCAGTAGTAACATGTGACCCCCATAGTAGTCCCAGTAGTAATAAGTGACCCCTATATCTGCCCCCAGTAGTAATAAGTGACCCCATATCAGCCCCCAGTAGTAATTCGTGACCCCTATATCTGCCCCCAGTAGTAATAAGAGACCCCCATATCAGCCCCCAGTAGTAATAAGTGACCCCCATATCAGCCCCCAGTAGTAATAAGTGACACCCATATCTGCCCCAGTAGTAATAAGTGACCCCCATATCAGCCCCCAGTAGTAATAAGTGACCCCCATATCAGCCCCCAGTAGTAAGTGACCCCTATATCTGCCCCCAGTAGTTATAAGTGACCCCTCTAGTAGTCACAGTAGTAATAAGTGGCCCCCATATCAGCCCCAATAGTAATGAGTGACCCCCATATCAGCCCCCAGTAGTAATAAGTGAACCCCATATCTGCCCCCAGTAGTAATGAGTGACGCCCATATCAGTCCCAGTAGTAATAAGTGAACCTCATATTATTCCCATTAGTCATAAGTTACTCCCATATCAGCCCCCAGTAGTAATAAGTGACCCCCATATCAGCCCCCAGTAGTAATAAGTGACCCCCATATCAGCCCCCAGTAGTAAGTGACCCCAATATCTGCCCCCAGTAGTTATAAGTGACCCCTCTAGTAGTCACAGTAGTAATAAGTGGCCCCCATATCAGCCCCAATAGTAATGAGTGACCCCCATATCAGCCCCCAGTAGTAATAAGTGAACCCCATATCTGCCCCCAGTAGTAATGAGTGACGACCATATCAGTCCCAGTAGTAATAAGTGAACCTCATTTTATTCCCATTAGTCATAAGTTACTCCCATATCAGCCCCCAGTAGTAATAAGTGACCCCCATAGTAGTTCCAGTAGTAAGAGCGACTTCTCTTGGGCCAGGCAGCATCTCCCCTCACCCAGCCTGCTGGTCCGTCCGGTGGCAGCAGTACAGAGTATGTGACCGCTGACCTCTTCCCTCAGCGTACAGAATGGCGCACCCAGATTCCGTGGGAGAGACATTAGTGGTCAAACTGCACTGCCACCCGGCCGTCGGGCTACATAGAATGAGGTGGTGGGCCTGATTCGGCCGCGGCCTTGTGTTCGCCCCATGTGTGCTGTATGATGCAGTCACCGTACTATAGATATGCCGTGCGGTTCTACACAGTGCTAGAAATCACAGAGCAGTTACCTCCAGCCATGACAGGTGACATCTTTACTGATTGGTGTCGTCCACTTTCTCTTTTCTTCTCCATCCAGCCCAGACTTCCATGAAGATTTCTTCAGGCAACAAGTTAACTGCACACTGTCTCCATCCTGCTGCTACCCCCAATGCCCATCTCAGTGCCTCCCACAGTACAAGTGCCCCTTCTTGTGTTCCGCAAAGCAATAATTCCTTCGTAGTGACCAACACGAGAAATAGTGCCACATTGTAATAACACCCCTCTGTGCCCCATACAGTAATAATTCCCCTCTGTGTCCCGTGCAAAGTAATAATGCCCACTTTGTGCCCCAGAAAAGTAATAATACCCCTCTATGCTCACAAAGTAATACTGGTCCTTTGGGGTCAGGGGATGGGGGGAGTTGTTTTCCTGCTCCGTTTGGGGAGCAGATAAGGGGATTCCCTTGGCCGTATGGATCCGTCTTATGATGGAAACAAACAGCGCCGAACGTATCCCATTGACTGTAATAGGGTCCGTTCCGGTCCCGCTCAGCTGCCCTGCATTTTACCGGAGAGATAGCACTGCATGCCACGCTATTTCTTGCAGTATTTTGGGCGGATCTGCCACGGAACCTCCGATTTAATGTTCTAGCACAGATGTCAACCTAATTTTTTTTTTAAATTCCTGCACCCCAAGTATAGAAATATTAAGCACTCACCTCTCCCGGCTCCCCACAGCGATAGTGTTGATATATTGTAGCAGTCTGTTTAAGGGATTCCACGTGCTGCTGCGGCCAATCACAGCTGTCAGTGTTCAAGCGATGTGGTCTGATTGCTGCAGCAGCCTGTGACATCTTATACACAGTCTGCTGCAGGCTGTCAATACAGCATCATAGCAGAGATCAGAGGAAGCAGCGCTGGAGCCAGGAGAGGTGAGTACATGACTTTTTACTTTTATAGATGGGGCACTGTGGTGCAAATATAATTGGCTATTTGTAGCCCTCCATTGTGTATCTTGTCGTAATGCAAGCCTTTATAAATGACTATTTATGTTCCTTAACTACGAAATGCTATGAACACTCTGGGGACTTTAAACCTGTTTGGTGTGGGCTTAGTTATCCAGAACAATGTTAATTGTATTAACTGTAGTTACAATGTTAATTGTATTAACTACAATTCCGTTTGTAGGCTTGTTTAAACTCCGCCCATATACATTGTATCACCATGAATCTGTTGAGTCTTGTTAATCCTGTGATATCATTGTCTAGGGAATTGAGTCTTGTTGATTCTGAACCTTTCATCAGTGAAGCTGGCTACTTCAGATGGTGGGGGGTCTCAGATTGATAACATCTTGGCCGAAAAGCTTGGAGCAGATGGCATATGGCCAAGCAGTTAAAGTGTATAAAACAGGAGACAAATTGTAGTACAGAGGGGAAGCATGTTGGACCTGTGATGGGGATGCCCTCTCACCGTGTGGTTCCCAAGGACCCCCTGTTCTCTGATACACAAAGCAGATAAGTATACTTGAGGCTCTTAGTGATGGGAGTCTTGATGAAACCCTTGTTTAAGAATTCTTTACAAAACATTTACGCCATATCACCTACTTTTATGTAAATTTGTTTAATCATAGTCATCTATTCATCGGTATTAATAAATTGCGTTGTATCCACCCACTTGTCCTTCTTTAAAGCCGTATCCGAACTTGCTGCTTTCAGTTGGCAAAACAGGCACACAATTTATGATTTTTTTTTTTTAGGAATTTGAACTCATTGACAGTAAAAGAGGACCCTCTTCAATGTAACAGAGACTCCGCTGTGACACCCCTCCTCACCCACTCCAAAAAAAGGCTCCCTGAAACAGTGGTGGTGAACCTATGGCACCCATGCCGGCAACTGCTCACCATGGTAGTGGGTACCGACTGGGAGGCCTCGGCTCCCCTGATGGTATTCACTCAGTGGCGCTGCTAGCGGTGCTGATCCCGGCGCACACTGTGACGTCAGAGTTCAGCCAGGATATTCCTCCCCTCACGTCTCCTCTTTGGTACCATGAGAGAAGGGGAGGAGGATCCTGGCTGCACACTGACGTCACAGTGTGCACCAGGGATCAGCGCTGCTAGTAGCGCCAGGCAGAGGAGCAGCGGCGCTACGATGAGGAGGAGGGAGTAACTATATGGGTATCAGGTGGGCACTATTACTACTGGAGCTGATATAGGGGATACTATTAGTAATAGTGTCCCCTATATCGGCCCTAGTAGTAATAGCATTACTACTGGGACCACTGTGGGGTGTCATGATTAGCACTGGGGCCACTGCGAGAGGTCATTATTACTACTGGGGCAGCTGTGGGGGACACTATTACTATTGGGGCCACTGTGGGGTGTCACTAATACTACTGGGGCCGCTGTGGGGGGGGGGGGTCACTATTACTGCTGGAGCCACTGTGTGATGTCATTATTACTATTGGGGCCACTGTGGGATGTCATTATTACTACTGGGGTCTCTGTGGAATGTCACTATTACCACTGGGGGCCGCTGTGGGATGTCATTATTACTACTGGGCCACTGCGGTATGTCACTATTACTACTGAGACAGCTGTGAGAGGTCATTATTACTACTGGGGCAGCTGTGGGGGACACTATTACTATTGGGGCCACTGTGGGGTGTCACTATTACTATTGGGGCCACTGTGAGGTGTTACTATTACTGCTGGGGCCGCTGTGGGATGTCACTATTACTACTGGGGCCGCTGTTAGATGTCACGATTACTGCTGGGGCCACTGTGGGATGTCACGATTACTGCTGGGGCCGCTGTGGGATGTCACAATTACTGCTGGGGCCGCTGTGGGATGTCACTATTACCGCTGGGGTCGCTGTGGGATGTCACAATTACTGCTGGGGTTGGTGTGGGATGTCACGATTACTGCTGGGGCCGCTGTGGGATGTCACTATTACTACTGGGGCCGCTGTTAGATGTCACGATTACTGATGGGGCCGCTGTGGGATGTCACGATTACTGCTGGGGCCGCTGTGGGATGTCACTATTACCACTGGGGTCGCTGTGGGATGTCACGATTACAGCTGGGTCCGCTGTGGGATGTCATTATTACAGCTGGGGTCGCTGTGGGATGTCACGATTACTGCTGGGGTTGGTGTGGGATGTCACGATTACTGCTGGGGTTGCTGTGGGATGTCACGATTACTGCTGGGGCCGCTGTGGGATGTCACGATTACTGCTGGGGCCGCTGTGGGATGTCACGATTACTGCTGGGGCCACTGTGGGATGTCACGATTACTGCTGGGGCCGCTGTGGGATGTCACTATTACCGCTGGGGTCGCTGTGGGATTTCACCATTACTGCTGGGGTTGGTGTGGGATGTCACGATTACTGCTGGGGGCCGCTGTGGGATGTCACTATTACTACTGGGGGCCGTTGTGGGATGTCACTATTACTACTGGGGGCCGCTGTGGGATGTCACTATTACCGCTGGGGTCACTGTGGGATGTCACGATTACTGCTGGGGTTGGTGTGGGATGTCACGATTACTGCTGGGGTCACTGTGGGATGTCACGATTACTGCTGGGGTTGGTGTGGGATGTCACTATTACCGCTGGGGTCGCTGTGGGATGTCACTATTACTGCTGGGGTCGCTGTGGGATGTCACGATTACTGCTGCGGTTGGTGTGGGATGTCACGATTACTGCTGGGGTTGGTGTGGGATGTCACGATTACTGCTGGGGTCGCTGTGGGATGTCACAATTACTGCTGGGGTCGCTGTGGGATGTCACAATTCCTGCTGGGGTCGCTGTGGGATGTCACAATTACTGCTGGGGTTGGTGTGGGATGTCACGATTACCGCTGGGGTCGCTGTGGGATGTCACGATTACTACTGGGGTCTCTGTGGGATGTCACAATTACTGCTGGGGTCGCTGTGGGATGTCACAATTACTGCTGGGGTTGGTGTGGGATGTCACGATTACTGCTGGGGTCTCTGTGGGATGTCACGATTACTGCTGGGGTTGGTGTGGGATGTCACGATTACTGCTGGGGTTGGTGTGGGATGTCACGATTACTGCTGGGGTCTCTGTGGGATGTCACGATTACTGCTGGGGTTGGTGTGGGATGTCACGATTACTGCTGGGGTTGGTGTGGGATGTCACTATTACCGCTGGGGTCGCTGTGGGATGTCACAATTACTGCTGGGGTTGGTGTGGGATGTCACGATTACCGCTGAGGTCGCTGTGGGATGTCACGATTACTGCTGGGGCCGCTGTGGGATGTCACTATTACCGCTGGGGTCGCTGTGGGATTTCACCATTACTGCTGGGGTTGGTGTGGGATGTCACGATTACTGCTGGGGGCCGCTGTGGGATGTCACTATTACTACTGGGGGCCGCTGTGGGATGTCACTATTACTACTGGGGTCGCTGTGGGATGTCACTATTACCGCTGGGGTCGCTGTGGGATGTCACGATTACTGCTGGGGTTGGTGTGGGATGTCACGATTACTGCTGGGGTTGGTGTGGGATGTCACGATTACTGCTGGGGTCGCTGTGGGATTTCACAATTACTGCTGGGGTCGCTGTGGGATGTCACAATTACTGCTGGGGTTGGTGTGGGATGTCACGATTACAGCTGGGGTCGCTGTGGGATGTCATTATTACTACTGGGCCACTGCGGTATGTCACTATTACTACTGAGACAGCTGTGAGAGGTCATTATTACTACTGGGGCAGCTGTGGGGGACACTATTACTATTGGGGCCACTGTGGGGTGTCACTATTACTATTGGGGCCACTGTGAGGTGTTACTATTACTGCTGGGGCCGCTGTGGGATGTCACTATTACTACTGGGGCCGCTGTTAGATGTCACGATTACTGCTGGGGCCACTGTGGGATGTCACGATTACTGCTGGGGCCGCTGTGGGATGTCACAATTACTGCTGGGGCCGCTGTGGGATGTCACTATTACCGCTGGGGTCGCTGTGGGATGTCACAATTACTGCTGGGGTTGGTGTGGGATGTCACGATTACTGCTGGGGCCGCTGTGGGATGTCACTATTACTACTGGGGCCGCTGTTAGATGTCACGATTACTGATGGGGCCGCTGTGGGATGTCACGATTACTGCTGGGGCCGCTGTGGGATGTCACTATTACCACTGGGGTCGCTGTGGGATGTCACGATTACAGCTGGGTCCGCTGTGGGATGTCATTATTACCGCTGGGGTCGCTGTGGGATGTCACGATTACTGCTGGGGTTGGTGTGGGATGTCACGATTACTGCTGGGGTTGCTGTGGGATGTCACGATTACTGCTGGGGCCGCTGTGGGATGTCACGATTACTGCTGGGGCCGCTGTGGGATGTCACGATTACTGCTGGGGCCACTGTGGGATGTCACGATTACTGCTGGGGCCGCTGTGGGATGTCACTATTACCGCTGGGGTCGCTGTGGGATTTCACCATTACTGCTGGGGTTGGTGTGGGATGTCACGATTACTGCTGGGGGCCGCTGTGGGATGTCACTATTACTACTGGGGGCCGTTGTGGGATGTCACTATTACTACTGGGGGCCGCTGTGGGATGTCACTATTACCGCTGGGGTCACTGTGGGATGTCACGATTACTGCTGGGGTTGGTGTGGGATGTCACGATTACTGCTGGGGTCACTGTGGGATGTCACGATTACTGCTGGGGTTGGTGTGGGATGTCACTATTACCGCTGGGGTCGCTGTGGGATGTCACTATTACTGCTGGGGTCGCTGTGGGATGTCACGATTACTGCTGCGGTTGGTGTGGGATGTCACGATTACTGCTGGGGTTGGTGTGGGATGTCACGATTACTGCTGGGGTCGCTGTGGGATGTCACAATTACTGCTGGGGTCGCTGTGGGATGTCACAATTCCTGCTGGGGTCGCTGTGGGATGTCACAATTACTGCTGGGGTTGGTGTGGGATGTCACGATTACCGCTGGGGTCGCTGTGGGATGTCACGATTACTACTGGGGTCTCTGTGGGATGTCACAATTACTGCTGGGGTCGCTGTGGGATGTCACAATTACTGCTGGGGTTGGTGTGGGATGTCACGATTACTGCTGGGGTCTCTGTGGGATGTCACGATTACTGCTGGGGTTGGTGTGGGATGTCACGATTACTGCTGGGGTTGGTGTGGGATGTCACGATTACTGCTGGGGTCTCTGTGGGATGTCACGATTACTGCTGGGGTTGGTGTGGGATGTCACAATTACTGCTGGGGTTGGTGTGGGATGTCACTATTACCGCTGGGGTCGCTGTGGGATGTCACAATTACTGCTGGGGTTGGTGTGGGATGTCACGATTACCGCTGAGGTCGCTGTGGGATGTCACGATTACTGCTGGGGCCGCTGTGGGATGTCACTATTACCGCTGGGGTCGCTGTGGGATTTCACCATTACTGCTGGGGTTGGTGTGGGATGTCACGATTACTGCTGGGGGCCGCTGTGGGATGTCACTATTACTACTGGGGGCCGCTGTGGGATGTCACTATTACTACTGGGGGCCGCTGTGGGATGTCACTATTACCGCTGGGGTCGCTGTGGGATGTCACGATTACTGCTGGGGTTGGTGTGGGATGTCACGATTACTGCTGGGGTTGGTGTGGGATGTCACGATTACTGCTGGGGTCGCTGTGGGATTTCACAATTACTGCTGGGGTCGCTGTGGGATGTCACAATTACTGCTGGGGTTGGTGTGGGATGTCACGATTACAGCTGGGGTCGCTGTGGGATGTCACGATTACTACTGGGGTCTCTGTGGGATGTCACAATTACTGCTGGGGTCGCTGTGGGATGTCACAATTACTGCTGGGGTTGGTGTGGGATGTCACGATTACTGCTGGGGTTGGTGTGGGATGTCACTATTACCGCTGGGGTCGCTGTGGGATGTCACAATTACTGCTGGGGTTGGTGTGGGATGTCACAATTACTGCTGGGGTCGCTGTGGGATGTCACAATTACTGCTGGGGTTGGTGTGGGATGTCACGATTACTGCTGGGGTTGGTGTGGGATGTCACTATTACCGCTGGGGTCGCTGTGGGATGTCACAATTACTGCTGGGGTTGGTGTGGGATGTCACGATTACTGCTGGGGTCTCTGTGGGATGTCACGATTACTGCTGGGGTTGGTGTGGGATGTCACGATTACTGCTGGGGTCTCTGTGGGATGTCACGATTACTGCTGGGGTCTCTGTGGGATGTCACGATTACTGCTGGGGTTGGTGTGGGATGTCACGATTACTGCTGGGGTTGGTGTGGGATGTCACGATTACTGCTGGGGTCTCTGTGGGATGTCACGATTACTGCTGGGGTCTCTGTGGGATGTCACGATTACTGCTGGGGTTGGTGTGGGATGTCACGATTACTGCTGGGGTTGGTGTGGGATGTCACTATTACCGCTGGGGTCGCTGTGGGATGTCACGATTACTGCTGGGGCCGCTGTGGGATGTCACGATTACTGCTGGGGCCGCTGTGGGATGTCACTATTACCGCTGGGGTCGCTGTGGGATTTCACCATTACTGCTGGGGTTGGTGTGGGATGTCACGATTACTGCTGGGGGCCGCTGTGGGATGTCACTATTACTACTGGGGGCCGCTGTGGGATGTCACTATTACCGCTGGGGTCGCTGTGGGATGTCACGGTTACCGCTGGGGTTGGTGTGGCATGTCACGATTACTGCTGGGGTTGGTGTGGGATGTCACGATTACTGCTGGGGTCGCTGTGGGATGTCACAATTACTGCTGGGGTCGCTGTGGGATGTCACAATTACTGCTGGGGTTGGTGTGGGATGTCACAATTACTGCTGGGGTTGGTGTGGGATGTCACGATTACTGCTGGGGTCTCTGTGGGATGTCACGATTACTGCTGGGGTTGGTGTGGGATGTCACGATTACTGCTGGGGTTGGTGTGGGATGTCACGATTACTGCTGGGGTTGGTGTGGGATGTCACTATTACCGCTGGGGTCGCTGTGGGATGTCACGATTACTGCTGGGGCCGCTGTGGGATGTCACGATTACTGCTGGGGCCGCTGTGGGATGTCACTATTACCGCTGGGGTCGCTGTGGGATTTCACCATTACTGCTGGGGTTGGTGTGGGATGTCACGATTACTGCTGGGGGCCGCTGTGGGATGTCACTATTACTACTGGGGGCCGCTGTGGGATGTCAATATTACTACTGGGGGCCGCTGTGGGATGTCACTATTACCGCTGGGGTCGCTGTGGGATGTCACGATTACCGCTGGGGTTGGTGTGGCATGTCACGATTACTGCTGGGGTTGGTGTGGGATGTCACGATTACTGCTGGGGTCGCTGTGGGATGTCACAATTACTGCTGGGGTTGGTGTGGGATGTCACGATTACAGCTGGGGTCGCTGTGGGATGTCACACTTACTACTGGGGTCTCTGTGGGATGTCACGATTACTGCTCGGGTTGGTGTGGGATGTCACGATTACTGCTGGGGTTGGTGTGGGATGTCACAATTACTGCTGGGGTCGCTGTGGGATGTCACAATTACTGCTCGGGTTGGTGTGGGATGTCACGATTACCGCTGGGGTCGCTGTGGGATGTCACGATTACTACTGGGGTCTCTGTGGGATGTCACAATTACTGCTGGGGTCGCTGTGGGATGTCACAATTACTGCTGGGGTTGGTGTGGGATGTCACGATTACTGCTGGGGTCTCTGTGGGATGTCACGATTACTGCTGGGGTTGGTGTGGGATGTCACGATTACTGCTGGGGTTGGTGTGGGATGTCACTATTACCGCTGGGGTCGCTGTGGGATGCCACGATTACTGCTGGGGTTGGTGTGGGATGTCACGATTACTGCTGGGGTTGGTGTGGGATGTCACTAAGGACATCAGGACATCATTTGACTCATCAAAATTGCAGTTATTTAGTTTAGGAAAAAGACGGCTAAGGCCCGGCCTAATAACTCTGTATAAATCCATGAGGGGACGATACAAGGATCTCTCCATGATCTGTTTATACCCAGGACTGCGACAGTAATGAGAGGGCATCCGCTACGTCTAGAGGAAAGCAGGTTTCATCACTAACACAGAAGGGGGTTCTTTACTGTAAGAGCAGTGAGACTGTGGAACTCTCTGCCTGAGGACGTGGTGATGGCAGGATCCATAGAGGAGATTAAGAGGGACTTGATGTCTTTCTAGAGCGGAAGGATATTACAGGATATAGACATTAGGTGACCAGCGGGGTTGGTGATCTCAAGTGTTGATCCAGGGATTATTCTGATTGCCATTATGGAGCTGGGAAGGAATTTTTCCTCCGAAAGGGCTATTTGGCTTCTGCCTTTTGTTTTTTTTTTTGCCTTCCTCTGGATCAACAAGGAGGCTGAAACAGGCTGAACCAGATGGACACTGTCTTCATTCAGCCTAACATACTATGTAATGTGATGGCTGTGATTGGTTCATCGAGCACTGGCACTCATTGGCTGAGCTGTGGCTCTCCAGAACCAATCACAGCCAGCGCTTCCTGGAGGGGGGATTTTGAACCTCCAGACCAGGAAGCGCAGATGGAAAACTACAAGCCCGTCTGCTGGAGCTTCAGGGGACACGGCGGCGGAGCGGACAGAGCTTGTTAGGTGATGCATTATTTTTTTATTGCAGATAGACTTTATTTTAGGGCTTTTACGGTAAGACTTCCTACTCTAAAGGTTGCATCGCACCGCACGAAAACCACATTTTTGTGCGATGCTACAGAAAGGAAGAGTCCATAGGGAAATATGGGCTACAAAACCTCGCAAATCTCGGCTGTATGGAGCCCGCCACGATTTTGTATTCTCACAATGTAGCATCTTACAAAACATCACTAATGCGAAAAAACCAATAGGAAAGGATGGGCTTCACAGACGTGATTTGTAGCACTATGAAGCAAAAACATTCTCCCCCTTCCAAGGGTCGGACCTCCATGCAGTCGCCAGTGAGAGGCTTCAAACCAAAGCACAGTCCACTGTATAAACAGGACCGGCAGCATATCCGGGTGCAGTGGAACCAGCGGTCTTTATTCACCCATCACCAATGACAGCGAAGTTTCGGCTGAAGAGCCTTCCTCATGGCCATAAAACATACAACATGCCAGGTAATATAAAGCATGATTGTCATTAGCATCTACCAATCACAGTAGTTGCTACGTCACAGTAATCCACCTGTAGGTTAACTTGTATCTTGATAGCAGTCCGTATATCCACCATGCACTGTAAGGCTGCATGTCCGCTGCGTCTCAATGGAGCTATCGCGCATGCACGGAAGTGTATCAACCGCGTGTGTGCCCGAGAATCCTCAGAGCGCATGTGCCGCGCCACTTTCTTGAAGAGCAAAGACGGGCTATATCAATTGGGAATAAACCCTAAGTGTATAATGGCCCAATCAATGTATTGCGCTTGCGTCAGGATACAGCTCTGCATTGCAGCGGGATACCATTCCATTGCAGGTCCATATCTAAAAGATCTACCGATTAGAGACAAAAGGAGGATCGCAGCAATACCGAGCGTCCTCCAGAGAAATGAGAAGACATAGCAACCGTCTGCCATATAAACATGCCATATCCAGTATATATATATATACACATATGTAGAGAGAGACGATATCTGCAAATTGGAATTCATAATAGGGTATATGTAATATATAATGTGACCCATGATGTATATTACACATATTGATCGAATTAATTCAAGATTATAAGATCTTATGGACATCAGCAGGAGGTCAGGTGGATACGGAGCCATCAGATACAAGATGCTGTGAAGAAATAGAACAACATTTTAAAAAGATATTCACATATATACATAAAAATACAGAAAACAGACGAAAAATATACGATGTTGCATCTTCCGCAAACCCCCGTAGAAGTCTATCTAGGAACCAAGCTATATTAGAGAAGAGCAAACCCCATCCAGATACAATGGGTCTTCCTGGTGGGTGTTGTAGGTTCTTGTGAATTTTCGGGAGGATGTATAGGGTCGGGACTACAGGGTGTTGTATGTCCAAAAATTTCAATAGATCAGAGTCAATGATTCCTTGGATTAGAGCTTCATTAAACATAATCCGCAATTGAGTCTGAAATTTAGAGGTGGGATTGAACCCCAACCTTTCATATACATCTACTTCATTCAATTGGCTCCGTATCTCTTGGACATACATACTTGTGTCCATGACCACTATAGCTCCTCCCTTGTCCGCTGGTTTGATTACAATGCTATTGTCAGCGGACAAGGCATTAGGGGCGGGATTCTCAGTTTCAGTTACGTTGTACTTGGACTTATGTTTTCTAGTTAACATTTTAGTTCTCAACTTCTCAACATCCTTATTTACTTCTTTCCCAAAAACTTCAACGTAAGGATTAGTAGTGGAAGGCTGATACCGGCTTCTGTTGTGCAGACCAACACCCAACAAGGAAAAGCCCCCACGGGGGTTGGTCTGCGCAGCAGCAGGTGGAGCCTGTGTGGCAAAAAAAAGAAGTCTAATATGCCTATAAAGCCGATGCAAATCCAAATTAAGGGAGAACCAATCAGTCCTAGATCTAGGGCAGGAAGAAAGACCTTAAGATAGGACAGAAATTTCCGTAGAAGTCAATGTCCTAGAGGAGTTATTTACCACTATGTCCTTGTGTGATACCTCCGCTGGACTATCGGTGGCAGTCTCTTCGTTGATCGGGTCGAGATCCTGTCTCCCTCTCTAGTGGGACCTATGGTGTTTCCGTCCTCCACGAGATTTTCGGCGGACGGGCCATCTTTCCTTTTCATCCTCACAGCTCCAGTCCAACCTAAAAAAGATGAAGATGATGGAACGGTACCACTTTCTGTTATAGTGGATTCCTCCGTCGAGATAGGGCCTCTTGAGGGGAATCCAAACCGCGCTCTATTCCTAGGTCACGTCATCTTTTCCGTCGTTGTCCTCACAATACTCCAAATGGTTCAGAAGTTTTATTCTTGGAAAACTGCCAATTGAAAACCCGGCCGTGACTGTGGTCATCGATATCACAGAACCATTTGGTTTTCTGAACATTCTCCAGTTCTTCTTGATGTCTAATGAGCCCCCATGGACTTTATAACTGATCTGCCTCTCGCAGGGGAACACGGTCATTTGAGTCATAGTGGATCGTTTTTCCAAAATGTCACATTTCGTTCCTCTATGCAAATTACCTGACGCCAAGCAACTATCTGAACTGTTTATCAGGGAGGTTGTTCGGCTACATGGGATTCCGGAGGGTATAGTCTCGGTTAGAGGGGTGCAGTTCGTCCGCTTCTGGCAAGTTTTCTGCAGTAACCTAAATATTAACTTGTCTTTTTCTTCTGCCTTTCATCCTGAGTCTAACGCACAAACTGAACGCATGAATCAGGAATTGATCCAGCACCTACGACTATTTGTTTCTGATAATCAGTATCAGTCGGCCAACTACTTACCTCTCGCCCAATTTGCCATCAATAACCATGTTCATTCATCTTTCTCACCGCTTTTCTGTAATTATGGTTTCCATCCCCGGTTTACATTCTCTACTCCTTCTGTTTCTGACACTCCGTCCGCTGATACATCTACTGATGAGCTGGGCACAGCTTGGACCCAGGTTCATAAGAACCTTCAGGGTTCCCAGGAGACACTGCTTCAGGATTCTAAGAAAAGACGCACTATCTCTGCACCTTTTGTGGTTGGGGAGCAGGTTTTACTGTCTTCTAAGACTTTGAGACTTAAGGTTCCGTCCTTAAAACTGACTCCTCGTTTTATTGGTCCATTTTCAATGGTCTCAGGTTGTTAACCCTGTTGCATATAAATTATCCCTTCCTGGGTCTTGGAAGGTTCACAACGTCTTCCACAAAGGTTTGTTAACAAAATTTTTGTGACTCTGGTTTTGCCCACCCGTGACCGCCCTCTCCTACACTAGTGCAAGGAGAATTAGAATATGAGGTGGAGAAAATCATTGATACCAGATGGGCTTAGGGCTCGATTCAGTATCTGGTCCACTGGAGAGGGTTCGGCCCTGAGGATAGGATATGGGTCCCGGCTAAGGATGTTCATGCACCACTACTGGTCCGACTCTTTCACAGGGCCTTTCTTCTGAAGCCTGCTCCTGGTCGTGGGGGTTCGGTGTCCGCCCGTAGAAGGGGGGGGTACTATCAGGACCAGCGGGGTCTCTGTGCCCGCACAGCTGGTCCTATCACCCGGGCTGTGGCGCAGGGGAGCCCCGGTTTTTGTGACCTCCCCTGGCCGCAGTAATCTTCAACTTCGGCTCTGGGCACGTGATCCTGTGCTCAGAGACGCGGCGGGTGCTGTCCCACCCTGCATTCACTTTGCCATGACACCTGGGCGCGCTTGCTCTGCACTCGCTGCTTGAGGACTGGGTTTCTGCTCTGCACTCGCTGTGTGATGTCTGGGTCTTGCTGCTGCCAGACTCCCCCTCAATCAGCTGCTGGGGTGGGAGTTCTGGCAGCATTTAAAGGGGTTGTCCCGCGCCGAAACGGGTTTTTTTTTTTTTCAACCCCCCCCCCCCCGCCGTTCGGCGCGAGACAACCCCGATGCAGGGACTTAAAAAAAAAAACCGCACAGCGCTTACCTGAATCCCCGCGCTCCGGTGACTTCTTACTTACCGGTTGAAGATGGCCGCCGGGATCTTCTCCCTCGGTGGACCGCAGGGCTTCTGTGCGGTCCATTGCCGATTCCAGCCTCCTGATTGGCTGGAATCGGCACGTGACGGGGCGGAGCTACACGGAGCCGGCATCCTGCACGAGCGGCCCCATTGAGAAAAGAAGAAGACCCGGACTGCGCAAGCGCGGCTAATTTGGCCATTAGACGCCGAAAATCAGTCGGCTCCATGGAAACGAGGACGCTAGCAACGGAGCAGGTAAGTGAAAAACTTCTTATAACTTCTTTATGGCTCATAATTAATGCACAATGTACATTACAAAGTGCATTATTATGGCCATACAGAAGTGTATAGACCCACTTGCTGCCGCGGGACAACCCCTTTAACTGCTAGTTTCCTTCAGATCTTTGCTAGTGTATGTTTGGTCTCCAGCTACACCGGCGCACCCTTGGATTGATGCCCTGTTTTGACCTGCTTGCTTTTACCTGACCCCTTGTACCTCGCCTTCTCCTGTTGCCAGCCCGGATTGCCTGACCTGCCTTTGTGTTTGTGTGTTTACCTGTATTTGTCTGTGAGTCTTCTCCTGCCCCGCATCCCTAGTGAGCCTAGGGACTGTCACCCAGTTGTCGCCCTAGGGCCTAGCCTAGAGGGGCCAAAGGTAGGGACAGGGGTTGTGGGTAGTTTCAGGGACTTCCAGTTACCCAGACCCCAGCTCCCTGACAGTGAGAGGAGGAAAATTTGTAGTTACTCAGAAAAAGTATATATCTCTGTCTGTGCTATTCATCTGCTTCAGTTCCATTGTACAAAGAATTGTTCTGCTGTTTACAATGCTGTGTAAATCAAGTTACTGAAAGTGAACTACACACTCCCAGTTTATTTCCAAAATCTCATCCAGGACTTGTTTAAAATTATTTACCACCATTGATTACCTTAGTCTTGGATTGGAGTGTTGGCATCACAGTGACAAACCCTGTTTATTGTACAACGTTACATTGCTGGGAATTTTGTGTGAGGGTGCTAGTTCTGAGTGGAATACCTTTGTCGCCATAGTCGGGAGAGTTTGTAGAGCCACCTGTGACTACCATCTTGAGATCCGTGTGGTCTCCCTTGCTTCGATGCCTTCTCAAAAATAACATTGCTGCCCTCCAAGTTCTCCTCCCCCCCCCCCTCCAGGTTATATTAAAACGATTGCGAATAGTCTGGCACCAAAGATTATGTTGTATTGAAATGTACTCTGTATGAATAACATGCATGTTGAAAGTTTGTTAAAATGTAACTTACCTGACTTCGCAATTAATAAAAACATTATTGAAACTAAAAATAACATTGCTGCAGCTTGCGATTTTCTCGCAAGAAACACAATAGGACTTTCTAATGTTAAAAACTCATTGCATCGCATGAAAATCGCAAGTTCGTGTGATGCAAAGTGATAAAACAAAGGCTCCATAGGGAGACGTGTTGTAAAAAATTGCGAAAGGCAGAAAGATAGTGCAGCGTCCCAGCAGCCACCCAGACACGAGGCCCACACTGAGGAGCTGCTGGGGTAGAGTTGGCACTTGTCACGGTGGCTCTACCAGACTCCTCCCTGGAGGAACCTACGTAACCTCACTCCAAGTATTGCTAGGCCTCTTCCAGGCAATGCTGGGACAGCGGTTACCTGTATACGTGTGGTAGACTGTAGATTTGTCACGTGTGACGCCACCGTTCCTTCTCACCGTAGCTTGTACCCGGCAGTTAAATGAAGAGAGTCCAAACACACAGTTGAGACTTGATAACTCAGTCACTGGGAACAGGCAATGACCGCTGAATTTTACTTGAAGCTTTTCAGATTACAGCTTCACACACCAGTGCAGTAAAGACAGAGACTGTGAGGTCAGGGAGGAGACCCAGGATGACACAGGGCCTGCAGTCCATGTTATCTGTAAGGTACCGCTCCTGGAAGGGGAACACTCCGGAGGAGGATGGGGGTAGGAACACTCACTCAGTATTTGTAGACAACTCTGCACAGAGGACTCCTCACTTCACACATACCTTAGAGGTGGTTCCTGGGATAGGGGACTTCAGGATACCTCTCCTCTTCTTTTAGCTCTTCACCACATGAAGGTTGAAAGTACCCCCATGTGGCTGGCACTCCACTCCACTCTCAACCGTTGAAGATCAGGAACCCCCCTACCACACCCCAATCACTCACTTTTAGGCCGGCTTCACACGAGCGTGACGGGCTCCGCTGCGGAATATTCCGCAGTGAAGCCCGTCACGGCGCCCCCCCAGAGACCCCATACTTACCAGCGGAAGATAGCGTGAAGACGCTTCCCCGCCCACCGCCGTCGCGTCATGTGACACGCCCACCGCGTCACGTGACGCGCCGGCCGCGTCATATGACGCGGCAGCGGTAGGCGGGGAAGCGTTTTCACGCTATCTTCCGCTCGTTACAGCGGGAGATAGCGTGAACGGACGGCTTCCAATGACTGCAATGAAAGCCGTCAGCGCGTACACCCGCGGCAAATAGAGCATGCTGCGGGTGAGGATAGGAGATTTCACGGTGCGAAATTTCGCGGTGGAATTCCGCACCGTGAGCATTGTGCTATTAGGTTCAATCGAACCTAATAGCAGGGGGCAACGCAGCGGATTTTTGCTGCGAATTTACGCGGCGTAAATCCATTCGTGGGAAGGAGGCCTTATAGGGTACAGACATCACGCGACGAGACAGATATTGATACATTTCCAGACATATCACAGCCACTTTCAGACATTAACCTCTTACATGCTGCAGCTGTGCAATACACATAACAGAAGGACTAGACCCTTTCCACAGTGCATCCACATGAAAGACATGACATGTATGACAATTATGGAGGGGCCAGATATATAGACTTCGGGCCGCTACAATAGGACATGCCGCATCACATGAGTGAAAACATTGCAAACGTGAAGGAAACCATTGAAAAGCATGGGTTTTATAAATCTGTGTTTTCATGCACTCTCGCATTGCATGAAAATCGCGCAATTTTATTGCCCGTGTGAAATCGCCCTAAGGTTTTAGGATAGATATGGTCACCCATGATCTTACAGGGACAACTGTATGGCCTAAAGTTTTTGGGGAGCCAAATAATAATGAAAGAATGAGGAGCTTTGTAGTGGTTTTATTAAAAATGTTGTGGTTTTGCTACAGTTACGAAAATTGTGGCAAAAGACAAAAAGTGCTCATCTAGACACACTCGGAAAGAGAGGTAACCAGATCCTTCACGAGCCTCCGCCCACTGCTCCACCCTATAAGCTAAATGCTCTACCAATCAGATTCGGCTCTCTGTGAATCCAGAAAAGAGAGATTCAGCAGCACTCGATGCAGTCCCCAACAGGGGGAGGTGAGCACAAGCCACAAAAATAAGAGCCTGAGACTCCAGACTCTGCAAGCAATCCAGGAGAAGATGAAGAACAATGGCCGCATACAAGAGGTCTCATAAAACAACAATAATCTTTATTCCTCCATGATCAATCCATTAACTACATTTCGACCCACAGGAGGTCTTTTTTAAGCTTGAAATTTAGCTTCCCCACTTTTTTAATGGATTGATCATGGAGGAATAAAGATTATTGTTGTATTATGAGACCTCTTGTATGCGGCCACTGTTCTTCATCTTCTCTGCTCCCTGTGATGTCACCAGTCTCCGATCAGATTTCTTCTATGATGTCAGCGCCTCACAGGTGCTGCTACCCCGATATCTTTATATAACCTCTATATACCCATAACACAGCATGAAGTGGCTCGGTGAAGGCAGCTGTGAAGGTGTGTAAGTGTCTGATGGGGTCACACAGCTCATAAAAGGACAACTGCCCGGCCTCATAATCCAGACAGATCCTGACTCTATCACTGGAGATCTGGTGATATAACCGGATCTGTTTACTGTCATGTATCACTGAATACTGATTATTATAACCCCACTCTCCATATAAACACCAGGACTTGTTATTACATCCAATGTCTGACTGATCCCCCCTCCTGTCTATACTGGAGTAACACATCCCCACCGCCCACCTCCGTGATCTCCTGATCTCCACATCCCAGTAATGCCGTCCGGAGGAAAATCCCCTCCTGCTCATGACCTGAGGATATTCCTGGAATCTCTCGGATGTTTCTGGACGATTCTGTGATATTTTTGTCCAGGTTGCAGTTTTCAGGTCGTCTGATATACGGAGATTATAACCAGCTGTGTTTACATCCAGTAATATGTCTGCAGGACCCTGCCCATAGATCCCTGCACCTCCTGCAGCCATTACCTTCCCCCCAACACCCCCAGTCCTGACAGTTACACCATCACCCCCATATTCTGTACCTGAGGAAGGTAAACCTTGTGTGCGACGGGGTGGAGATCGGACGCTGTGGGGTTGTGGCCTCAGCATTTTTGGTTTTGTGTGTGAGATAGTCTGTAGATATTTTGTTAGATCAGCGATACCTGCATGTAACATCTGTGAAATTAAATCGGCACCTAAATCAGGTATCTCATGTCCTCCAGTGGCCTCATCACCTCCATCATGTCCCCTTGTGTCCTCATCACCTTCATCAGGTCCACTTATGGCCTCCTCACCTCCATCAGGACCCCTTGTGTCCCCATCACCTCCATCATGTCCCCCTACGGCCCCCTCACCTCCCTCCTCCTCAGGATCACACAAGTCCCCGGTGTCTGGCTCCTGTAAGACAGTCCATGGATCAGTCATGTTACACAGCTCCTCCATGTGTCTCATCTTCCTGGACAGCTCGTCCTTCTTTACTTCCAGCTTCTGGATGACATCAGACAGTGACAGTGACATCTGCTCTTCCTGCCTGGAGATCTCCCTCAGGACCCTCTTCTCCAGGTGGTCCAGACGTCTCCTGATGTCTATAAACAGGGCAGTGACTCTCTCTACTTCTCCAGATGCTTTTTCTTGATCTTTTCTCCATCGCTCCTCCAGACTCCGGACTCTTTCCTCAGTCTTCTCTCTCTTTGTGATCAGTTTTTGGAGACTATTTCTCAGTTTCTCCTTCTTCTTCACAAAGGCCTCATCCAGCATCTCCACCCGATGGCCCCGATGTTCTCCGGCCAAACTACAGGACACACAGATACAAGCGGCATCCTCGGTGCAGTAATATTCCAGGATCTTCTTGTGGACAGAACATTTCCTGTCCTCCAGGTTGGCGCTGGGCTCAGTGAGGACGTGTTCTGCTGCCTTGCTGTGAACTCTCAGGTGGTTATCACACAGCGAAGCCTCACACAGCAGACAGGGTTTAACAGCCGGTACAGGAGAGTGAATGCAGTAAGTGCAGCGGATCCCAGTGATCTCCTCCTGATTCGGCTGAGTAGACTGGATACGTTCTGCTACATTATGTAGAGTTACGTTCCTCTGCAGCGCCGGCCGCTCCTGGAACACTGCTCTACATTCGGGACAGGAATAAACTCCAGCCCCGTTCTGTGTCTTCAGGAACTCATCCATACAGACCCGGCAGAAGTTGTGTCCACATCTCAGGGTTACAGGGTCTGTAAAAATGCTCAGACAGATGGAGCAGAGCAGCTCGTCTCTCAGATCGGCAGACGCCATGACTTCAGTATTTACAAGAAACAAAACTGAAAGTGTATCTTATAGGGCGTGTTCCAGCACATGTGACATTGTACAGCCCACAGCTGAAAGCCATCTGTTAACTCTATAATCTCCTAGATGGGAACAGATGTCTTGTCTTTGGTCTTCAGTTATAGTGCATACTCTATGTGTATACTCAGCCCCTATTCTAGAGTAACGGCTCCTGACAAGCCATCACATGTTCTGCCTCCGGTTGTCTGTATTGCATTATTACCCGCTTTCCTCATGTAGTAATGTATACTATATGGGTGTTGTCATTAATAATTTATGACAGGCATTGATGGTGCTTTCAGTTACCTTTCGTGAGTCAGATGTCTTTTGGATATTTTGGTGGATACTTTTTTTGCCATAAGTTCTTCAATCAATCTATCCTTTTAGTCGCGTCCGACTCTCGATGACTTTACAGGTGAAAATTCTCCATGCTTCCCTGTCAAGTACTGCTGTTTTGAACTGCTTGATGCACATATTGGTAATCCAATCCATGTTGATGGTGTTGAGCCAACGTGTTCTTTGTCGGCCCTTTCTTCTGGTTCCAATGGTCATTCCAAACATTATTGACTTCTCTAGCAAGTCTGTGCGCATGAATGTGTGGCCAACGTAAGTGAGTCGCAGTCTAGTGACTTTAGCTTCTAGCGTGTCCCTGGTTTATGCCAGCCAACACCTCTCTGTATGTTACCCTAGCTGTCCATGGTATTCTTAATAATTTCCCCCTGCACTGTCACATACTGGACAGGAGAGAGAGAGGCGATGATACCTATCAATCCCGCCTCTGTCCCCTAACTCACTGATCGACTGTTCCGAATGCACTTGCCGCTACCAACCATCATGGCAGAGCCGCGATCGATCACTCTAGGGAGCTTGAGGTCATTAGAATACAGGCTGATTTGTACCCAGCTTTCCTATGATCCTGCACGCATGCAAAGCGAAAGCTCGAATCATCCACCTGATCCGTTCTAATGCACTCCCGAGCTCTACAATGCTCATGCAGGTGAATGCTGTCACCACCACTTTCTCATCAGTAAACTGGAACCCGATTTATGAATTAGGAACACAATCTTCAGAGTTTACAGTTCGTTTTTTAAAACAGACAAGGCTGAACTGATAAAGTGTAGATTTATCTAGAAAAGGTCTAGCAGTGTAATAATATAGTATGTACAAAAGATATCCAAAAAAGGTCATTCCAAGGAAGTCCAGGATTACAGTATGAATAATAAACAGGAATAAAATAACAGAAAGTTACCAGACTTGGATATCGGTCCAATGTTCTGATAGGCAGGGACCCAGAAACAGAGGGACAGCCAATAAACTGTAGAATAGCCCAGTGGATTGACAATTTGGGCCTGTGCGGACCCACATTATAAAGGGTCCTTCAGTACACACCTTCTCCCCGCCCCTCTGAAGTCATACAGAGAAGGGAGGCTTGGATTGGTTACTTTCGGTCATATCTCCGCACGAGGTTATCTGATCGGGCATATTCCTACTCATGATTCCTACTCAGACCTCAATGTATGTAGATGTGTTTTGCTTTCAGCCCGATTCTGAAAGTATGTTTCATATCTGGCTAGGACCTTCGTATCCAAATATCCTTTATTAAAAGATTCCCTTCAGATGTGATTTTGGCACCAGGATGTCTGCATGAACCATCCAAGACGTCACTCTACACCAGCATGGGGTCAATTTAGTATCTCCTTGTCATTAGCTAGTTTATGGGCAGTATGACAAGGGGTTTCCTGTCCTCTTGTATATCAAAGGCTTGCCAAATACAAGAGAGGAAGGGGGGATGAGAACATTGTAATTTATCCAGCTTTTCCAGGGCCCAGACAAATCACCAGTGCTAGCTACTACATACCATGGAAGCTGACATAGGCCCAAGGCTGACACACAAAATGTCTGACAGCCTGAGGTCTCTGAATCACAATATATACCTATCTATCCCATATATATCTAATATCTATCATCACAGTAGATTCAAGGGGGAAGGATGTCAGCTTTCCTAGGGTCCTGAACGGCAGATGATTGATACTGTACAGCTAGAGGACACTTCCTCAATCTCTTTATATGACAAGCGCCACATTTTGAATGCAATGATTCTCCTTCTGTCAGCCTTAGTGAAGTGTCTGGAGAGATTTGGATACTCCGATGTCGACAATGACAGTTCCACTGAGGCAGATTTGTGGTATAGCCGTCTGTTGCAAAGACTGCCGCTCACATTGCACCATTGTCGTGAAAGCTTGCATTAGTGTCACCCTAGGCATAGTCAATGGCACAGTGGGGTGTTTCTCACGTAGGCGAGGCTTAGAATGTGGAGTGATTGGTACCCAACTTTCGGGACTCTGCACGTTAACCGCCATGCAACCATCACCTTCAGCTACAATTCTACAGCAATCTGCCTAGCCCTGTGCCCAATATCACTGCCACCACCAGCATTCACGGGCATTGGACCCGAATGCTAATGACCTACAATTATGTCTTTAGAGATATGGTTTCATGTTAATATGGACGAGGTTCACTAATTAATTGAAAGTTTAATTCTAAAAAGTAGCAGTGCTTATTTACAGAAAAATACACAAAATGATATTACAAGGTTAGAGGCAAGATGCTTACATAAGACATTCGCAGAGAGTATTAAAGTAAAAGGATTAATATAGAGTTACCATTCTTTGTGTGGAGTCACACAGGATTATAGGGCAGTCCGCACGCAGGGTGCACTCCAAGGGGCTGACCCTGAATAGCAGTCCATCTGTGAATTTTAAACCCTCGGCAAGGTAACTCCCATTCAGCTCCTTCCAGCCCCCTTGAGGGTCTGGCTTACACGGGAGAGCATGGGCACTGAAATCCATATTTCCTTCATAACTTAGTGTAGGACTCACAATGAAAACATGCCGGCTAAGTTTCCTCATGATTGTACATGCAGTTTGTAACCACACACGAATGTGTTCGGATACACATGTTCATAGAAATGCAATTCCCGGGGTCTCTGAGTGTCTCACAAAATTTCCTTGTTGACGGGCTGCGATGTACAGATTAGTCAAGTCATAATTTCCAAATTGCATTTTCCCCTTTGTTTGAGAGAAGTTCCTTTTTTAAATTTGGCTCCAAAAGATAGGTCTGGCGGTGGCCCGTTCCATCGGGGGGAGGAGAAGTCACTGGGTGTGAAGGCTGTTCCTGTCCTTATCTCCTATTGTAAATATTTCCTGCTCTGGTTTAGCCAGACTGTTGTGCATTACAGGCCCCTGTGGGGTTGTGATAGTCTCTTTAAAGCCCGCTTCAAAGCCCCCTTCCGCACTCAGCTTCCTATATGCTGACAGCATTTAACCCTTCCACTTACAAACTACACAGCAGTGTTGCAAAACCACATGATTATGGTAGCCATGCCATACCTCACAGTAGCCCATTAGGCCGGCATCACACAAGCGTATGATTACCGCGTATTATGCGTGCGTTGTATGTGCATTTCATTCGCGATAATTTGATGACAATCAAGTACATTGCCGTAAGCAGTTTCTCTCCCATTTGTGAGTAGGAATTGCGTAATATGCAAGCGCAAAAAAGAACGCATGTACTATCTTGTGGAATATTACGCGCGAGAGAGCCTATTGTTCTCTATTGACGCATGATGAACGCCGCTCATATGTAATTACCTTGCATATGGGCAGTATATACATGCTTTGCATAGCGACGGCGCAGGAAATATAAACAAAAGAAAAAACAAATAGGTCAACTGTAGTGACCTGGAGGGTCATACAGGACAGGCATCAGCATAATAGGTCCCAAGGACCTCGCTATGAGCCTTTAGGGGGACATAGGTGGCACCCTTCAGGAGAAAAACACAGTTTTTTTCCCTGCATAATGGATTAAATGTGATCTGCCTAGCAACAGTGCCCCTTCTGATTGGCCACCTGCAGCTAATTTCTTGGTTGGTCAGTTCCTCCTCATGATAGGATTTATCTTAGTGGAGGAAATTGGCCATGTGATCTGCGAATGCAGAGACTATGTGAACCCCGGGTATTGGTGGAGTGGGAGGAGTCAAGTGCACCTGGGAAAGTGAGCTAGTGGGGGGAGGGGTTAATGAGTCAGCAGACGGAGAGCCCCGGAAGGCAGAAAGGAGCTGAGATGTAAGGAGAGGAGCAAGCAAGTGCTGGAGGCGTACAGGAGTCGGGAGACTTGATGGGACAGAGCACAGAGCAGGAGAGGGGTCTCTTTCAACCCTGCCAGGAGTTCAGGACCACTTTACTTACCTGGCAGCCTCATCCCATTCTTAAGGAACGGGTCAAGGAATTACTATATGTTATTTCATGTGTTCAAGAAATTGCTGAAGACTTTACTGTTTGCTATAAGAAAAGTGTCAGCCTTGCACGCAGTCCTCAAGTGTAAGTAAACTGTGTGCCTTCAGTTTACTGTTACATCTACGGACCGGTCTCTTCATTTCAACACAGCAACCAATTCATCCTAAGGCACTGGCGTCACAAAGAATTTACATTATCTACTAATTGCTTCTGCCAAGACCCCCTTTGTCATCCCGCCTGCCGCACAAGCTACCATTAGAGGCAGAGTAGCCACCACCGTGACCAGTCTAGAGTTGGCACACCGACTGAAGCGACTCCAGCCGACCACTGCTCACTGCAGACGGCACATGGAAGTGAGCGTGAGATACACTGACGTGCCGTACAACTTTGCTGTGATACGCAGTGCTCGGGCAGGCCACCAGCGGCTCCGCTCAGCGGTGTATGCTTATGGGCGGTGAGCCCGGCCTTAGGCGGTCTTCATGTTTTTTGTTTCATTTTAAAAATTAAAAAAAACACATTAAAGAACTGCATGCAGAATTCAAAAACCACAGAAGCTGCATGTGGACTGAAGCAGCAGCCGTGCGTTCTTCTAAAAACTGCATTTTTTAATTGTGTGTAAAGTGTGCAATCATATACAGGAGATCCCCAGGTTATACCAGCATGCTCTACAGTGAAGGAATTCAGGATGTGACCCCTTGCTGATTCTGTAAGTCTGCCCGCTGTCAGACATGAACAGTCTATAATTTTTAGGATCGGTTAAATTTAACAGTTACAGAATATCCAAAAAATCCAGGAAATCCCATTTTCTAAATTATATATATTTATTTGCATTTTGCACAGAGAAATAAGTATGTGATCCCCCCGGCGAACAAGACTTAAAGGGGTTGTCCCGTGCCGAAACGGGTTTGTTTTTTTTTCAACCCCCCCCCCCCCCCCCCCCCCGTTCGGCGCGAGACAACCCCGATGCAGGGACGTAGAGAAAGCTTACCGGAGCGCTTACCTTAATCCCCGCGCTCCGGTGACTTCTATACTTACCTGTGAAGCTGGCCGCCGGAATCCTCTTCCTCCGTGGACCGCAGCTCTTCTGTGCGGTCCATTGCCGATTCCAGCCTCCTGATTGGCTGGAATCGGCACGTGACGGGGCGGAGCTACACGGAGCCTGCATTCTGCACGAGCGGCTCCATTGAAGAGAGCAGAAGACCAGGACTGCGCAAGCGCGGCTAATTTGGCCATCGGAGGGCGAAAATTAGTCGGCACCATGGAGACGAGGACGCTAGCAACGGAGCAGGTAAGTAAAAAACTTTTTATAACTTCTGTATGGCTCATAATTAATGCACAATGTACATTACAAAGTGCATTAATATGGCCATACAGAAGTGTATAACCCCACTTGCTGCCGCGGGACAACCCCTTTAATACTTGGTGGCCAAACCCTTGTAGCCAAGAACAGCAGTCAGACGGTCTTTGGAGTTGATGAGGTTTGTGCACGTCAGAAGGGGATCTGCTCCTCTTTGTAGATCATCTCTAAATCATGAAGATTTCAAGGCTGTCGCTTAACAAGTCTGATCTTCAGTTCCCTTCATAAGTTTTCTATGGGATGAAGATCTGGCGACTGGCTAGGTAGATGAAAGGTAGATTCTCCTCAGTATATACACATAGAGGTGAGGTAGATTCTCCTCAGTATATACACATAGAGGGGAGGTAGATTCTCCTCAGTATATACACACAGAGGTGAGGTAGATTCTCCTCAGTATAGACACATAGAGGTGAGGTAGATTCTCCTCAGTATATACACATAGAGGGGAGGTAGATTCTCCTCAGTATATACACACAGAGGTGAGGTAGATTCTCCTCAGTATATACACATAGAGGGGAGGTAGATTCTCCTCAGTATATACACATAGAGGTGAGGTAGATTCTCCTCAGTATATACACATAGAGGGGAGGTAGATTCTCCTCAGTATATACACACAGAGGTGAGGTAGATTCTCCTCAGTATACACATATAGCGGTGAGGTAGAGTCTCCTCAGTATATACACATAGAGGTGAGGTAGATTCCCCTCAGTATATACACACAGAGGTGAGGTAGATTCTCCTCAGTATATACACATAGAGGGGAGGTAGATTCTCCTCAGTATATATACATATAGGGGAGGCAGATTCTCCTCAGTATATACACATTGAGGTGAGGTAGATTCTCCTCAGTATATACACATAGAGGTGAGGTAGATTCTCCTCAGTATATACACATGGAGGGGAGGTAGATTCTCCTCAGTATATACACATAGAGGTGAGGTAGATTCTCCTCAGTATATACACACAGAGGGGAGGTAGATTCTCCTCAGTATATATACATATAGGGGAGGCAGATTCTCCTCAGTATATACACATTGAGGTGAGGTAGATTCTCCTCAGTATATACACATAGAGGTGAGGTAGATTCTCCTCAGTATATACACATGGAGGGGAGGTAGATTCTCCTCAGTATATACACATAGAGGTGAGGTAGATTCTCCTCAGTATATACACACAGAGGGGAGGTAGATTCTCCTCAGTATATACACACAGAGGGGAGGTAGATTCTCCTCAGTATATACACACAGAGGGGAGGTAGATTCTCCTCAGTATATACACACAGAGGGGAGGTAGATTCTCCTCAGTATATACACACAGAGGTGAGGTAGATTCTCCTCAGTATATACACACAGAGGGGAGGTAGATTCTCCTCAGTATATACACACAGAGGGGAGGTAGATTCTCCTCAGAATATACACACAGAGGTGAGGTAGATTCTCCTCAGTATATACACACAGAGGGGAGGTAGATTCTCCTCAGTATATACACATAGAGGGGAGGTAGATTCTCCTCAGTATATACACATAGAGGTGAGGTAGATTCTCCTCAGTATATACACATAGAGGTGAGGTAGATTCTCCTCAGTATATACACACAGAGGGGAGGTAGATTCTCCTCAGTATATACACACAGAGGTGAGGTAGATTCTCCTCAGTATATACACATGGAGGGGAGGTAGATTCTCCTCAGTATATACACACAGAGGGGAGGTAGATTCTCCTCAGTATATACACACAGAGGTGAGGTAGATTCTCCTCAGTATATACACACAGAGGGGAGGTAGATTCTCCTCTGTATATACATAGAGGGGAGGTAGATTCTCCTCAGTATATACACATAGAGGTGAGGTAGATTCTCCTCGGTATATACACATAAAGGGGAGGTAGATTCTCCTCAGTATATACATAGAGGTGAGGTAAATTCTCCTCAGTATATACACACAGAGGGGAGGTAGATTCTCCTCAGTATATACACATAGAGGTGAGGTAGATTCTCCTCAGTATATACACATAAAGGGGAGGTAGATTCTCCTCAGTATATACATAGAGGCGAGGTAGATTCTCCTCAGTATATACACACAGAGGGGAGGTAGATTCTCCTCAGTATATACACATAGTGGGGAGGTAGATTCTCCTCAGTATATACACATAAAGGGGAGGTAGATTCTCCTCAGTATATACACATAGAGGGGAGGTAGATTCTCCTCAGTATATACACATAGAGGTGAGGTAATTTCTCCTCAGTATATAGACATAGAGGGGAGGTAGAGTCTCCTCAGTATATACACATAGAGGTGAGGTAGATTCTCCTCAGTATATACACATAGAGGGGAGGTAGATTCTCCTCAGTATATACACATACAGGGAAAATAGATTCTCCTCAATATATACTCAAGGAGGTGAGGTAGATTCTCCTCAGTATATACACATAGAGGGAAGGTAGATTCCCCTCAGTATCTACACATAGAGGGGAGGTAGATTCTCCTCAGTGTATACACATAGAGGTGAGGTAGATTCTCCTCAGTATATACACACAGAGGTGAGGTAGATTCTCCTCAGTATATACACACAGAGGTGAGGTAGATTCTCCTCAGTATATACACACAGAGGGGAGGTAGATTCTCCTCAGTATATACACACAGAGGTGAGGTACATTCTCCTCAGTATATACACACAGAGGTGAGGTAGATTCTCCTCAGTATATACACATAGAGGTGAGGTAGATTCTCCTCAGTATACACACATAGAGAGGAGGTAGATTCTCCTCAGTATATACACATAGAGAAGAGGTAGATTCTCCTCAGTATATATACACATAGAGGGAAGGTAGATTCTCCTCAGTATATACACATAGAGAGGAGGTAGGTTCTCCTCAGTATATACACATAGAGGAAAGGTAGATTCTCCTCAATATCTACACATAGAGGGGAGGTAGATTCTTCTCAGTATATACACATAGAGGGGAGGTAGATTCTCCTCAGTATATACACACAGAGTGGAGGTAGATTCTCCTCAGTATATACACATACAGGGAAAGTAGATTCTCCTCAATATATACATAGAGGTGAGGTAGATTCTCCTCAGTATATACACATAAAGGGAAGGTAGATTCTCCTCAGTAACTACACATAGAGGGAAGGTAGATTCTCCTCAGTATATACACATAGAGGTGAGGTAGATTCTCCTCAGTATATACACACTGAGGTGAGGTACATTCTCCTCAGTATATACACACAGAGGTGAGGTAGATTCTCCTCAGTATATACACATAGAGGTGAGGTAGATTCTCCTCAGTATATACACATAGAGGTGAGGTAGATTCTCCTCAGTATATACACACACAGAGGTGAGGTAGATTCTCCTCAGTATATACACATACAGGGAAAGTAGATTCTCCTCAATATATACTCAAGGAGGTGAGGTAGATTCTCCTCAGTATAAACATAGAGGTGAGGTAGATTCTCCTCAGTATATACACACAGAGGTGAGGTAGATTCTCCTCAGTATATACACATAGAGGAAAGGTAGATTCCCCTCAGTATCTACACATAGAGGGGAGGTAGATTCTCCTCAGTGTATACGCATAGAGGTGAGGTAGATTCCCCCCAGTATATTCACACAGAGGTGAGGTAGATTCTCCTCAGTATATACACACAGAGGTGAGGTAGATTCTCCTCAGTATATACACACAGAGGGGAGGTAGATTCTCCTCAGTATATACACACAGAGGTGAGGTACATTCTCCTCAGTATATACACACAGAGGTGAGGTAGATTCTCCTCAGTATATACACATAGAGGTGAGGTAGATTCTCCTCAGTATACACACATAGAGAGGAGGTAGATTCTCCTCAGTATATACACATAGAGGAGAGGTAGATTCTCCTCAGTATATATACACATAGAGGAAAGGTAGATTCTCCTCAATATCTACACATAGAGGGGAGGTAGATTCTTCTCTGTATATACACATAGAGGGGAGGTAGATTCTCCTCAGTATATACACATAGAGGGGAGGTAGATTCTCCTCAGTATATACACATACAGGGAAAGTAGATTCTCCTCAATATATACTCAAGGAGGTGAGGTAGATTCTCCTCAGTATATACATAGAGGTGAGGTAGATTCTCCTTAGTATATACACATAAAGGGAAGGTAGATTCTCCTCAGTAACTACACATAGAGGGAAGGTAGATTCTCCTCAGTATATACACATAGAGGTGAGGTAGATTCTCCTCAGTATATACACATAGAGGTGAGGTAGATTCTCCTCAGTATATACACACAGAGGTGAGGTAGATTCTCCTCAGTATATACACATAGAGGGGAGGTAGATTCCCCTCAGTATATACACACAGAGGTGAGGTACATTCTCCTCAGTATATACACAAAGAGGTGAGGTAGATTCTCCTCAGTATATACACATAGAGGTGAGGTAGATTCTCCTCAGTATATACACATAGAGGTGAGGTAGATTCTCCTCAGTATATACACACAGAGGTGAGGTAGATTCTCCTCAGTATATACACATAGAGGGGAGGTAGATTCCCCTCAGTATATACACACAGAGGGGAGGTAGACTCTCCTCAGTATATACACATAGAGGGGAGGTAGATTCCCCTCAGTATATACACACAGAGGGGAGGTAGATTCTCCTCAGTATATACACATAGAGGGGAAGTAGAGTCTCCTCAGTATACACACAAAGAGGTGAGGTAGATTCTCCTCAGTATATACACACAGAGGTGAGGTACATTCTCCTCAGTATATACACAAAGAGGTGAGGTAGATTCTCCTCAGTATATACACATAGAGGTGAGGTAGATTCTCCTCAGTATATACACATAGAGGTGAGGTAGATTCTCCTCAGTATATACACACAGAGGTGAGGTAGATTCTCCTCAGTATATACACATAGAGGGGCAGTAGATTCTCCTCAGTATATACACACAGAGGTGAATTAAATTCTACTCAGTATATACACATAGAGGGGAGGTAGATTCTCAGTATACACACAGAGGTGAGGTAGATTCTCCTCAGTATATACACAGAGAGGGGAGGTAGATTCTCCTCAGTATATACACATAGAGGTGAGGTAGATTTTTCTCAGTATATGCACATAGAGGTGAGGTAGATTCTCCTCAGTATATACTAAAGGAGGTGAGGTAGATTCTCCTCAGTATATATTCACAGAGGTAAGGTAGATTCTCCTCAGTATACACACAGAGGTGAGGTAGATTCTCCTCAGTATATACATAGAGGTGAGGTAGATTCTCCTCAGTATATACACATAGAGGGGAGGTAGATTCTCCTCGGTATATACACACAGAGGTGAGGCAGATTCTCCTCAGTATATACACATAGAGGGGAGGTAGATTCTCCTCAGTATATACACATAGAGGGGAGGTAGATTCTCCTCAGTATATACACACAGAGGTGAGGTAGATTCTCCATGGTATATACTCAAGGAGGTGAGGTAGATTCTCCTCAGTATATACTCACAGAGGTAAGGTAGATTCTCCGCAGTATATACACATGGAGGTGAAGTAGATTCTCCTCAGTATATACACATAGAGGTGAGGTAGATTCTCCTCAGTATATACACATAGAGGGGAGGTAGATTCTCCTCGGTATATACACACAGAGGTGAGGCAGATTCTCCTCAGTATATACACATAGAGGGGAGGTAGATTCTCCTCAGTATATACACATAGAGGGGAGGTAGATTCTCCTCAGTATATACACACAGAGGTGAGGTAGATTCTCCATGGTATATACTCAAGGAGGTGAGGTAGATTCTCCTCAGTATATACTCACAGAGGTAAGGTAGATTCTCCGCAGTATATACACATGGAGGTGAAGTAGATTCTCCTCAGTATATACACATAGAGGGGAGGTAGATTCTCCTCAGTATATACACACAGAGGGGAGGTAGATTCTCCTCGGTATATACACATAGAGGAGAAGTAGAGTCTCCTCAGTATATACTGTGAAGGATTAGCGTTTAGGATCGGTAGCAACCTGGGCGTAAGCAGTCAGAGACAGTGACACATGGGATAAAGTCTTTAGTCCAGGCGTTGCCTGGGTTTATTTCCAAGCAAACAAAGCAAAATACAGGCCTTAACATCAGGCAAACATAAAGTAAATCCTGCTCGTCCGAGCACTTACTAAACATGTAGCGTCCCTGTCTACCTACTGGTAACCAAATGGCTCCTGCACACAGCCAGCCAGGACTCTCAGACCTGCAAAGGTCTCAGCTCTCTCTCTTGGCCCTGTAGGCCCAGGCTTTATAAGGCCTGGTACCAGCCTCACCTGGTACGTGGGAGTGACCATCCCACCCTTCACTTTGGTCACTCCAGGAAAAGCCGGCCCGGATTATGCGGCTTGGAGCCACTTACTTGCTACAACGTGTTAGTAGCTTAATGCTACTAACACTATACTACCGGCTTCCTCCACCGAGCCCAGGCTGCTCGGTGGCACGTATCTGCCCAAACGCTCCCCAAAGCAGCATAGGAGAGCATCCTAGGCGAAACATACCTGCCCTCCAGCACCTTGCCGGTCACCGTCTCACAATACACACAGAGGTGAGGTAGATTCTCCTCAGGATATACACATAGAGGTGAGGTAGATTCTCCTCAGTATATACACACAGAGGTTAGGTAGATTCTCCTCAGTATATACACTTAGAGGGGAGGTAGATTCTCCTCAGTATATACACACAGAGGGGAGGTAGATTCTCCTTAGTATATATACATAGAGGGGAGGTAGATTCTCCTCAGTATATACACATAGAGGCGAGGTAGATTGTCCTCAGTATATACACATGGAGGTGAGGTAGATTCTCCTCAGTATATATACACATAGAGGTGAGGTAGATTCTCCTCAGTATATACACATAGAGGTGAGGTAGATTCTCCTCAGGTATTACACATAGAGGTGAGGTAGATTCTCCTCAGTATATACACACAGAGGGGAAGTAGATTCTCCTCAGTATATACACATGGAGGTGAGGTAGATTCTCCTCAGTATATACACATAGAGGTGAGGTAGATTCTCCTCCGTATATACACACAGAGGGGAGGTAGATTCTCATCAGTATATACACACAGAGGGGAGGTAGATTCTCCTCAGTATATACACACAGAGGTGAGGTAGATTCTCCTCAGTATATACACACAGAGGTGAGGTAGATTCTCCTCAGTATATACATAGAGGTGAGGTAGATTCTCCTCAGGATATACACATAGAGGTGAGGTAGATTCTCCTCAGTATATACACACAGAGGTGAGGTAGATTCTCCTCAGTATATACACATAGAGGGGAGGTAGATCCTCCTCAGTATATACACACAGAGGGGAGGTAGATTCTCCTTAGTATATACACATAGAGGGGAGGTAGATTCTACTCAGTATATACACATAGAGGTGAGGTAGATTCTCCTCAGTATATACACATAGAGGCGAGGTAGATTCTCCTCAGTATATACACATGGAGGTGAGGTAGATTCTCCTCAGTATATACACATAGAGGTGAGGTAGATTCTCCTCAGTATATACACACAGAGGGGAAGTAGATTCTCCTCAGTATATACACATGGAGGTGAGGTAGATTCTCCTCAGTATATACACATACAGGTGAGGTAGATTCTCCTCCGTATATACACACAGAGGGGAGGTAGATTCTCATCAGTATATACACACAGAGGGGAGGTAGATTCTGCTCAGTATATACACATAGAGGTGAGGTAGATTCTCCTCCGTATATACACACAGAGGGGAGGTAGATTCTCCTCATTATATACACACAGAGGGGAGGTAGATTCTCCTCAGTATATACACACAGAGGTGAGGTAGATTCTCCTCAGGATATAGACACAGAGGTGAGGTAGATTCTCCTCAGTATGTACACATAGAGGTGAGGTAGATTCTCCTTAGTATATACACACAGAGGGGAGGTAGATTCCCCTCAGTATATGCACACAGAGGGGAGGTAGATTCTCCTTAGTATATACACACAGAGGGGAAGTAGAGTCTCCCCAGTATATACACACAGAAGTGAGGTGGATTCTCCTCAGGATATACACACAGAGGTGAGGCAGATTCTCCTCAGTATATACATATAGAGGTGAGGTAGATTCTCCTCAGTATATACTCACAGAGGTGAGGTAGATACTCCTCAGTGTATACACATAGAGGGGAGGTAGATTCTCCTCAGTATATACACACAGAGGTGACGTAGATTCTCCTCAGTATATACACATAGAGGTGAGGTAGATTCTCCTCAGTATATACACATAGAGGCGAGGTAGATTCTCCTCAGTATATACACACAGAGGTGAGGTAGATTCTCCTCAGTATATACGCACAGAGGGGAGGTAGATTCTCCTCAGTATATACACATAGAGGGGAGGTAGATTCTCCTCAGTATATACACATAGAGGTGAGGTAGATTCTCCTCAGTATATACTCACAGAGGTGAGGTAGATTCTCCTCAGTGTATACACATAGAGGGGAGGTAGATTCTCCTCAGTATATACACACAGAGGTGACGTAGATTCTCCTCAGTATATACACATAGAGGTGAGGTAGATTCTCCTCAGTATATACACATAGAGGTGAGGTAGATTCCCCTCAGTATATACACACAGAGGGGAGGTAGATTCTCCTCAGTATATACACATAGAGGGGAAGTAGAGTCTCCTCAGTATACACACAAAGAGGTGAGGTAGATTCTCCTCAGTATATACACACAGAGGTGAGGTACATTCTCCTCAGTATATACACAAAGAGGTGAGGTAGATTCTCCTCAGTATATACACATAGAGGTGAGGTAGATTCTCCTCAGTATATACACATAGAGGTGAGGTAGATTCTCCTCAGTATATACACACAGAGGTGAGGTAGATTCTCCTCAGTATATACACATAGAGGGGCAGTAGATTCTCCTCAGTATATACACACAGAGGTGAATTAAATTCTACTCAGTATATACACATAGAGGGGAGGTAGATTCTCCTCAGTATATACACACAGAGGTGAGGTAGATTCTCCTCAGGATATAGACACAGAGGTGAGGTAGATTCTCCTCAGTATGTACACATAGAGGTGAGGTAGATTCTCCTTAGTATATACACACAGAGGGGAGGTAGATTCCCCTCAGTATATGCACACAGAGGGGAGGTAGATTCTCCTTAGTATATACACACAGAGGGGAAGTAGAGTCTCCCCAGTATATACACACAGAAGTGAGGTGGATTCTCCTCAGGATATACACACAGAGGTGAGGCAGATTCTCCTCAGTATATACATATAGAGGTGAGGTAGATTCTCCTCAGTATATACTCACAGAGGTGAGGTAGATACTCCTCAGTGTATACACATAGAGGGGAGGTAGATTCTCCTCAGTATATACACACAGAGGTGACGTAGATTCTCCTCAGTATATACACATAGAGGTGAGGTAGATTCTCCTCAGTATATACACATAGAGGCGAGGTAGATTCTCCTCAGTATATACACACAGAGGTGAGGTAGATTCTCCTCAGTATATACGCACAGAGGGGAGGTAGATTCTCCTCAGTATATACACATAGAGGGGAGGTAGATTCTCCTCAGTATATACACATAGAGGTGAGGTAGATTCTCCTCAGTATATACTCACAGAGGTGAGGTAGATTCTCCTCAGTGTATACACATAGAGGGGAGGTAGATTCTCCTCAGTATATACACACAGAGGTGACGTAGATTCTCCTCAGTATATACACATAGAGGTGAGGTAGATTCTCCTCAGTATATACACATAGAGGTGAGGTAGATTCCCCTCAGTATATACACACAGAGGGGAGGTAGATTCTCCTCAGTATATACACATAGAGGGGAAGTAGAGTCTCCTCAGTATACACACAAAGAGGTGAGGTAGATTCTCCTCAGTATATACACACAGAGGTGAGGTACATTCTCCTCAGTATATACACAAAGAGGTGAGGTAGATTCTCCTCAGTATATACACATAGAGGTGAGGTAGATTCTCCTCAGTATATACACATAGAGGTGAGGTAGATTCTCCTCAGTATATACACACAGAGGTGAGGTAGATTCTCCTCAGTATATACACATAGAGGGGCAGTAGATTCTCCTCAGTATATACACACAGAGGTGAATTAAATTCTACTCAGTATATACACATAGAGGGGAGGTAGATTCTCAGTATACACACAGAGGTGAGGTAGATTCTCCTCAGTATATACACAGAGAGGGGAGGTAGATTCTCCTCAGTATATACACATAGAGGTGAGGTAGATTTTTCTCAGTATATGCACATAGAGGTGAGGTAGATTCTCCTCAGTATATACTAAAGGAGGTGAGGTAGATTCTCCTCAGTATATATTCACAGAGGTAAGGTAGATTCTCCTCAGTATACACACAGAGGTGAGGTAGATTCTCCTCAGTATATACATAGAGGTGAGGTAGATTCTCCTCAGTATATACACATAGAGGGGAGGTAGATTCTCCTCGGTATATACACACAGAGGTGAGGCAGATTCTCCTCAGTATATACACATAGAGGGGAGGTAGATTCTCCTCAGTATATACACATAGAGGGGAGGTAGATTCTCCTCAGTATATACACACAGAGGTGAGGTAGATTCTCCATGGTATATACTCAAGGAGGTGAGGTAGATTCTCCTCAGTATATACTCACAGAGGTAAGGTAGATTCTCCGCAGTATATACACATGGAGGTGAAGTAGATTCTCCTCAGTATATACACATAGAGGTGAGGTAGATTCTCCTCAGTATATACACATAGAGGGGAGGTAGATTCTCCTCGGTATATACACACAGAGGTGAGGCAGATTCTCCTCAGTATATACACATAGAGGGGAGGTAGATTCTCCTCAGTATATACACATAGAGGGGAGGTAGATTCTCCTCAGTATATACACACAGAGGTGAGGTAGATTCTCCATGGTATATACTCAAGGAGGTGAGGTAGATTCTCCTCAGTATATACTCACAGAGGTAAGGTAGATTCTCGCAGTATATACACATGGAGGTGAAGTAGATTCTCCTCAGTATATACACATAGAGGGGAGGTAGATTCTCCTCAGTATATACACACAGAGGGGAGGTAGATTCTCCTCGGTATATACACATAGAGGAGAAGTAGAGTCTCCTCAGTATATACTGTGAAGGATTAGCGTTTAGGATCGGTAGCAACCTGGGCGTAAGCAGTCAGAGACAGTGACACATGGGATAAAGTCTTTAGTCCAGGCGTTGCCTGGGTTTATTTCCAAGCAAACAAAGCAAAATACAGGCCTTAACATCAGGCAAACATAAAGTAAATCCTGCTCGTCCGAGCACTTACTAAACATGTAGCGTCCCTGTCTACCTACTGGTAACCAAATGGCTCCTGCACACAGCCAGCCAGGACTCTCAGACCTGCAAAGGTCTCAGCTCTCTCTCTTGGCCCTGTAGGCCCAGGCTTTATAAGGCCTGGTACCAGCCTCACCTGGTACGTGGGAGTGACCATCCCACCCTTCACTTTGGTCACTCCAGGAAAAGCCGGCCCGGATTATGCGGCTTGGAGCCACTTACTTGCTACAACGTGTTAGTAGCTTAATGCTACTAACACTATACTACCGGCTTCCTCCACCGAGCCCAGGCTGCTCGGTGGCACGTATCTGCCCAAGCGCTCCCCAAAGCAGCATAGGAGAGCATCCTAGGCGAAACATACCTGCCCTCCAGCACCTTGCCGGTCACCGTCTCACAATACACACAGAGGTGAGGTAGATTCTCCTCAGGATATACACATAGAGGTGAGGTAGATTCTCCTCAGTATATACACACAGAGGTTAGGTAGATTCTCCTCAGTATATACACTTAGAGGGGAGGTAGATTCTCCTCAGTATATACACACAGAGGGGAGGTAGATTCTCCTTAGTATATATACATAGAGGGGAGGTAGATTCTCCTCAGTATATACACATAGAGGCGAGGTAGATTGTCCTCAGTATATACACATGGAGGTGAGGTAGATTCTCCTCAGTATATATACACATAGAGGTGAGGTAGATTCTCCTCAGTATATACACATAGAGGTGAGGTAGATTCTCCTCAGGTATTACACATAGAGGTGAGGTAGATTCTCCTCAGTATATACACACAGAGGGGAAGTAGATTCTCCTCAAAATATACACATGGAGGTGAGGTAGATTCTCCTCAGTATATACACATAGAGGTGAGGTAGATTCTCCTCCGTATATACACACAGAGGGGAGGTAGATTCTCATCAGTATATACACACAGAGGGGAGGTAGATTCTCCTCAGTATATACACACAGAGGTGAGGTAGATTCTCCTCAGTATATACACACAGAGGTGAGGTAGATTCTCCTCAGTATATACATAGAGGTGAGGTAGATTCTCCTCAGGATATACACATAGAGGTGAGGTAGATTCTCCTCAGTATATACACACAGAGGTGAGGTAGATTCTCCTCAGTATATACACATAGAGGGGAGGTAGATCCTCCTCAGTATATACACACAGAGGGGAGGTAGATTCTCCTTAGTATATACACATAGAGGGGAGGTAGATTCTACTCAGTATATACACATAGAGGTGAGGTAGATTCTCCTCAGTATATACACATAGAGGCGAGGTAGATTCTCCTCAGTATATACACATGGAGGTGAGGTAGATTCTCCTCAGTATATACACATAGAGGTGAGGTAGATTCTCCTCAGTATATACACACAGAGGGGAAGTAGATTCTCCTCAGTATATACACATGGAGGTGAGGTAGATTCTCCTCAGTATATACACATACAGGTGAGGTAGATTCTCCTCCGTATATACACACAGAGGGGAGGTAGATTCTCATCAGTATATACACACAGAGGGGAGGTAGATTCTGCTCAGTATATACACATAGAGGTGAGGTAGATTCTCCTCCGTATATACACACAGAGGGGAGGTAGATTCTCCTCATTATATACACACAGAGGGGAGGTAGATTCTCCTCAGTATATACACACTGAGGTGAGGTAGATTCTCCTCAGGATATAGACACAGAGGTGAGGTAGATTCTCCTCAGTATGTACACATAGAGGTGAGGTAGATTCTCCTTAGTATATACACACAGAGGGGAGGTAGATTCCCCTCAGTATATGCACACAGAGGGGAGGTAGATTCTCCTTAGTATATACACACAGAGGGGAAGTAGAGTCTCCCCAGTATATACACACAGAAGTGAGGTGGATTCTCCTCAGGATATACACACAGAGGTGAGGCAGATTCTCCTCAGTATATACATATAGAGGTGAGGTAGATTCTCCTCAGTATATACTCACAGAGGTGAGGTAGATACTCCTCAGTGTATACACATAGAGGGGAGGTAGATTCTCCTCAGTATATACACACAGAGGTGACGTAGATTCTCCTCAGTATATACACATAGAGGTGAGGTAGATTCTCCTCAGTATATACACATAGAGGCGAGGTAGATTCTCCTCAGTATATACACACAGAGGTGAGGTAGATTCTCCTCAGTATATACGCACAGAGGGGAGGTAGATTCTCCTCAGTATATACACATAGAGGGGAGGTAGATTCTCCTCAGTATATACACATAGAGGTGAGGTAGATTCTCCTCAGTATATACTCACAGAGGTGAGGTAGATTCTCCTCAGTGTATACACATAGAGGGGAGGTAGATTCTCCTCAGTATATACACACAGAGGTGACGTAGATTCTCCTCAGTATATACACATAGAGGTGAGGTAGATTCTCCTCAGTATATACACATAGAGGTGAGGTAGATTCTCCTCAGTATATACACATAGAGGTGAGGTAGATTCTCCTCAGTATATACGCACAGAGGGGAGGTAGATTCTCCTCAGTATATACACATAGAGGGGAGGTAGATTCTCCTCAGTATATACTCACAGAGGTGAGGTAGATTCTCCTCAGTGTATACACATAGAGGGGAGGTAGATTCTCCTCAGTATATACACACAGAGGTGACGTAGATTCTCCTCAGTATATACACATAGAGGTGAGGTAGATTCTCCTCAGTATATACACATAGAGGTGAGGTAGATTCTCCTCAGTATATACACACAGAGGTGAGGTAGATTCTCCTCAGTATATACGCACAGAGGGGAGGTAGATTCTCCTCAGTATATACACATAGAGGGGAGGTAGATTCTCCTCAGTATATACACATAGAGGGGAGGTAGATTCCCTTCAGTATATACACACAGAGGGGAGGTAGATTCTCCTCAGTATATACACATAGAGGGGAAGTAGAGTCTCCCCAGTATATACACACAGAGGTGAGGTAGATTCTCCTCAGGATATAGACACAGAAGTGAGGTAGATTCTCCTCAGTATGTACACATAGAGGTGAGGTAGATTCTCCTTAGTATATACACACAGAGGGGAGGTAGATTCCCCTCAGTATATGCACACAGAGGGGAGGTAGATTCTCCTTAGTATATACACACAGAGGGGAAGTAGAGTCTCCCCAGTATATACACACAGAGGTGAGGTGGATTCTCCTCAGGATATACACACAGAGGTGAGGTAGATTCTCCTCAGGATATAGACACAGAGGTGAGGTAGATTCTCCTCAGTATATACACATAGAGGTGAGGTAGATTCTCCTTAGTATATACACACAGAGGGGAGGTAGATTCCCCTCAGTATATGCACACAGAGGGGAGGTAGATTCTCCTTAGTATATACACACAGAGGGGAAGTAGAGTCTCCCCAGTATATACACACAGAGGTGAGGTGGATTCTCCTCAGGATATACACACAGAGGTGAGGCAGATTCTCCTCAGTATATACATATAGAGGTGAGGTAGATTCTCCTCAGTATATACTCACAGAGGTGAGGTAGATTCTCCTCAGTGTATACACATAGAGGGGAGGTAGATTCTCCTCAGTATATACACACAGAGGTGACGTAGATTCTCCACAGTATATACACATAGAGGTGAGGTAGATTCTCCTCAGTATATACACATAGAGGCGAGGTAGATTCTCCTCAGTATATACACACAGAGGTGAGGCAGATTCTCCTCAGTATATACGCACAGAGGGGAGGTAGATTCTCCTCAGTATATACACATAGAGGGGAGGTAGATTCTCCTCAGTATATACACATAGAGGGGAGGTAGATTCCCCTCAGTATATACACACAGAGGGGAGGTAGATTCTCCTCAGTATATACACATAGAGGGGAAGTAGAGTCTCCCCAGTATATACACACAGAGGTGAGGTAGATTCTCCTCAGGATATACACACAGAGGTGAGGTAGATTCTCCTCAGTATATACACACAGAGGGGAGGTAGATTCTCCTCAGTATGTACACACAGAGGGGAGATAGATTCTCCTCAGTATATACACATAGAGGTGAGGTAGATTCTCCTCAGTGTATACACATAGAGGGGAGGTAGATTCTCCTCAGTATATACTCACAGAGGTGAGGTAGATTCTCCTCAGTGTATACACATAGAGGGGAGGTAGATTCTCCTCAGTATATACACACAGAGGTGACGTAGATTCTCCTCAGTATATACACATAGAGGTGAGGTAGATTCTCCTCAGTATATACACATAGAGGTGAGGTAGATTCTCCTCAGTATATACACATAGAGGTGAGGTAGATTCTCCTCAGTATATACGCACAGAGGGATGGTAGATTCTCCTCAGTATATACACATAGAGGGGAGGTAGATTCTCCTCAGTATATACTCACAGAGGTGAGGTAGATTCTCCTCAGTGTATACACATAGAGGGGAGGTAGATTCTCCTCAGTATATACACACAGAGGGGAGGTAGATTCTCCTCAGTATATACATAGAGGGGAGGTAGATTCTCCTTAGTATATACACATAGAGGGGAGGTAGATTCCCCTCAGTATATACACATAGAGGGGAGGTAGGTTCTCCTCAGTATATACACATAGTGGTGAGGTAGATTCCCCTCAGTATATACACAGAGGTGAGGTAGATTCTCCTCAGTATATACACATAGAGGTGAGGTAGATTCTCCTCAGGTATTACACATAGAGGTGAGGTAGATTCTCCTCAGTATATACACACAGAGGGGAAGTAGATTCTCCTCAGTATATACACATGGAGGTGAGGTAGATTCTCCTCAGTATATACACACAGAGGTGAGGTAGATTCTCCTCAGTATATACACATAGAGGTGAGGTAGATTCTCCTCCGTATATACACACAGAGGGGAGGTAGATTCTCATCAGTATATACACACAGAGGGGAGGTAGATTCTCCTCAGTATATACACACAGAGGTGAGGTAGATTCTCCTCAGTATATACACACAGAGGGGAGGTAGATTCTCCTCAGTATATACATAGAGGTGAGGCAGATTCTCCTCAGTATATACATATAGAGGTGAGGTAGATTCTCCTCAGTATATACTCACAGAGGTGAGGTAGATACTCCTCAGTGTATACACATAGAGGGGAGGTAGATTCTCCTCAGTATATACACACAGAGGTGACGTAGATTCTCCTCAGTATATACACATAGAGGTGAGGTAGATTCTCCTCAGTATATACACATAGAGGCGAGGTAGATTCTCCTCAGTATATACACACAGAGGTGAGGTAGATTCTCCTCAGTATATACGCACAGAGGGGAGGTAGATTCTCCTCAGTATATACACATAGAGGGGAGGTAGATTCTCCTCAGTATATACACATAGAGGTGAGGTAGATTCTCCTCAGTATATACTCACAGAGGTGAGGTAGATTCTCCTCAGTGTATACACATAGAGGGGAGGTAGATTCTCCTCAGTATATACACACAGAGGTGACGTAGATTCTCCTCAGTATATACACATAGAGGTGAGTTAGATTCTCCTCAGTATATACACATAGAGGTGAGGTAGATTCTCCTCAGTATATACACATAGAGGTGAGGTAGATTCTCCTCAGTATATACGCACAGAGGGGAGGTAGATTCTCCTCAGTATATACACATAGAGGGGAGGTAGATTCTCCTCAGTATATACTCACAGAGGTGAGGTAGATTCTCCTCAGTGTATACACATAGAGGGGAGGTAGATTCTCCTCAGTATATACACACAGAGGTGACGTAGATTCTCCTCAGTATATACACATAGAGGTGAGGTAGATTCTCCTCAGTATATACACATAGAGGTAAGGTAGATTCTCCTCAGTATATACACACAGAGGTGAGGTAGATTCTCCTCAGTATATACGCACAGAGGGGAGGTAGATTCTCCTCAGTATATACACATAGAGGGGAGGTAGATTCTCCTCAGTATATACACATAGAGGGGAGGTAGATTCCCCTCAGTATATACACACAGAGGGGAGGTAGATTCTCCTCAGTATATACACATAGAGGGGAAGTAGAGTCTCCCCAGTATATACACACAGAGGTGAGGTAGATTCTCCTCAGGATATAGACACAGAAGTGAGGTAGATTCTCCTCAGTATGTACACATAGAGGTGAGGTAGATTCTCCTTAGTATATACACACAGAGGGGAGGTAGATTCCCCTCAGTATATGCACACAGAGGGGAGGTAGATTCTCCTTAGTATATACACACAGAGGGGAAGTAGAGTCTCCCCAGTATATACACACAGAGGTGAGGTGGATTCTCCTCAGGATATACACACAGAGGTGAGGTAGATTCTCCTCAGGATATAGACACAGAGGTGAGGTAGATTCTCCTCAGTATATACACATAGAGGTGAGGTAGATTCTCCTTAGTATATACACACAGAGGGGAGGTAGATTCCCCTCAGTATATGCACACAGAGGGGAGGTAGATTCTCCTTAGTATATACACACAGAGGGGAAGTAGAGTCTCCCCAGTATATACACACAGAGGTGAGGTGGATTCTCCTCAGGATATACACACAGAGGTGAGGCAGATTCTCCTCAGTATATACATATAGAGGTGAGGTAGATTCTCCTCAGTATATACTCACAGAGGTGAGGTAGATTCTCCTCAGTGTATACACATAGAGGGGAGGTAGATTCTCCTCAGTATATACACACAGAGGTGACGTAGATTCTCCACAGTATATACACATAGAGGTGAGGTAGATTCTCCTCAGTATATACACATAGAGGCGAGGTAGATTCTCCTCAGTATATACACACAGAGGTGAGGTAGATTCTCCTCAGTATATACGCACAGAGGGGAGGTAGATTCTCCTCAGTATATACACATAGAGGGGAGGTAGATTCTCCTCAGTATATACACATAGAGGGGAGGTAGATTCCCCTCAGTATATACACACAGAGGGGAGGTAGATTCTCCTCAGTATATACACATAGAGGGGAAGTAGAGTCTCCCCAGTATATACACACAGAGGTGAGGTAGATTCTCCTCAGGATATACACACAGAGGTGAGGTAGATTCTCCTCAGTATATACACACAGAGGGGAGGTAGATTCTCCTCAGTATGTACACACAGAGGGGAGATAGATTCTCCTCAGTATATACACATAGAGGTGAGGTAGATTCTCCTCAGTGTATACACATAGAGGGGAGGTTGATTCTCCTCAGTATATACTCACAGAGGTGAGGTAGATTCTCCTCAGTGTATACACATAGAGGGGAGGTAGATTCTCCTCAGTATATACACACAGAGGTGACGTAGATTCTCCTCAGTATATACACATAGAGGTGAGGTAGATTCTCCTCAGTATATACACATAGAGGTGAGGTAGATTCTCCTCAGTATATACACATAGAGGTGAGGTAGATTCTCCTCAGTATATACGCACAGAGGGATGGTAGATTCTCCTCAGTATATACACATAGAGGGGAGGTAGATTCTCCTCAGTATATACTCACAGAGGTGAGGTAGATTCTCCTCAGTGTATACACATAGAGGGGAGGTAGATTCTCCTCAGTATATACACACAGAGGGGAGGTAGATTCTCCTCAGTATATACATAGAGGGGAGGTAGATTCTCCTTAGTATATACACATAGAGGGGAGGTAGATTCCCCTCAGTATATACACATAGAGGGGAGGTAGGTTCTCCTCAGTATATACACATAGTGGTGAGGTAGATTCCCCTCAGTATATACACAGAGGTGAGGTAGATTCTCCTCAGTATATACACATAGAGGTGAGGTAGATTCTCCTCAGGTATTACACATAGAGGTGAGGTAGATTCTCCTCAGTATATACACACAGAGGGGAAGTAGATTCTCCTCAGTATATACACATGGAGGTGAGGTAGATTCTCCTCAGTATATACACACAGAGGTGAGGTAGATTCTCCTCAGTATATACACATAGAGGTGAGGTAGATTCTCCTCCGTATATACACACAGAGGGGAGGTAGATTCTCATCAGTATATACACACAGAGGGGAGGTAGATTCTCCTCAGTATATACACACAGAGGTGAGGTAGATTCTCCTCAGTATATACACACAGAGGTGAGGTAGATTCTCCTCAGTATATACATAGAGGTGAGGTAGATTCTCCTCAGGATATACACATAGAGGTGAGGTAGATTCTCCTCAGTATATACACACAGAGGTGAGGTAGATTCTCCTCAGTATATACACATAGAGGGGAGGTAGATCCTCCTCAGTATATACACACAGAGGGGAGGTAGATTCTCCTTAGTATATACACATAGAGGGGAGGTAGATTCTCCTCAGTATATACACATAGAGGTGAGGTAGATTCTCCTCAGTATATACACATAGAGGCGAGGTAGATTCTCCTCAGTATATACACATGGAGGTGAGGTAGATTCTCCTCAGTATATACACATAGAGGTGAGGTAGATTCTCCTCAGTATATACACACAGAGGGGAAGTAGATTCTCCTCAGTATATACACATGGAGGTGAGGTAGATTCTCCTCAGTATATACACATACAGGTGAGGTAGATTCTCCTCCGTATATACACACAGAGGGGAGGTAGATTCTCCTCATTATATACACACAGAGGGGAGGTAGATTCTCCTCAGTATATACACACAGAGGTGAGGTAGATTCTCCTCAGGATATAGACACAGAGGTGAGGTAGATTCTCCTCAGTATGTACACATAGAGGTGAGGTAGATTCTCCTTAGTATATACACACAGAGGGGAGGTAGATTCCCCTCAGTATATGCACACAGAGGGGAGGTAGATTCTCCTTAGTATATACACACAGAGGGGAAGTAGAGTCTCCCCAGTATATACACACAGAGGTGAGGTGGATTCTCCTCAGGATATACACACAGAGGTGAGGCAGATTCTCCTCAGTATATACATATAGAGGTGAGGTAGATTCTCCTCAGTATATACTCACAGAGGTGAGGTAGATTCTCCTCAGTGTATACACATAGAGGGGAGGTAGATTCTCCTCAGTATATACACACAGAGGTGACGTAGATTCTCCTCAGTATATACACATACAGGTGAGGTAGATTCTCCTCAGTATATACACATAGAGGCGAGGTAGATTCTCCTCAGTATATACACACAGAGGTGAGGTAGATTCTCCTCAGTATATACGCACAGAGGGGAGGTAGATTCTCCTCAGTATATACACATAGAGGGGAGGTAGATTCTCCTCAGTATATACACATAGAGGTGAGGTAGATTCTCCTCAGTATATACTCACAGAGGGGAGGTAGATTCTCCTCAGTATATACACACAGAGGTGACGTAGATTCTCCTCAGTATATACACATAGAGGTGAGGTAGATTCTCCTCAGTATATACACATAGAGGTGAGGTAGATTCTCCTCAGTATATACACATAGAGGGGAGGTAGATTCTCCTCAGTATATACACACAGAGGTGACGTAGATTCTCCTCAGTATATACACATAGAGGTGAGGTAGATTCTCCTCAGTATATACACATAGAGGCGAGGTAGATTCTCCTCAGTATATACACATAGAGGGGAGGTAGATTCTCCTCAGTATATACTCACAGAGGTGAGGTAGATTCTCCTCAGTGTATACACATAGAGGGGAGGTAGATTCTCCTCAGTATATACACACAGAGGTGACGTAGATTCTCCTCAGTATATACACATAGAGGTGAGGTAGATTCTCCTCAGTATATACACATAGAGGTGAGGTAGATTCTCCTCAGTATATACACACAGAGGTGAGGTAGATTCTCCTCAGTATATACACACAGAGGGGAGGTAGATTGTCCTCAGTATATACACATAGAGGGGAGGTAGATTGTCCTCAGTATATACACACAGAGGGGAGGGAGATACTCCTCAGTATATACACATAGAGGTGAGGTAGAGTCTCCTCAGTATATACACATAGAGGTGAGGTAGATTCTCCTCAGTATATACATACAGAGGGGAGGTAGATTCTCCTCAGTATATACATAGAGGGGAGGTAGATTCTCCTTAGTATATACACATAGAAGGGAGGTAGAGTCTCCTCAGTATATACACATAGAGGGGAGGTAGGTTCTCCTCAGTATATACACATAGTGGTGAGGTAGATTCCCCTCAGTATATACACAGAGGTGAGGTAGATTCTCCTCAGTATATACACATAGAGGGAAGGTAGATTCTCCTCAGTATATACACATAGAGGTGAGGTAGATTCTCCTCAGTATATACACATAGAGGTGAGGTAGATTCTCCTCAGTATATACACATGGAGGTGAGGTAGATTCTCCTCAGTATATACACATAGAGGTGAGGTAGATTCTCCTCAGTATATACACACAGAGGGGAAGTAGATTCTCCTCAGTATATACACATGGAGGTGAGGTAGATTCTCCTCAGTATATACACATACAGGTGAGGTAGATTCTCCTCCGTATATACACACAGAGGGGAGGTAGATTCTCCTCATTATATACACACAGAGGGGAGGTAGATTCTCCTCAGTATATACACACAGAGGTGAGGTAGATTCTCCTCAGGATATAGACACAGAGGTGAGGTAGATTCTCCTCAGTATGTACACATAGAGGTGAGGTAGATTCTCCTTAGTATATACACACAGAAGGGAGGTAGATTCCCCTCAGTATATGCACACAGAGGGGAGGTAGATTCTCCTTAGTATATACACACAGAGGGGAAGTAGAGTCTCCCCAGTATATACACACAGAGGTGAGGTGGATTCTCCTCAGGATATACACACAGAGGTGAGGCAGATTCTCCTCAGTATATACATATAGAGGTGAGGTAGATTCTCCTCAGTATATACTCACAGAGGTGAGGTAGATTCTCCTCAGTGTATACACATAGAGGGGAGGTAGATTCTCCTCAGTATATACACACAGAGGTGACGTAGATTCTCCTCAGTATATACACATAGAGGTGAGGTAGATTCTCCTCAGTATATACACATAGAGGCGAGGTAGATTCTCCTCAGTATATACACACAGAGGTGAGGTAGATTCTCCTCAGTATATACGCACAGAGGGGAGGTAGATTCTCCTCAGTATATACACATAGAGGGGAGGTAGATTCTCCTCAGTATATACACATAGAGGTGAGGTAGATTCTCCTCAGTATATACTCACAGAGGGGAGGTAGATTCTCCTCAGTATATACACACAGAGGTGACGTAGATTCTCCTCAGTATATACACATAGAGGTGAGGTAGATTCTCCTCAGTATATACACATAGAGGTGAGGTAGATTCTCCTCAGTATATACACATAGAGGGGAGGTAGATTCTCCTCAGTATATACACACAGAGGTGACGTAGATTCTCCTCAGTATATACACATAGAGGTGAGGTAGATTCTCCTCAGTATATACACATAGAGGCGAGGTAGATTCTCCTCAGTATATACACATAGAGGGGAGGTAGATTCTCCTCAGTATATACTCACAGAGGTGAGGTAGATTCTCCTCAGTGTATACACATAGAGGGGAGGTAGATTCTCCTCAGTATATACACACAGAGGTGACGTAGATTCTCCTCAGTATATACACATAGAGGTGAGGTAGATTCTCCTCAGTATATACACATAGAGGTGAGGTAGATTCTCCTCAGTATATACACACAGAGGTGAGGTAGATTCTCCTCAGTATATACACACAGAGGGGAGGTAGATTGTCCTCAGTATATACACATAGAGGGGAGGTAGATTGTCCTCAGTATATACACACAGAGGGGAGGGAGATACTCCTCAGTATATACACATAGAGGTGAGGTAGAGTCTCCTCAGTATATACACATAGAGGTGAGGTAGATTCTCCTCAGTATATACATACAGAGGGGAGGTAGATTCTCCTCAGTATATACATAGAGGGGAGGTAGATTCTCCTTAGTATATACACATAGAGGGGAGGTAGAGTCTCCTCAGTATATACACATAGAGGGGAGGTAGGTTCTCCTCAGTATATACACATAGTGGTGAGGTAGATTCCCCTCAGTATATACACAGAGGTGAGGTAGATTCTCCTCAGTATATACACATAGAGGGGAGGTAGATTCTCCTCAGTATATACTCACAGAGGTGAGGTAGATTCTCCTCAGTGTATACACATAGAGGGGAGGTAGATTCTCCTCAGTATATACACACAGAGGTGACGTAGATTCTCCTCAGTATATACACATAGAGGTGAGGTAGATTCTCCTCAGTATATACACACAGAGGTGAGGTAGATTCTCCTCAGTATATACACACAGAGGGGAGGTAGATTGTCCTCAGTATATACACATAGAGGGGAGGTAGATTGTCATCAGTATATACACACAGAGGGGAGGGAGATACTCCTCAGTATATACACATAGAGGTGAGGTAGAGTCTCCTCAGTATATACACATAGAGGTGAGGTAGATTCTCCTCAGTATATACATACAGAGGGGAGGTAGATTCTCCTCAGTATATACATAGAGGGGAGGTAGATTCTCCTTAGTATATACACATAGAGGGGAGGTAGAGTCTCCTCAGTATATACACATAGAGGGGAGGTAGGTTCTCCTCAGTATATACACATAGTGGTGAGGTAGATTCCCCTCAGTATATACACAGAGGTGAGGTAGATTCTCCTCAGTATATACACATAGAGGGGAGGTAAATTCTCAGTATATATACAGAGAGGTGAGATAGATTCTCCTTAATATATACAGTGAAGGAAATAAGTATTTGATCCTGTGTTACCAAGCATAGTAGACGTTTTTTGTAGTTGATGATGAGGTTTGCGCACACGTCAGAAGGAATTTTAGTCCGCTCCTTTTTGCAGATCATGTCTAAATCATTAAGATTTCGAGGCTGTTGCTTGACAACTCTGATCTTCAGCTACCTCCATAAGTTCTCTATGGGATGAAGGTCTGGAGACTGGCTAGGCCACTCCATCACCTTAAGGTGCTTCTTCTTGAGCCACTCCTTTATTGCCTTGCCTGTATGTTTTGGGTCATTGTCCTGCTGGAAGACCCAGCCTAGACCCATTGTTAATGTCCTGGTGGAGGGAAGGAGGTTGTCACTCAGGATCTTACGGTACATGGCTCCGTCCATTCTCGCATTGATGCAGTGAAGTAGTCCTGTGCGCTTAGCAGAGAAACCCCCCAAAACCTAATGTTTCCATCTGCATGCTTGACAGTGGGGTGTGTATATATATATATGATTTGTATATGATGAGAGCCGTATCACCTTCATTTATATACAACAAATAGTCAATAGAAGATGGAGACTACTGCCTTAGAATGGTGTAACTCTCCATGGACTTCTATTGAATGTCACTTTCATGAGAAAACAGTAACTTTTTAGCTGAGAGCAGAAGCTTGTCAGAGTGTATCCATCACAGTGCCGAAGAACCTGAGGCATTGGCATAGCTATAGCGGTCGCAGGGGTTACAATTGTGGCCCGGCCCCTAAGCTGGGTCACAAATAATATGCCTGTGGTGTATCTCCCTTACTATAAAGCTTCTGGCCAACCAGCGCTACTGTCAGCAGGAAACTGATGTCACCCATCTTCCTGCATCAGAGCCCAGCCGTCGGTCTGTCTGAGTGCTGGAGGCACAGAGAAGTTGGGTTTTAATGCTGCCGGGTGACTAAGCGACAGTGAAAGTTTGAATTTCAGTCACCGCTGCTCAGTCACCTAACCTGGAAGCATCACAGCCCAACTTCGCCCCCGTGTTTCCAGCGTTCAAACTAATAATTAATTATTTTTAATCCTGGGGAGCATCAGGTCAAATAAAAAATAATACTGCGCACAATCCCTGCAATCCTATCCTAGTAGTCACTCCCAGTATGGAGGCATTAGTCATCAACTGTAGGATGGTACTTTTTTGTCCCAGTATGGTAGTGTTAGACGGTCGTGTTATGGCAGTGTGACCCACTCAGGGCTTGGCGGTGTTATGTAGGCTGAGTATGCTGGCATTATTTAGTCACGATATGCAATAAACAATCACAGTATGGCAATCTTATCCTGTCATGGTATGGCGGTAATATGGAGCGCAGGGGTGTCCAAGCTGAACTCTTGTACCCGGGCCAATGCCTCTGTAGCGGTGCACTAACCTGAGGTAAACATAAAACATGTATCACAGGACTGACAGCTGATGAGCGTCGACCTCCATCCATGACCAGCATTATCTGAAGCAAAGTAGAGGGGGAGCAGGGATGTCTGTCAAGGAAACCCCCCATGAGAAGTAGGACTATATGCACTGCTATGTGCGCATGCGGCTAAAACTCTGGCTACAGTCCATCAGGGTGGTCATGGCTGGAGTGCTGTAGTCTGACTACAGGAAACCAACAATAAGGTAAATTAGTGTCAATCATCTACGGGAGAACCAAAATGGTATCCAGGGATCATCACAGAAGTCTTCCAGTACTAGAACACCGAGAACACCTAATGCCATGAGCAAAAGCTGTTTCCCCATTGGCGTCACACAAACGTACGTCACAGAGCGCTCCCCCTTGGTGTCACACACAGGTATCTCACAGAGCGCTCCTCCTCATGATGTCACACACATGTACCTCACAGAGCGCTCCTCCTCATGATGTCACACACATGGACCTCACAGAGCGCTCCTCCTCATGATGTCACACACATGTACCTCACAGAGCGCTCCTCCTCGGTGTCACACACATGTTCATCACAGAGCGCTCCTCCTCATGGCGTCACACACAGGTACCTCACAGAGCACTCCTCTTCATGATGTCACACACATGTACCTCACAGAGCGCTCCTCCTTATGATGTCACACAAACATACCTCACAGAGCACTCCTCCTCATGATATCACACACATGTACCTCCCAGAGCGCTTCTCTTTGGTGTCACACACAGGTACCTCACAGAGCGCTCCTCCTCATGATGTCACACAAACATACCTCACAGAGCACTCCTCCTCGGTGTCACACACAGGTACCTCACAGAGCGCTCCTCCTCATGATGTCACACAAACATACCTCACAGAGCACTCCTCCTCATGATGTCACACACATGTACCTCACAGAGCGCTCCTCCCCAGTGTCACACACATGTACCTCACAGAGCGCTCCTCCTCATGATGTCACACACAGGTACCTCACAGAGCGATCCTCCTCGGTGTCACACATAGGTACCTCACAGAGCGCTCCTCCTCGGTGTTACACATAGGTACCTCACAGAGCGCTTCTCCCAAGTGTCACACATAGGTACCTCACAGAGCGCTCCTCCTCAGTGTCACACACAGGAACCTCACAGAGCACTCCTCCTCGGAGTCACACACAGGTACCTCACAGAGCACTCCTCTTCATGATGTCACACACAGGTACCTCACAGAGCGCTCCTCCTCAGTGTCACACACAGGAACCTCACAGAGCACTCCTCCTCGGAGTCACACACAGGTACCTCACAGAGCACTCCTCTTCATGATGTCACACACAGGTACCTCACAGAGCGCTCCTCCTCAGTGTCACACATAGGTACCTCACAAAGCATTCCTCCTCGGAGTTACACACAGATACCTCACAGGGCGCTTCTTCTCATCATGTCAAACACAGGTACCTCACAGAGCGCTCCTCCTCATAGTGTCGCACACAGGCTCCTCCTCGGTGTCACGCACATGTTTCTCACAGAGTGCCCCTCCTCATGTCACACACCGATACCTCACAGGGTGCTCCTCCTCCTGGTGTCCCACACAGGTACCTCACAGAGCGCTCCTCCTCATGGCGTCACACGCAGGTGTCTCACAGAGTGCTCCTCCTCATGATGTCACACACCGGTACCTCACAGAGCGCTCCTCCTCATGGCGTCACATACAGGTATCTCACAGAGCGCTCCTCCTCATGGTGTCACACACAGGTACCTCACAGAGCGCTCCTCCCTGGTGTCACACACCGATACCTCACAGAGCGCTCCTCCTCATGGCGTCACACACAGGTATCTCACAGAGCGCTCCTCCTCGGTGTCACACACCGGTACCTCACAAAGCGCTCCTCCTCATGATGTCACACACAGGTACCTAACAGGGCGCTCCTCCTCATGGCATCACACGCAGGTACCTCACAGAATGCTCCTCCTCATGATGTCACACACAGGTACCTAACAGGGCGCTCCTCCTCATGATCTCATACACAGGTACCTCACAGAGCGCTCCTCCTCGGAGTCACACACAGGTATCTCACAGAGCGCTCCTCCTCATGGCGTCACACACAGGTACCTCACAGAGCGCTTCTTCTCAACATGTCACACACAGGTACCTCACAGAGCGCTCCTCCTCATAGTGTCGCACTGAGGCTCCTCCTCGGTGTCACGCACATGTTTCTCACAGAGCGCCCCTCCTCATGTCACACACCGATACCTCACAGAGTGCTCCTCCTCCTGGTGTCCCACACAGGTACCTCACAGAGCGCTCTTTCTCATGATGTCCAACACAGGTACCTCACAGAGCGCTCCTCCTCATGGCGTCACATGCAGCTGTCTCACAGAGTGATCCTCCTCATGATGTCACACACCGGTACCTCACAGAGCGCTTTTTCTTGGAGTCACACACAGGTACCTAACAGAGCGCTCCTTCTCATGGCGTCACACGCAGGTACCTAACAAGGCGCTCCTCCTCATGATCTCATACACAGGTACTTCACAGAGCGCTCCTCCTCGGAGACACACACAGGTACCTCACAGAGCACGCCTCCTGATGGCGTCACACACAGGTATCTCACAGAGCGCTCCTCCTCGGTGTTACACACCGGTACCTAACAGGGCGCTCCTCCTCATGGCATCACACGCAGGTACCTCACAGAACGCTCCTCCTCATGATGTCACACACAGGTACCTAACAGGGCGCTCCTCCTCATGATCTCATACACAGGTACCTCACAGAGCGCTCCTCCTCGGAGTCACATACAGGTACCTCACAGAGCGCTCCTCCTCATGATGTCACACACCGGTACCTAACAGGGTGCTCCTCCTCATGGCATCACACGCAGGTACCTCACAGAACGCTCCTCCTCATGATGTCACACACAGGTACCTAACGGCGCTCCTCCTCATGATCTCATACACAGGTACGTCACAGAGCGCTCCTCCTCGGAGTCACACACAGGTACCTCACAGAGCACTCCTCCTCATGGCGTCACACACAGGTATCTCACAGAGCGCTCCTCCTCATGGCGTCACACACAGGTACCTCACAGAGCGCTCCTCCTCATGGCGTCACACAGGTACCTCACAGAACGCTCCTCCTCATGGTGTCACACACAGGTATCTCACAGAGCGCTCCTCCTCAGTGTTACACACCGGTACCTCACAGAGCGCTCCTCCTCATGATGTCACACACAGGTACCTCACAGAGCGCTCCTCCCTGGTGTCACACACAGGTACCTCACAGAGCGCTCCTCCTCATGATCTCACACACAGGTACCTAACAGGGCGCTCCTCCTCATGATCTCATACACAGGTACCTCACAGAGCGCTCCTCCTCGGAGTCACACACAGGTACCTCACAGAGCGCTCCTCCTCATGATGTCACACACCGGTACCTAACAGGGTGCTCCTCCTCATGGCATCACACGCAGGTACCTCACAGAACGCTCCTCCTCATGATGTCACACACAGGTACCTAACGGCGCTCCTCCTCATGATCTCATACACAGGTACGTCACAGAGCGCTCCTCCTCGGAGTCACACACAGGTACCTCACAGAGCGCTCCTCCTCATGGCGTCACACAGGTACCTCACAGAACGCTCCTCCTCATGGTGTCACACAGGTATCTCACAGAGCGCTCCTCCTCAGTGTTACACACCGGTACCTCACAGAGCGCTCCTCCTCATGGCGTCACACACAGGTACCTCACAGAGCGCTCCTCCTCATGATGTCACACACAGGTACCTCACAGAGCGCTCCTCCTCATGGCGTCACACACAGGTACCTCACAGAGCGCTCGTCCTCATGATCTCACACACAGGTACCTAACAGGGCGCTCCTCCTCATGATCTCATACACAGGTACCTCACAGAGCGCTCCTCCTCATGATGTCACACACAGGTACCTCACAGAGCGCTCCTCCCTGGTGTCACACACAGGTACCTCACAGAGCGCTCCTCCTCATGATGTCACACACAGGTACCTAACGGCGCTCCTCCTCATGATCCCATACACAGGTACGTCACAGAGCGCTCCTCCTCGGAGTCACACACAGGTACCTCACAGAGCGCTCCTCCTCATGGCGTCACACACAGGTATCTCACAGAGCGCTCCTCCTCATGGCGTCACACACAGGTACCTCAAAGAGCGCTCCTCCTCATGGCGTCACACAGGTACCTCACAGAACGCTCCTCCTCATGGTGTCACACAGGTATCTCACAGAGCGCTCCTCCTCAGTGTTACACACCGGTACCTCACAGAGCACTCCTCCTCATGATGTCACACACAGGTACCTCACAGAGCGCTCCTCCTCATGGCGTCACACACAGGTACCTCACAGAGCGCTCCTCCTCATGATCTCACACACAGGTACCTAACAGGGCGCTCCTCCTCATGATCTCATACACAGGTACCTCACAGAGCGCTCCTCCTCAGTGTTACACACCGGTACCTCACAGAGCGCTCCTCCTCATAGTGTCGCACACAGGTACCTCACAGAGCGCTCCTCCCTGGTGTCACACACAGGTACCTCACAGAGCGCTCCTCCTCATGATCTCACACACAGGTACCTCACAGAGCGCTCCTCCCTGGTGTCACACACAGGTATCTCACAGAGGCTTTGTGTCTCCTCAGTCAGGAGGGTCTGGTAGTTTTCTCTAAGTTACTATAGTGACACAAATATCTCAGGGACTCAGAGGAGGATTTCCTTACCCAAACATATGGAGGAGAGTCAGAGATGATGGAGCTGTCAGGTAACGATCTCTATGGTATCTCTGCTGGTAGGCAGTGGTCAGCCATGTTCTGGGTCTGTAGTCCTCCACACAGACTGAGGGGTGTAGCTGGGCTCTGTAGTTCTCCTCACAGACTGAGGGGTGTAGCTGGGCTCTGTGGTTCTCCACAAAGACTGAGGGGTGTAGCTGGGCTCTGTAGTTCTCCACACAGACTGAGGGCTATAGCTGGGCTCTGTAGTTCTCCTCACAGACTGAGGGCTATAGCTGGGCTCTGTAGTTCTCCTCACAACTGAGGGGTGTAGCTGGGCTCTGTAGTTCTCCTCACAGATTGAGGGGTGTAGCTGGGCTCTGTGGTTCTCCACAAAGACTGAGGGGTGTAGCTGGGCTCTGTAGTTCTCCTCACAGACTGAGGGCTGTGGCTGGGCTCTGTAGTTCTTCTCACAGACTGAAGGGTATAGCTGGGCTCTGTAGTTCTCCTCACAGACTGAGGGGTTTAGCTGGGCTCTGTAGTTCTCCACAAAGACTGAGGGGTGTAGCTGGGCTCTATAGTTCTCCTCACAGACTGAGGGGCTGTAGCTGGGCTCTGTAGTCCTCCACACAGACTGAGGGCTGTAGCTGGGCTCTGTAGTTCTCCACACAGACTGAGGGGTGTAGCTGGGCTCTGTAGTTCTCACAGACTGAGGGGTGTAGCTGGGCTCTGTAGTTCTCACAGACTGAGGGGTGTAGCTGGGCTCTGTAGTTCTTACAGACTGAGGGCTGTAGCTGGGCTCTGTAGTTCTTACAGATTGAGGGCTGTAGCTGGGCTCTGTAGTTCTCCTCACAGACTGAGGGCTATAGCTGGGCTCTGTAGTTCTCCTCACAACTGAGGGGTGTAGCTGGGCTCTGTAGTTCTCCTCACAGATTGAGGGGTGTAGCTGGGCTCTGTGGTTCTCCACAAAGACTGAGGGGTGTAGCTGGGCTCTGTAGTTCTCCTCACAGACTGAGGGCTGTGGCTGGGCTCTGTAGTTCTTCTCACAGACTGAAGGGTATAGCTGGGCTCTGTAGTTCTCCTCACAGACTGAGGGGTTTAGCTGGGCTCTGTAGTTCTCCACAAAGACTGAGGGGTGTAGCTGGGCTCTGTAGTTCTTCTCACAGACTAAGGGGTGTAGCTGGGCTCTATAGTTCTCCTCACAGACTGAGGGGCTGTAGCTGGGCTCTGTAGTCCTCCACACAGACTGAGGGCTGTAGCTGGGCTCTGTAGTTCTCCACACAGACTGAGGGGTGTAGCTGGGCTCTGTAGTTCTCACAGACTGAGGGGTGTAGCTGGGCTCTGTAGTTCTCACAGACTGAGGGGTGTAGCTGGGCTCTGTAGTTCTTACAGACTGAGGGCTGTAGCTGGGCTCTGTAGTTCTTACAGACTGAGGGCTGTAGCTGGGCTCTGTAGTTCTCCTTACAGACTGAGGGGTGGGCTCTGTAGTTCTCCTTACAGACTGAGGGCTGTAGCTGGGCTCTGTAGTTCTCCTTACAGACTGAGGGCTGTAGCTGGGCTCTGTAGTTCTCCTTACAGACTGAGGGGTGGGCTCTGTAGTTCACACAAACTGAGGGGTGTAGCTGGGCTCTGTAGTTCTCCTCATAGACAACCCTTCTGCAAACCTCGTGGTCTCCCTCACTTTGGCACGCTCGGCTCGGCCATTGTACAAACAGCACTGCTATGGCTATCACAGGACCCTAGGGAATCATTGCCATCTGCGGGTCCATTAAATTGATTTTTGCACCCGCGGATGGCATTTTAAAAGAATTGCGTTTTTCATGCACTGGCGAAAAAACGCGGCATGCTCCATTCTGCCGCAGATTCTGCGCGGATCGGCAACATTGATAGCAATGTGTGCGGATATCTGCATGCAAAAAAATACCATTTAAAGCAAATCCTCGCGGAATCCGCCGCGGAAATCCACTGCAGATTGTGCGCGGATTGCATTTTTTGAGTGGACATGAGGCCTTTTGGTTTTTCCTGCTGGTTTGGTTGCCCGTCTCTTCGCCTTCATCTTATTATTTGATGTAATGAAATAATGAAGGATCGATCACTCATAAAACTCAGACCAGAGGGGCATCCGCTATTCAGACTGAGAGTCCCGCAAGGCGCTCTCGCATGTAGTTTATGTTCAGACGTTTCTACGTGAGGATTTTATATCGTCGCTGGATTATTTCTGCCTTCATTTCCCACTATTTCAGCGGATTCTGCCCGCAGCTCCAAGGATTGTCGCTGCGCCTTTATGTGACCCCTTGGGGCGCAGCACATTTTTCTCCTATCTCTATGTCTCTCTCTCTTTCTGTCTCTGTATCGCTCTGTCTCTTTCATTCTCTTTCTGTCCCTCTGTCTCTCTCTCTATCGCTCCCTCTCTCTTTGTCTGTCTCTTTATTGCTCTTGTTTGCTCTCTCTCTATCGCTCCCTCTCTATTGCTCTCTCTCTATCGCTCCCTCTCTCTTTGTCTGTCTCTCTATCGCTCCCTCTCTATTGCTCTCTCTCTATGGCTCTTGGTTGGGCAGTGCATGTTGCAGCTTAGCAGTGTATGTTGTGTTGCTTAGCAACGCTTCACTCATTCCAGCACATGCCTGAAGCACAGCAGCGCCACCCATAGATTTAACATTGTAACTTTTAACCTGCCGGACAGTCCCTGAATGTATTAACCCCTTAATGACGCGGCCCTTCTTTTTTTTATTTTTTCATTTTCGTTTTTCGTAACTCCCTTATTTACCCATCGCCGTCGCTGTACGGGGTTGTTTGTTGCAGGATGAGTTGTAGTTTTCATTATTACTATTTAATGTACTGGAAAACTTTTTAAAAATTCTAAGTAAAGTAAAATGAAAAAAAACAAAACAAACGACATTCCGCCATCTTTTGGTGCGTCTTGTTTCTACTGCGCACAAACTGCAACAAAAATGGCCTCATACCTTGATTCCATGGGTCGTACGATTACTACGGTACCACACTTGTATTTTTTTTTTTTGCTACAGTTTTTTTTCAGACATTTTTTTCAATCATTTTCTGCACGCGATAACTTTTTTATCTTTCCGTAGACGAGGGCTCATTTTTTGCGATAAATCCTGTAGTTTACGTTAGTACTATTTCGGAATATATACGACTTTTTGATCGCTTTTTATTGCATTTGTTCTGGGCATGCAGGATAAATAATGCGAAACTTTGATAGATCGGACTTTCATAGATGCAGCGACACCAAATATGTATTTTTATTTTATGATTTAGTTTTTTTTGTACATATGGCAAAAGGGGATGATTTAAACTTTTACTTTTTTTTTTTACAATTAGTAAAACTTACTTATTGATCTTGTTTTTACTTTTTTTTTAGCCCCCCCTAGGGGACCACAACTTGCGATGCTTTGATCGCTCCTGTAGTATTACCTCATACGGTATTAGTGCATCTTGACGCCACCGAAAGCCAGGAGTTTGACAGGAGAAATGCCCCTGTCACACCCCTTGCTCCCGATTGGGTCAAGATGTTAAGATCCTGGAAGGAGCTAAACTGCAGTACAGTACAGTGGGAAGCGGAGTTGGAAGTGAATAGCCGTCCGTGTTTGTTAGCTGGTGCTCTGCCGCAGCACTGCTAGCGCAGGTCACTGTCTTTTCCGACGCCCTCCTTGTGATGGTGTCTGCGGCCGGTTCCCCCGCCGATACCGCTCTGCTCCAGTGCTGTAACAGCAGGTCACCGCCTCTCCCACGGCCTCCCAGCTGTGTGTGGGCGGTGGGTGTAACTGTCACTCCCCCACCGATGGTGCCTCCCTGCTGTCCAAAGGTTGTGTGCGGGGAATCCTTGTGTCCAGCAGTAGCGCGGCGGTCTCCCTGCAGCCAAGCGGAATCTTATACACACCTGGGGGATGGGACAGTAACGGCACTGTGCACTGCCTCATGGCCACCCTGCTGTGCTCTTCCACACACAGCGCGGTGCCGTCTCCTGTACCTGCGGATGGGAAAGTGGCTTTCCGATGCAGCAGGCTCCGCTAACCAACTCAGTTACAGGGCGGCCTGGATTGGTGCCACAACATTTGGTTAGTGGGCTGCCAGGACCTGCAGCCAACACACATCAGCAGCCAATCACGTTCATGGGGCGTTACCATCTGTCAATCTTGACTCCACCAGGGCTTCCTGGTGGCGTCAAGATACACTAATACCACCTCATTCTGTGATCTGACAGGCAGACTATCAGGCCACCCCACGGGGACGGCTTGATAGGCAGTCTGCCAAGACAGCCATGGGGCCTCTCAGAGGGCCCCGGCTGCCATGACACCCACACGGCTCCCTGCAATCTCATTGCGGCGGGGCCGTACAGGACCCTTGAACATTGTGAGATTCAAATGCAGCTGTCATTTAAAAGGGTTAATAGCATTGATCAGCCGAGAGGATGATTGCAGCTATTGCCCGCAGGTGTCAGCTGTAATAAACAGCTGACACCCGTGCTGTATGGAGCGGTCGCCCCACAATCTCTCTTCATACATACCCCAATGCTGCAGGGCATAAATGTACGTCCTGGAGAGTTAAGGGGTCACTGCACCCCAAGACTTTATTAGCTTTTGCAGCAGCTGACTGGCATTGGTTGCTCCAGTTTAGTCTACAGCCCACTAGTACCCCCAGGTCTTTTCCCTTGCAGTACTCCATTTAGTGTATATTGGTGACATCCATTTCTCCTGCCCATGTGCATAACCTTACATTTATCAACATTGATCTTCATTTGCCATTTTTCTGCCCAATCCCCCGGCTTATCTCGGTCCGTTTGTAGCCGCACATTGTCCTCCGTTGCATTGGTTATATTGTATAATTTTGTATCATCTGCAAATATTGATATCCACTGTGCAGCCCCTCTATCAGGTCGTTGATAAATATATTGAACAGAATGGGGCCTAATACTGAACCCTGTGGCCCCTCACTAGCGACGGGGGCCCAATCAGAGTACGAACCGTTTATTACCACCCTCTGCTTTCTATCTCTGAGCCAATTCTTTACCCAATTACACACGTTTTCACCCAATCCGAGCTTCTCATTTTATATAAATAATAATAATAATCCTCTTTATTTGTATAGCGCCAACTTATCCCGCAGCGCTTTCAGGCATGGATAAATGCAAAACAATACAACAATTACAATATAAGGTACATTGGGTTAGACACAAATGGGTTGGGGGTGGTACAGGAGGTGCAGGGGGTGGGGAACACAGGCAATAGGAAATTTTATGTACAGATCATTTATCAGAAGACAAACAGGGTGGAGCGCCATAGGGAGGGGCGAGGGACTAGGTCAGGGGATTTGGTATGCTTCCCTGAAGAGGTGCGTTTTTAGGGCGCGTCTGAAGTTCTGTGCATCGGGAATTGTCCGGATGCCTTGGGGTAGAGCGTTCCAGAGGATGGGTGCTGCTCTGGTGAAGTCCTGTAGGCGAGCATGAGAGGTTCGTATTACAGGGGCGTTTAGTCTGAGTGTGTTAGCCGATCGGAGTGAGCGGGCTGGGTGGTGTACTGACAGGAGGGAGGCGATGTATGGTGGTGTACTGACAGGAGGGAGGCGATGTATGGTGGTGTACTGACAGGAGGGAGGCGATGTATGGTGGTGTACTGACAGTAGGGAGGCGATGTATGGTGGTGTACTGACAGTAGGGAGGCGATGTATGGTGGTGTACTGACAGTAGGGAGGCGATGTATGGTGGTGTACTGACAGTAGGGAGGCGATGTATGGTGGTGTACTGACAGGAGGGAGGCGATGTATGGTGGTGTACGGACAGGAGGGAGGCGATGTATGGTGGTGTACTGACAGTAGGGAGGCGATGTATGGTGGTGTACTGACAGTAGGGAGGCGATGTATGGTGGTGTACTGACAGTAGGGAGGCGATGTATGGTGGTGTACTGACAGTAGGGAGGCGATGTATGGTGGTGTACTGACAGGAGGGAGGCGATGTATGGTGGTGTACTGACAGGAGGGAGGCGATGTATGGTGGTGTACTGACAGGAGGGAGGCGATGTATGGTGGTGTACTGACAGGAGGGAGGCGATGTATGGTGGTGTACTGACAGTAGGGAGGCGATGTATGGTGGTGTACTGACAGTAGGGAGGCGATGTATGGTGGTGTACTGACAGTAGGGAGGCGATGTATGGTGGTGTACTGACAGGAGGGAGGCGATGTATGGTGGTGTACTGACAGTAGGGAGGCGATGTATGGTGGTGTACTGACAGTAGGGAGGCGATGTATGGTGGTGTACTGACAGTAGGGAGGCGATGTATGGTGGCGCAGCAGAGCTTTGTGAGTGAGGTAGAGGAGTTTACATTTAGTTCTGCAGTGGATGGGCAGCCAATGCAGCGACTGGCATAGTGCAGAGGCGTCTGAATAACGACTGGATAGAAAAATGAGTCTAGCTGCTGCATTTAGTATGGATTGGAGCGGAGCGAGTCTAGTGCGGGGGAGGCCAATGAGTAGCGAGTTGCAGTAGTCAAGCCGGGAGTGGATGAGCGCAACCACGAGTGTCTTTAGCGTGTCCGTGGTGAGGAACGGACGTATTTTAGCAATATTTCTGAGGTGCATGTGGCATGTCTGGGCCAGAGATTAGATGTGAGGGGTGTAAAAGAGGTCAGAGTCCAGTGTGACCCCAAGGCAGCGGGCATGCCGTCTGGGGGTTATGATGGTGCCAGACACTGGAATGGAGATGTTGAGGGGAGGTCGGTTAGAAGGTGGAAAGACAAGGAGGTCAGTTTTAGAGAGGTTTAGTTTGAGAAAAAGGGAGGACATAGTGTTAGAGACAGTGGACAGACAGTCGGTGATATTTTGGAGGAATGGTCCAGAGATCTCACGAGAGGAGGTGTATAGTTGGGTGTCGTCAGCATAGAGATGGTATTGGGGGCTGAATCTGTGGATGGTTTGTCCAATTGGGGCAGTATAGATAGAGAAGAGAAGGGGACCAAGGACCAAGCCCTGGGGTACCCCAACAGCGAGAGGAAGTGGGGCAGAGATAGAACCAGCAAAGGAAACACTGAAAGAGCGGTCAGAGAGGTAGGAGGAGAACCAGGAGAGAGCAGTATCCTTTAGACCAATAGAGTGGAGCATAGTGAGAAGGAGATTATGGTCGACAGTGTCAAATGCAGCAGACAGGTCAAGGAGGATAAGTAGGGAGTAATCACCTCTCGACTTTGCAGTCATCAGGTCGTTTGTTACTTTTGTAAGGGCAGTTTCGGTCGAGTGTAGAGAACGGAAGCCAGACTGGAGGGGGTCGAGGAGTGAGTTGTCAGAGAGAAAGCGAGTAAGGCAGGAGTAGACCAGGCGTTCCAGTAATTTGGAGATAAAGGGGAGGTTTGAGACGGGTCGGTAGTTAGCAGCATTAGTCGGGTCCAGGGTTGGTTTTTTAAGCAGAGGGGATATAATGGAGTGTTTGAATGAGGAGGGGAAAGTGCCAGAGGTTAGGGAGAGGTTGCAGATTGTGGTAAGGTGAGTAATGAGAGCTGGGGAAAGGGAGCGGAGGAGGTGAGAGGGTCGCTGGCGCAGGTGGTAGGGCGGGCAGTGGAAAGGAGCCTGGAGACTTCTTCCTCTGTCGTTGGTTCTAGCGTAGATAGTGAGTAAGTGCTGGGTGCAGTGCTGATGAAGCTGGGATCAGGGCTAACCATGCAGCTTTCAGAGATTTCTTTTCGAATGTGGTCGATTTTTTCTTTGAAATAGGCAGCTAGTTCTCCAGCAGTCAGGTCTGTCGCAGGGGCCTATATCAACCTATTATGCAGCACGGTGTCAAATGCTTTAGAGAAGTCCAGATATACGAGATCAATGGACTCTCCCAGGTCCAGCCTAGAGCTTACTTCATGGTAGAAGCTGATCAGATTGGTCTGACATGATCGACTGTTCATGAACCCGTGCTGGTGAGAAGTAATGCTGTTGTTCTCCTTGAGGTATTCTAGGATGGCCTCTCTGAGGAACCCCTCGAATATTTTTCCCGTTACTGAAGTGAGACTTACCGGCCTGTAGTTACCAGGCTTTCTTCTAGACCCCTTTTTGTAAATTGCAACCACGTTGGCAATGCGCCAATCCAATGGTACAACCCCGGTCTTGATAGTATCCATAAATATTAGATATAGCGGCCTAGCTATCACATCACTTAGTTCCCTTAGAACCCTTGGATGTATTCCATCTGGGCCAGACGATTTGTCTATTTTAATCTTTTTTGACCTCCTGTGTTAGGCAGGTGATATTTTGTGGGGGGTTCATTTCATCCCCCTGCATCTCGTGTGACATTTCTTTTTCCTTCGCGAATACACTTGAGAAAAAAGTATTTAATAGATTCAGCTTTCCCCCCATCATCTTCTATGATTTCTCTTGCATTATTTGTCAAAGGGCCAGTGCTCCCAGTGCAAATCTGTATGACTCCACTTCCAGGAGCGGAATCATACAGATAACTACGCCTGTAGGCCCGGTGTCATCCTGTGTCCCAGAGTGTGTGTGTCCAGGGGCGGAGTCATAGAGATAACTAGGACTGTAGGCCCGGTGTCATCCTGTGTCCCGGAGCGGAGTCATAGAGATAACTAGGACTGTAGGCCCAGTGTCATCCTGTGTCCTGCAGTGTGTGTGTCCAGGAGCGGAGTCATACATATAGCTAGGACTGTAAGCCGGGTGTCATCCTGTTTCCCGGTGTGTGTCTCTGTCCAGGAACAGTGTCATACAGTTAACTGTAGGCCCAGGGTCATCCTGTGTCCCGGAGTGTGTCTGTCCAGGAGCGGAGTCATACAGACAACTAGGACTGTAGGCCCGGTATCATTCTGTTTCCTCTGTGACCTCCATCATTGTTTTTCCTGCACTGGTGTGTGAAATTACCCACAGAAAATTGTGAGCTTATACCGAGATATTTATCTGCAAGTAAAGTTCCAGTTGTTGACCGTTCCCAGCAACGGAGTTTATCAAGTTAACCGTGTGTGGACTCTTATTTCCCGTCAGATATCCCTGGGAGTAAGGAATGGTGGCGTCACCCGTGACAAGATTCTTCCAGTCCACTACACCATTTATTCAGGTAACCACTGCTCTAGTGTTGCCTGGAGAGGCCTGCCAGTGCCTTGGCTAAGGGTCACACGCGTCCGTCAGGGAAGGAGTTGGTAGTGCCACCGTGACAACCCTAACAGCTACCCCGCCATCGCCTCAGTGGTGCGCCTTGTGCCTCGGTCACTACGCTATTCATCCTAAAAAAAAAATCCTACATGAATGCACTCACTCAGATGAATGGGTTGTATTTCCGTCTGGCTGGAGCCGCACACTGTGGGCTTTGTATTTGTACATTTTGGTGTCCTTTATACAAATATCTTTCTATATAATTGATGGATTTTTGTTTACTTTGTTCTTTTATCCCTCCACTGCTTTATATGTTGCACACTCACCTGTACTTACACTTCGTTCCACTTGGGGGAGCACTTTAACGTCACTGTCTGTCCTTATATGTGTTTGATGTATTGGCTTTGGCCTTTTATTTATGATGCCCATCGGGTTATGTATTGTGTTATAGTTATGGGAGGTTCATTAACCCTTTAGTGACACTGGTAAGGATTTGGGGGGGGATTTTCATTTGCACTTTTCAAAAGCAGTAACTTTGTATTTTCTGTCGACACGGCCGTATGAGGGCTTGTTTTTACGACAAACTAGTTGTTATTGTTACCATTTTTGTGTTCATATAATGTATTATAACTTTTATTAACTTTTTATTAGACGGCACAGAGAAAAACCCCGAGTTCAGCCAGTTTGTCTTCACAGCGTTAGTTGTGCCGTTCCAATGACTGCGGGTCGGTACAATTACGAGAGTTCCAAAATCATTACTTTTTTCCTAGGGTTTTCCACTTTTGCACCATAATTATTTTTCTTTAATCCTTGCATTCCAAGTCCCACGAGGTTTTTATGCTTCCACGGACAGGGCGCTGCGACGGCTTATTTTCTGCAATAGTAGAATGTGAACATTTCACAAACTGCGCTGCCTGAGGAATACCGCCGCCCTCGGTCCGAAAGCCAATAATCATCCCTTTTGATAAACTGCCCGTCTACCGCTGACGAGTGATCTGTGAGCAGGCGGCCTGTCACACCCTTATATACCCTGATCTGTGAGCAGGCGGCCTGTCACACCCTTATATACCCATCTGTGGCTTCATGGGCTTCACACTGCCGCCGCTGACAGTAGGAGGGGGTCATAATAATGGGACTCGGCCGTGTAGAACGTAATACTGGAGAAGCTACGGCAAATGACTACAAAGAAACTTGGACTTCAACACCAGATAAGCAGAGGCTTTATTGTGTCCATTCCATGATTTATTAACCATGCGGCCTTAAGACAAACGTTCACAGAAAACCGGAAACATCCTACCCCTCTGTAAGGGCGCCGAGCGAAACAGGCAGAACACTTCATTGGGTAGACACGTCTGTTCAGTAAAGGCTTGATTGCCATCACACATGATGATACATTCATTAACTCTTCAAAGTCTGATAAATAGAATAGAAAGCCGACAGCAGTTTATGAGAGAAATGACACTAATTAACTGCTAATTAAACGTCCTCTTATTAATGATGTCCCAGGTTACACATCTTCTTTCTGCAGCGGCCCGGCTGGATTTAGCCTGAGGTCACATGGCCGATATGGTAAACGACCTCAGAGATCGGATGTTATAGGATTGCTTGACCTCACGGAGGATGTAATATGTTAAAAACACATAAAGATAAGAAAAAGCCATCACTGGTGACAACACACTATGTCTTAAAGGGGAAATGAGCACATTTAAAGAATAATTTAAAAAATATATATAATTTAACTTTTTTTTTTTTTTTACACATTACCCCAATAAAACAGACAAAAAAAGAAAATCCATGTCCATGAAACAAAAATAAACCATTAAAAAACAGCCGAGGCCTCATGTGCACTAGAAAAATACAATCCGCACAGAATATGCCGCAGATTTGCTTATGTCTTTTGCATTGCGATATCCACACACATTGCTATCAATGTGATAGCAATATGGCCGATCCGCGCAGAATCCGCGGTAAAATGGAGCATGTCGCATTTTTTCTCCTGCGCATCCGCGGGTGCAAAAATCAATTTAATGGACCGCGGATGGCCAATGATTCCCTATGGGCAATTCCATTTTGCTAGTGGACATGAGGCCTAAAGGTCACATAAAAACAGTGCTTGGGAGCCAATAAATAAAAACATCACTAGGGCGATTAAACCCCCAAATGTACAAAATCCCTAAAAAGTGCCTATTTTTTCAATTCATGATGCATCAGAGTAAAAATAAATGGGTCCAGGTAGGGCCGGCTTGTTAAAGGTAATACACACTGAATGTCCCCTTTATTAGAGCCCAGCTCCCTCATGATTGGCGCCCCCTGGATGGTAATTCTCCCCGTGACCCCGGCGTGCGGCATAAAATCAGGTGACAAGTTTTCCGTGGATCAGTTTCAGTGTGAATCCACATTAGATGGGAAAGTCCAGCGATCGGAGCGACTTCCAACGAGGCCGGTCACCGGTGCTGGATCAAGATGTCACTGCCAACCGCGGGGGGTTCCTGTGTAATGGTGTGATCGAGACAAACATCCAGCAGAAGCGGATCCTGTGGACGGAAGCAGCTTGTCACCAACAAGGGTCGGAGGAGGAGGTCAGGACTCGTTCTGACCAGCAGGTACTACTCAGCCAGGAGCAGCGGGATACAGCACCGGAAACTACCCTGTCCAAATGTACCAACTCGCCGGTCCTTACCCGGATGGGTGTTAACAGCAGATGACGAGTTCCAGCGCATTGTGTCTAAGAGGAACAGAAAGATGAGATTCCAGGGGACAAGACTCACTGAGAGGCGGAAAACCATCACCAGGGCAGATGGAGCCAGATGTCTGCTGCTGATGGGAGGTCAGAATTTGGTGCAAGCAGCATGAATCGCTGACCCCTTCCTGTCAGCCGGTCAGAACACATCAGCACTTCTATCTACAAGAAGCTTCCTGTCCGCAGGGGCCAATATTCCTGCAGAGCCATTTCATCACCTGGTAGAATCTACATCACAATGAACTGCGGCTCTGAGGGCCAAAGGAGTCCAACGCCACTAGATGGGGGAGGGGGGCTTTAATAAAGGGGCCGTTAAGTTTATTACAAAGTTGCAAATATTCTAGCGGTACAAGTCTGAAGCACGCATTACGTCACCGCCACACTAGTTCACAGAGTCGTTCGCCATTTTCTGCCATTTACAGACAAGTGGGGATTTTCTTCCAGAATCTATGGTTTCTCTTGTGTTATCGCAGCTCATATATAGCCTGAAGCCATGCAATATCTCTAGAAGCAGCCGTACTGAGTAAATACCAGCCTGGGCGGATCTGTAAGACTCGGCTCGAGATGCACATTACTCTGCAGTACAAAGCAAGCAGATTACCCCCCACTTAGCGGAATAGGACCGGCCACGGTTGGGAATACAGATGGGACCAAGAACTAATTATGGACAGCGAAATGAATCAGTCTACTGCCCCGTGATACTACTTCTAGGTGATATTAGCGCTATTGTAAATGCTTAGATCACAGGTTCACTCTACAAGTCACTAAACAAGAGCCCCGCCGGAGCACGACTCACATGCCTGTGCCCGAGGCCAACCCGCACCTACTAGTAGTAGCTTATATATTGCAACGCATGACAGAAGGGCAGCTACGTTCTATTCCTGCAGAGTATCTACTATACAGAATGAAGGTCTGGACCGCCCGCCGGCTGCTCCGCAGGTTCTTTAGATATATAGGTATACAGTAACGCCCAACAGTTTGGAGACTGACACAAGTTTTGGTTTTCTGCTTCACTTTTTATGGTGATAATTCTGGATTGTCATGAAGATGATCAGAGGAAATGAAATAAATTACAAAGTCATTCCTCGCCAGGAAAATAAGCTTAATCAGAAAAACTCCATTTCCACTGAATTTCCGCCCCGGCACAAAACGACCTGCGAACACTTCAGTGATCTCCTCGTTAGCTCAGGAGGACAGGGCAGCTGATATCACTCTGTCATGCTGACTTAATTATAGGAGCAGACTGGTGGCTTTAGAAGGGAGATGTGGCTGAAATCATTGTCTTCTTCTGTCAACCATGGTTACCTCCAAGGAAACACGTGCAGACAACATTGCTTTCCATTAAAAGGGCTTCACAGGCGAGGGCATTGCTGCTTGTAAACCGGCCATAAATCAAGCAGATCATCAAGTACTTCAAGGAGATCGTGAAGAATGGAATCTGAACCTCCTCCAAGAGCAACTTCTCCCAACCATCCAGGAGCAATGTGGTGATGAACAATGCTTGTTCCAGCATGATGGAGCTCCATGGCCAGGAAACTCCCCAGATCTCAATCCTATTGAGAACCTGTGGTCAATGCTCAAAAAGGATGGACAAACAAAAACCCAGAACTCCAAGCAGTGATTAGGAGGAACGGGTTGTCATCAGTCAGGATTTGGCCCACATGCCGATATCCAGCATGCCCGGGCAGATTGCAGAAGTCTTAAACAATAAGGGTCATCACTGTAAATATTGAATAAAGTTGAGGTATTTGTCAGTAAAAGTTGTATGAAATACTTAGAATTGTGCTTCAATAACTATAGAAACATCCAACTAAAAGATCCAGAAACATCGAAGAAGCAGACTGTGTGGAAACCAACATTTCTGTCAGTCTCAAAACTTTTGGCCACGACTTGCAGATAAACCAGACTATTTGCTCACGTGTTTCTCTCCAAATGAAAGGCCATTTAAAAAGGGGAATGCCCATAAATCCCCTACCTATACGTTGGTGGCCTGAGGCATGTGCAGCACCGATACCTGCGGACCGCTCTGCTGACATCAAGGCTTCGTTCCACAGAAGACATATTTCACCCCAATATCACCTGAACATCGGCGGACGGATCCAATCAGTTCGCACAGTATAAGGATTGGATCCATCTGAAGAGAAAAATGGGCGTAAAACTAATCACACGTCTAATAGGATGCAGCGCAACGGTGCCAACACGGTCTCAGTGGTCACTAGAAGGTTCAAGGCACCGACATGAGCTTAAAGGCGACGGACACCTTTTTTGGGGGAGGGTTTTTTCTGTCACTTGCATGCATTTTGGGGCTGACAATCACTTTTTGCTATAGGGTTTCATTACAAATTTTGCAACGCTTGTCTTGTGCAGCTTCTACCTATTCCTGTACGTAAAAACTGCAGCCTGAGTCTTAATAGGAGATCCGTAAGTGAGGCTGGACGGCTGGGTATCCCTCTGCTCTCATCACCTGCACCTTCTTATTAGCTAATTTATGACCACGGCTAAAAGCCCATTTAGTAGCTGCGCAGCAAATGAAGCCTTAGCTGATGCAGTTAACAGCCGGAGGGCTCTTATCTGCATTCAGCTCCTTTGTTCTCCGAGGGTAACAATGCTATCAGCACTCTCTGTGGAGAACTTAGCGTGCGGACCTGATAAGACCGCAGGATGATTTTTAGGTTGACCTGAATTTAACGATCAGCTAGCAGTGCACGAAAAGTGTGCACGATGGCCATGTGCTTAGACGCAACGAATATCGCCCAAATGATCACCTTTTAGCGACTTTTGAGTGATCATCGCTTAATGTAAATGGGCCTTAAAAAACAGCCACCCAGCCTCACCGACGGATCTCCTATTAAGACTCAGGCTGCAGTTTCTTTATACAAGGATATGTAGAAGCTGCAGGAGACAAGCGGTGCAAAATGTTTAACTAAAGTCTACTGCAAAAATGATTATCATCTGCAAATTGCTTCACTTGCAGCGGGGCCAAGTAATGTCACTCTATTTGTGTTCAGGGCAATGACTGAATCCTGACACCTATCCTGGTTCTCAGTGAGCTCAGAGTTGTCACAGAGGATGCTGCAAGGGCCGTGGCAGACCTCCAAGTACAGTTCTGCACCATATTCTGAGCACGTTAAACACCCGGCACACGCCCTTAAGTAAAAAACGTATCCTAGCGATGTGACATCACGTCCTGGTGATACTCCACCGCTGTACGAGATGAGAAGGCCCAATACATCTATTTTCTGACATTATATAAATCGTCATATTTAAAAGGGTTTTTCCATTGAAGACATTTATTTCCTATGCACAGATAAATGTCTGATCATGGGGGGCTCGACCGCTGGAACCCCCAGTGATCCCAAGACTGGTGCACCCGGGTGAATGAAGCATGCATGCCCACTGCTCCATTCACTTCTATGGGACGAAGGGAGATTGCTGAGCACAACTGACGGGTGCGGCAGTGTAGAATGTCGCAGTGGTCGGACCCCCAGCGATCAGACATTTATCCCCTGATCTGTGGATAGGGGATAAACGCATTTAAAAGTCCAGGGATGCAATTCTCTGAGTAATGCCAGAAGGGTGCGGCGCTCTACTGTGTTGTCGGGTACATTCTCTTTGGGGATCATCTTCTACTGTGACCGCTTCAATCACATAATCAACATATCAAAGTAAGTCTGGTATTCGTAGTGGGAGATAAATCTTCCAAGTCATGGTGCCTCATCGCACTACAGTAGATGAAAAAGGACAAGTTCAACCAAAGCCATTGTTCCTTGGGTGACATTTAAGCTAACCAATGACAGTCATCGTCTGAGGAGTCGGCCATGTTTGAAACGTTTGTCCAACAGTCGAGCAAAAGATCTTTCATCCACTAACAATCTGTGAAAAATGTCCGCGGAGAGCTTTCCGTCCGTTGCTCGGTGTCATTGACCATGCGGGACCAGTCAGAACTATTCTGACGCCACTAGGAGCTACAATGTGTACTGCCGCATCTGCGATACGAATGTTCACCAGATGATCGTTCCATCAACTGCTCCAACCATCGACCTACTTCTATGTAATGTGTGGCCACCTTAAAACCCCCCTATGGTTTCAGGACCAAATGCTGTCCTGGGACCGGAGCGGGAGGGCGGTATATCACGTGCCGTTGTTCCTCTGTCATCCCTCCAACTTTCCGGTTCTGTGTCCTAGATGGCCGGCCATTGCAATTTTCTAACAACCTAAAGCCCAGTGTGCGCGGCTCTCTGACTGGCCACAACTGATCAAATGAGCAGCCCATGCCAATCAGAAGGCGGGTATAGTGCATTGGTAGTCTAACATTACCAATACACTGTGGTGATTAGGTAGTGTGAAGATTGCGTCAGTCAATAACCTGATCCGGAGCGGCAGAGTACAACTGGAGGCCATCTGCACCCCGGTCCTTCTCCGGTCCCAAGTCAGAATTTTGGTCTGAAACAGGAAGTTTGCTTTAACTGTAGGATATGCCTTGTGGAGCGCTCAGGGCCGATAAACCGATTCCTGCATCCAGCGGGATGTGAACGCTTATCGTTCACTGTACATGCATGCCCCGACTGAACGACGGATAAGAACTTGTTCCCATTGGTCAGACGGATTGGCTAGTGTAAACAGGCAGTCCATCTATGGACTGTGAATGGAGGTAAGCGGGCCGGAATGCTCCACTCACTGAGCGATGCTCGCTTCTGTGTAACAGCACAGGAATGATTATCGCAGGGACAACCTGTCGGACTTCTGCCCCCCAGAGGTTATCCCTCTGTAGGGTCCGTTCATAGCACGCAGCACTTATTCGGTACTCTGCTACTAATGTTACCAATAGGTCAGGGCAGGAGGAATAGGTATATTCTTTATATTATATAGGTGGAGGCAACTGAAATCTAGATCAGTCAGAAAGGATATACACAGTGTAGCTGCATGATAGAATTTAAAGGGAACTTATCCTGTTGAACATGTTGTCCAATCCACCGGAACTATGAAAAAGAGCAAAACAAGACGAGCCGATCGATTTTATATATATATATGGGAGACGATTCAGTAGAACTAGTAATTGATTCAATTATTTATTCACTCTGCTCATCTGGGGTCAAGGAGTCCAGTGGGCGGGGCAGGAGTCCAGTGGGCGGGGCAGGAGTCCAGTGGGCGGGGCAGGAGTCCAGTGGGCGGGGGCAGGAGCCCAGTGGGCGGGGGCAGGAGCCCTAGACTGCCCACTGGACTACTCGGCCCAGAACGAGCAGAGGTTTTAAATAAATGTATGACTAGTTCTACGGCGTCTCTCCCCATAAACATATATATCAATCTGCTCAGCTCCTCCTGCCCTATAACATATGATCCACAGATTTAACTGCATTTTCAGCGTTACAGGCTCCCTCCAAATAGGAACTTGGAAAGGATGGGGGCTTCAGCAATAAATTATGAGGGTCCCAATCCTGGAAAGCTGTTAGAAGCCATTACAATGGTCCAGAAGATCATTAATGCATACTATTATACAGTACAACTAGACCGCGGGGTTCCGATGGCGGTTCACGTCCTAAACAGTAGACTACTGACAAGGAACAGTCATTCAAGTGAGAGTCTTGTGCAATGTGCTTTGTAAAATAAGCCGTAGCGGACTATGCGTATAGGGAGCATGTAAACAGCCGACACACCGTATACGGAACGCGGACCACCGCCTTCAGCGCTTAGTATAGAAGTGACATTGACATTTTCTACAGGTAAAACAGATTTCCTTGAAAATGCGCAACGGCGTCCCACTTCTAGAGCTCAAAGACGAACGGCGTCATATCAGCCCACGCTAAAATACATTCTGATAAGTGTTCACAGCTTCTCTGCCGTGGAAAGGCCAGATTCTTTCCGACTACAGCAGTAATAAAAAAGATGCATAAGTTATACCCTAGATCTGTGCCATCTGCCGAGGCACACGGACGCCCGCTCAACGCAGCACATATTTACAAATGCCAACATCTCCCCATCTGGCCCTGTCCGCTAGCAGTACAACGACATCCGGCTGCGGCGCATGGCTTCGCTTATCAGGTACGCAGGGCTTAGCTCCGGCTCCTCCGTCATGATGACTATGTTCTGCCATTCACCAGTCTGGTTGGATTTCTTTATTGTGTCCACTACGCAAAGAGCGTAAAGACAGTCATCAAAGGTAGCCGCCATGGTCAGCGGCCTGCCATCCCACGTTCTCCTGTCTTCCTGGTCTTGGAACGCCTGCCGCACCGCTTGCACCATTTTGATAGTCCCTAGCAGGTACGGAGAGGGAATGTCGCTAAAAGCCTTTTCAGGCAAGAGGGAGTTGCTGACGGGCGTGGAGTCTTTCAGAAGCAGTTCCCGCTCTGAGGAGCTGTTCCGCTGTCCGTAGAGGTCCGTCCCGGTTACAATGAGTCTACCGGATGACCCCACAACTATCACATCTTGCTTGAAGTCTCCGGGGACGTTGAAGTTGAGGGTCACCGTGCAGCACACTCCACCCTCCAGGACCATCTGGAACGTGCAGAAGTCGTCGCTGGTTATCTGTCGGATGCCTTTTATGTGGTCCGTCTGCTTTACGAAGGTTTTCAGAAGTCCGTGGACCTTCACTGCTTTCTGGTTGGTGAGGAAGGTCAAGAGGTCTATGATGTAGCTGCCGACAGAATGCAGCCCGCCGCCGCCCATCAGATCGTCGCAGCTCCAGTTATATTTCTTTCCCAGTAGGCTCCCGCTGTGGACCTGGACTTCGCACACCTGAAGTTCCCCCACGTATCCTTCTTGGATCAGCTGCTTCATCTTCACGAAAGCCGGCAAGAACCGCAAGACATTTCCCATGATGCTCATAAGCTTGGGGTAATAGTGGGCAGCCGACATCATTCGAAATGCGTCAAGGGGTGTCGCTGTTCTGTCGCAGATGACGTTCTTGCCAATCCCTGTAGGACAAGAACAGAAGCATTAGACATACATATACATATACATTTATATACACCACACAGCAGTCTTACAGGGAAAAAACGTTTAGATGGTTTTTAGGTTTGCGACAAATATTGACCGATTCATACAAAATATTAGAATTGTTACATTTTGTGGTTAAAAGGACAAGAAAAGCAATTATGAAGGTGAGCTCAGCGGTCATGTGACCACCGAGACCAGTGATTGGCTCCAGTGGGCATGCATGAACGTAAGGTTATCGCTACTGGTTTCAGCGGGTTGTTGGCGTTGGACCTGCGGCAGGTAATATTTTCTTACCCTGGATACAAGAAAAGGTACAAAATCCTGGGAGATGGTGCGACCCTTTGGTGGAAAGGCGTCCAGCATAAACCTGACCTCTCTTATTTGTTAAAACCAGTAAGAAGGACGCGTTTCGGGGACGCAGCAACTTCCTCAAAAATGATGGGTGGTACACAGCAGTGACTACTTGGGCACAATAGAAGTTGTGGGCACAACCAAGTCTACTTAGGTACCACATGGGGCTTCGAGGAAGGGGCTGCATTCCTGAAATGTGTCATATTTGGTTTTCGGGAAAAAGTAGCGCCAGTATTTTGCACCTATTCTCGCATTCATTGCGACACCTGGCGCCGCTTTCGAGGAGTTTCTTGGTGTTGCGGTGCCTATACACTTCTATCCATTGTCTCCTTGGATCCCACAAGGGCACCAAATCATTTGCTTTCACTCGAGCGTTTCTTTTGTGCTTTTCTTGCATCTCCAACCCCGGAGCACCTTAAGGAGACGCTCTGCTCCCAGGGACAAAATCTGAAGGCTAGGGAACAGCGGAAGAGTGATACGATCTGGTGCTCCGTTCCGCCATGGATCCACTGGATCCCAGGCTCCTCTTCTAGCTTCCCGGTAGACCACAGCGTTCTCTCAGTACCTGATGCACACTGCGCAAAAGTAGTCTAAGACACCATGGTGCTGGTCGATGACTAACCAGCGCTGCGTACATGAACCTACTGACCATACTACAATGCTGACGCAGTCCCAGCACACAGGGTGCATCGGGCAGTCAGAGGAGCCGTGTGACCATCCTGAAAGGCAAAAGAAGGAACTGGTGGATCCAATGAGGAACGATGCAAGCGGAGGCCGCAGGTAATATCACTTCCCGTAAAGTTACAACTGAGAAATTCATAAGAATGTCCTCAATGGCTGGTGCTCAGAGCAGCACATTAGCCGGCAGACTGTAACCTGAATCTGACCGAGGGAGCCGGCTGTCCTGACCCGAAAATCTGCCATCAGAGATGCATGAGAGGAGGGCTGAACGACCTACTGTCAGGCCAGGGTTAAGATGTGGTGTGTGGTGCGGACCCAGAAGAGGTCCGTATATCGTTTTTCTTCTTTGATCTGGGGTCTTATTAATTTTAGGGGTCTGTTCTAAAGTTAGTTTAGGGGACTTAAAGGGGTTGTCCCGCGGCAGCAAGTGGGGTTCAGCACTTCTGTATGGCCATATTAATGCACTTTGTAATGTACATCGTGCATTAATTATGAGCCATACAGAAGTTATTCACTTACCTGCTCCGTTGTTAGCGTCCTCGTCACCATGGATCCGTCTAATTTCGCTGTCTTCTGGCGTTTTTAGACGCGCTTGCGCTGTGCGGTCTTCTTCCTGGTGAATGGGGCCGCTCGTGCCGGAGAGCTGGTCATCGTAGCTCCGCCCCGTCACGTGTGCCGATTCCAGCCAATCAGGAGGCTGGAATCGGCAATGGACCGCACAGAGCCCACGGTGCACCATGGGAAAGGACCCGCGGTGCATCGTGGGTGAAGATCACAGCGGCCATCTTGGTGAAGGAAGAAGTAGGAAGAAGGAAGACATCGCAGAACGGGGATTCGGGTAAGTAATATGTTTGTTTTTTTTTAACACATCCATTGGGGTTGTCCTGCGCCGAACGGGGGGCCTATGGAAAAAAAAAACGTTTCGGCGCGAGACAACCCCTTTAATGACTTTAGGGGTCTGACATGGAGTCTGAATGAGATTAGGGGCCTGGTGCCTAAATGACTTTAGCGTTCTAGTTTGGCATCTGAATGAGTTTAGGGTTCTGATCTTACCAATTCACGGTCTATTCATGGAGACGAGGCCTTGGCGCCGGGGGCTTGGAGTACGCCTTCACGGAATGCACTTTCCTTAATTGTACAAATACTCAATGGATATGAAGGAAATCCGCTGTGGAGATGCCCCATGTTGCCGTACCCCATATACAGTAGAACAGGCGTGTCAAACTCATTTTCACCGATGGTCACATCAGCATTATGGCTGCCCTCAAATGGGCTGTTTAGAATTGCAAGACTGTATTTTAAGAGCAAGGATCTAGTACTGGAAAATTGTGGCACAAGTCCCCCAAGAAAGACACCAGATTCTAAACTACCAAGTAGTCAGAGAAAAGAACAAAGTATGGGAGTTAGCAGAACCTGGTGAAAGGTTCCCAAAAGATTCCTTTGTCACTGGATTAAGCATCAGTATAACACAACGCCCTCTCCGATCCGGGCAGCGGGCTCACAGGATATGGACCACAAGCTGGGGCAGGCTGCCCTCTGCAGTCAGGATGTACAAGCCGCCTCATGGTCCGAGTCCCGGCAAACAGTACTATACTGCAGGACCTGCTCAGTGGGAGAAGCAGACAGAGAAGTGCACACCAAAGGCTCCGGGGGGCTGCAGTAACAACCAAAGTGCTCAGTCCATGCAGCCAACATTGTAATGTAGGTCCAAGATGGTGGCTACAATCCCCATACCCAATGGCAGGCTGCAAAGAAATCCACCACAGTATTCCAGAAAGTCTTCTGAGCCCCGATCAACCATAGGATGCAACTTAGCTCCAGGGGAGGGAATTACCTCCCTACCAGGACGTAAGTTTATGTACTGGGAGGGAAGGGGTTAATCATTGCATCTAAGGGGATAAATGGCTGGGATCAGAGTTATCTCCAATCCTGGCCTCTACAGACAATCAGCGGATAAATCAGCCCCTGCCTACTGATTGGCTGCGTGCTGTCCCTTTTACACGGACTGACGATCGGGTGGACATTGGTGCCAGATAGTCGAGCCACGGAAGAGGATCTTAAACTTGGCACAAATAAGTCATCTTTCCCAAAACTTCCTGCGTTGGTTGACAAATGAAAATGCCGAACCAGATCCATTTTTACTAAAAAGATCAATTATCTCTTACAAACAGCGAGCGATCGGACCGCAGCGACGTTTGGCGACTTTCTTGATAACATTGTTGTCAACCAGAACCGTCATGTAGAAACCGGCGGGCCGTGTCTGTAATTCTTCAACAACACCGAACAAACGCGCGCCCCCGGCCCTCATTACTTTCAGGATGTTGCTTTGTTCACTGCCTAGTAAACCATTTCCACCTTTGTTCGGGCAACTTTCTCTGCGTGCCGCGCCGAGAGCTCGTACTCCACGACAGAACCCTGACAGCTACCGGCAGGAAAGCCAACAATCCGTCCAAGGCTCCAGCAAGTAACCCTGGGCCACCATGTTATGGTTTGGGCAACTAACTGCCCACAATGCGCACCTACTGCTCCGGTTGTAATATAGAGTCAACATTATGCTGCAAAAAACAACTCACCTCCCGGCCGTTCATCCTCCTGGATGCCGGGGCTAACTACAACAGCGGTATCTTAGTTTAATGGACTTGGTGAGGGGGGCGCTTCATTGGAAGTAGCATGGTTGTTTAAACAAATTGCTTATCTAGGTCATTCTGACCAGACTGTTAGGGGGTGTTGGGACCAGTGGATGGGGGCACACAAGGTGACCGGGCTCAGGATGCCCCCTACAGACCACCAGTAGAGAGGAGCGTCTGACCAGACTGTTAGGGGGTGTTTAGACCAGTGTATGCGTGAGAGCACACAAGGTGACCGGGCTCAGGACGCCCCCTACAGACTACCAGTAGAGAGGAGCATCTGACCAGACTGTTAGGAGGTGTTGGGACCAGTGGATGGGGGCACACAAGGTGACCGGGCTCAGGACGCCCCCTACAGACCACCAGTAGAGGAGCGTCTGACCAGACTGTTAGGAGGTGTTTAGACCAGTGTATGCGTGAGAGCACACAACGTGACCAGGCTCAGGACGCCCCCTACAGACTACCAGTAGAGAGGAGCATCTGACCAGACTGTTAGGAGGTGTTGGGACCAGTGGATGGGGGCACACAAGGTGACCGGGCTCAGGACGCCCCCTACAGACCACCAGTAGAGGAGCATCTGACCAGACTGTTAGGAGGTGTTGGGACCAGTGGATGGGGGCACACTAGGTGACCGGGCTCAGGACTCCCCCTACAGACCACCAGTAGAGAGGAGCATCTGACCAGACTGTTAGGAGGTGTTGGGACCAGTGGATGGGGGCACACAAGGTGACCGGACTCAGGACGCCCCCTACAGACCACCAGTAGAGAGGACCGTCTGATCGTGACAAGCACCATAAGCTTCAACTGTTTCGTTGTCTCCACCCAGAGACGGGGCGCCATCGTTATACCCCTGTGTCTGTCAGAACCATTTCCAGGCGCTTAGCAGAAAGAAATCTGGTGCTATGATAGTACAGGATATGGACATTGGGTGACCAGCGGGGTTGGTGATCCGGGTCTTACAGTCAGGTGGGAACTATCAGAGGTGGGTCCAGGGATCATTCTGACCGCCATTATGGAGTCGGGAAGGAATTTTTTTCTCCCAAATAAGCTAAATAGACTCATTGCATTTTTTTTCCTTCCTCTGGACCAACAAGAGGGGTGAAACAGCCTGAACTGGATGGACATCGTCCTCATTCAGCCAACATCCTATGTTACTGTAAGGACGGACCTGTCTGCTTCCTGCAGAAACCAACTCCGAACACAAGAGCAGCAGCCTGGCTCAGCGTCAGGGGCCACAGACCCTACTACTGAGGACTGATCCTGAGGACCAGCCAGCAATAGCCTACAAACCCTGTAAAGCCTTACGGTGCGGTCAGATCGCTATGTGAAGGCATGTTCACAATACAAGCAGGTCGGCCCATTGGCCGTTCTGAAGGATTGTAAGGACTAATATGGACTAAACTTTGTATGACTGCATCTCCGTAACGATCGTCGCCACACGGTGGTTTGTTCAGCCATCAACCTAAACCCACGGATATCTGGAGCCCCGCTGATAATTCCTGCTTCCATCAAGGACCCGGCAGACGCAGAGCTGTGCGCACCGAGCACCCGGCAGGAAGACAGTTCACGCAGGACCAGCTCTTCCAGTAAATCCTGTTTTGAAGCGCTGTGGGGTACGCACACCCTGCGGCGGAGGCCGCGCCAAATATACATCACGAGGCAATGATTTAACACACAGCCGAGGACTACAACCCCACAGTCTGGGACTGCAAGGGGACGCGACTAGTGCTCTGTATAGGTGAAGCATTTATGGCGCCAGATACGGCGGCGTGGGGCGAAGAAAACTGTGCAGAGAGTCTAATCTTATATATATATCATAGATATTCAGCGCAGGTGAAGACTCTGTGATCAAGACCTGTAAGCCCCCCGAACACCAAACAGGAGACGTCACTACAAACGTCTGCGCCATCTCTAACTCCGCCTCCATTTTGGATAATGCCTACTTGTTAGAAAGCGATCAGCTGTAATCTGTGCCGACACCTAGCAATAAGTGTTCAATTTGCCTACAGCGCCCCCACAGGGGAAATGAAGTATTAGGGCTCACACACACTTGCGATGTTTTCCCTGCGATGCGACAGTGATGATTATGAAACCGATGGTGTTCAATGCTTTCATACTCATTTGCGATGAATCAGTAAAGCTTCGCAGCGCAGAGAAGAAATCTGCGATATCGCTCAGCGTTTTCAGTGGGGCCGGCGGCAGCAGCGCTAGCCCCATAGAAAACATAGGGAGAATGCCGCGGGCATCTGCCACAGCTATTTATCAATAAATAGCTAAGCGCTGCCTGTAATTGGCTGAGCGCTCAGCCAATCAGCACAGCCCTTTCAGGAGTCGGGGATTTTTTAATGGAGGATGCGTCTGAGCAGCGGAGAGGTGAGTAAAGATTTTTTTTTTGTTTTTTTAACCAGCTAGGGATGATTTTCAGGGAAGGGCTTATATTTCAAGCCCTTCCCTGAAAATCATGCTGTGGGGGTTGCCACAAACCACTGCTTTCAATGGGGCCGCAGCAGCGCCGACCCCATAAAAAGCAATGGGATAGCATCCTGGACTTCTGTTACAGCTGTGGCAGAAGTCCGCGATATTTTAAGTTTTCAATGGGGCTAGTGCTGCTGCCGCCGGCCCCATTGGTGACACTGGCGATATCGCGTTTTCCTTTTTTCTTGCGAGGCGAGTGTTCTCACTCGCTCTCGCAGCGCAAGAAGTAAACACGTGGGGGTGGGGGTGAGCCCTTACACAGAGCCCATTCACATCTAGGGGTTGTCTGTGTAATGCAGAACAGGACGGATTAGCCATAGAGAGACGCTATTTCTAATCAGTTTGACTCCAGCCAGAACATGGGGCCCCTGAATAGAGACCCTCCCCGCCTTACCCAGAATCCTCTAATAAGGTGTATGGAAATTCCCAAGATCCGGGTCTCCCACGCGGTTTGCATTCGCTCCTCGTTCTTATTTGCTGGCCACTAAAAAAGTATTGATTTGGAAAGTTTGTGAAAACTGGAGAACTCTGCGGAACATGCCACCCAGATGATGGGGACTTACATGCCGCTACACACGGGCTTCATGGTGACATTTAGGCAGCGTTCCCATCTGCGCAGAAGATTTCACTTGTGAACTGAACAACGAAAATGAGCAACGTGAAGCGTCCGGCACCTCCCGGCCAGGAGAGGCGCCCCAGACAAACCTCATTGACTATAAGGGGGTTTGCTGGGTTTTTATCATGCCAGCTGGAATTTTACTACACCAGCTATCCTGTCTGGTATTTTGGTGCAGATCGTCATTGGAGGCTCCAGTGCAGAGGTGAACATTGCCTAAAGACCCCTATATATGGCAATAGTCGCTCAAACCTGCTAGTTTCGGCTGTACTTTACAACTATCACAACAGTATGGGGGCTTCCCGACTTTCTTGTATCAGATGACGTTAGGGAGAGAAGGATCGAGCGCATTGAACGTAATACCGTCAATCAGAAGGCGAGGTCATGGGGAGTAAGGAATAATAGTGGCAGTCACCGAAAGTCAGGTGACTGCAGCGGCCAATCAGAGGCTGCAACATCACTTCACATTCTCCTGCAATCGGCGCTCACATCCTGAGCGCCATAATGCCAGGAGTTCGGGAATGTGATTCGGCAGCCTCCGATTGGCTGCAGTGGTCACCTGACTTCCTATGAAGGCCGCGGTCACAACAAATGCCAAGACTATAGCGGAGCTGCTGCACTGGATCCCGGCGATGGCGGAGGAACAAGTATAGCTGTCTTTATCACAGAGTACAGCAGACCTATTAAAGGGATGTCAGCTGGTAACCGGACAACCCCTTTAACCCCACATTATAATTTTCAGCACTCGATCACACCTATATAATAACAATATTAACCCTGAAGCGGCTTCTTTCAGCACGGGCCCGCAGTCCTCCCCACCCCCCTGGCACGTTGATGCCACGTTTCATCAGCGCCGCCCCTTTAATGCTGCGGATCAGAGAGTCTGCAATAACAAGTGCTTGTAATGAGGTCTTTGGGGTCCTGGGGATCCCGCTGGAATACGTCCCGCTGGAGTTGATCGCGCCGCCACCTTACAGCGAGGTGTGTGACCTTGGTGGGGAGTGAAGGTCACATTACCCTGATTAAACTCTTCGGGAGGCGGTCTGTCTGCCTGGCAGCCGCACATCAACTTCCAATTATCTCCTCTGCATAAACGATGGGCCGGTAAAGGCTCGGCGGCGCGCGGCGGCGTGCTTGTCGGACGGCGCAGCACAATATTCTGTTGTGTTCTCAATGTTCTGCTAATCAGTTTCCCATGCACTTTACATAGTCGCTCCCCGCACCGGCGGTCTCTTCATCGGCGCTGCGGTTACTGAGGTCACGACTTGTGCCTTTAGATCGGGGGGTCGAACTCACTTTCACGAGGGCCACATCAGCATTATGGGACGATTATTTTGGCTCTTCTGTGTGATTATTCAGACGCGCCTTCCTTGGTTCGCCGCGTGTTGAACCATTTACCGACTTCCGCAATATTTTTCAGTAATTTCGAAAACCCCTTTAAGATGTCCCACAACTTTATAAAAAGTTTTCTGTACTTCTGCACCCAATCAGAGGGGCGTCTCGGTTCTGCATTGTGCTTGCACTGAGAACATGATGAAAGCGGCAGGAAGCAGGCGGCGACCCGGTTACTCACCGCAAGTGTGTGCAATGTGAGACTGACAGCAGCCCGGCAGCCTCAGACGCTCTTCCATAAGTGCCTTAAGGCTGCGCTCACACCCGGCGGGCGCAAAAATCTGCACAAAAATTTGTGGCGAAATTGTGTGGATTTTGACTTTGATTTTAGCAAAGATTCACTGCGGATTTCGCTGCTGCGGACGATCGGCCCCGTGAGAGCGCAGCTGAAGAGTTCACACACAGAAGATGTGGCGCAGACTGTCCACAGCCAAATATCCGCAGCAAAGCCCTTGTCAACAGACTTCATTCCTCTGCGGATCTGCACCTCAGTCCGAAAAACACTGGCGCGGCCTGTGATAGACATTTTGCTGCGGATCCACCACATATGAATGCGCCCTGCGGCTGCGTCACATGGCGAAAACAGTGAGGGCCAGCGGAAGCGTGGCAGGGCCACTGGTGGTGATTGTGACTCAACCAGCAGATTCCGTCCTGCTGCTCCTCCCGCCTCACTGCAGCACACAGAGCAGCCGCACCCGGTAACCGCTAGTCAGCGCCGCGACCAGCTGGCAGCCGGTGTGACCACTATCGCAACTGGCAGTAAGGCCCAATACGCACCGATGGTTCTGCAGCATTTGCGCTGCGTGCGGCCGCACCCCAAGCTTGTGCGCTCACCTGGCGGATCTGCAGAACACTGAACGACGATTGAGAAGGAAACGAATTGTCGCACTTTGTCCGGTTGCGGCGTGCAGCCGCACCGATCATAAGGAATCTGAATTAAGGAAGCTGACATGTAGACCCGCGCCGCGGCTGATGCAACGTACGGCACACCCCAGCAGCTTCTGTAATGCCATGAGGAAGGAGGAAGCGAACCAGACGGCAGCGATGAATGTTATTATAAGATAATGGCTCATATGTAACCGCTTTCCTTCCTGCTTAACCCCAACAGCCAGACCGGAGACACCCGGCCGGCGGACAGTGCGAGACCCCAGACTGCTAGGAGGTGTTGGGACCGGTGGACGAGGGCACACAAGGTGACCGGGCTCAGGACGCCCCCTACAGACCACCAGTAGAGGAGCATCTGATCAGACTGTTAGTAGGTGGTGGGACCAGTGGATGAGGGCACACAAGGTGACTGGGCTCAGGACGCCCCCTACAGACCACCAGTAGAGGAGCGTCTGACCAGACTGTTAGGGGGTGTTGGGACCAGTGGATGAGGGCACACAAGGTGACTGGGCTCAGGACGCCCCCTACAGACCACCAGTAGAGAGGAGCATCTGACCAGACTGTTAGGAGGTGTTAGGACCAGTGGATGGGGGCACACAGGGTGACCGGGCTCAGGACGCCCCCTACAGACCACCAGTAGAGGAGCGTCTGACCAGACTGTTAGGAGGTGTTGGGACCAGTGGATGGGGGCACACAAGGTGACCGGGCTCAGGACGCCCCCTACAGACCACCAGTAGAGAGGAGCGTCTGACCAGTCTGTTAGGGGGTGTTGGGACCAGTGAATGGTCTCACGGACATTTGGTCTCACGGCCCCCATTACATGTAAGGCTTCTGACCCCTGCTGTCGCCCCCATTACATGTACGGCCTGTGACCCCCGCGGTCGCCCCCATTACATGTACGGCCTGTTACCCCCGCCGTTGCCCCCATTACATGTACGGCCTCTGACCCCCGCTGTCGCCCCCAATACATGTACGGCTTCAGACCCCCGCCGTCGACTCCATTACACGTACAGCCTCTGACCCCCGCCGTCGCCTCCATTACATGTATGGCCTCTGACCCCCTCCGTCGCCCCCATTACATGTACGGCCTCTGACCCCCGCCGTCGCCCCCATAACATGTATGGCCTCTGACCCTTGTCGTCGCCCCTATTACATGTTTGGCCTCTGACCCCTGCCGTCGCCCCCATTACATGTACGGCCTCTGACCCCCGCCGTCGCCCCCATTACATGTATGGCATCTGACCCCTGCCGTCGTCCCCATTACATGTACGGCCTCTGACCCCCGCCGTCGCCCCCATTACATGTACGGCATCTGACCCCGCCGTCGCCCCCATTACATGTACGGCCTCTGACCCCGCCGTCGCCTCCATTACATGTACGGCCTCTGACCCCGCCGTCGCCCCCATTACATGTACGGCCTCTGACCCCGCCGTCGCCCCCATTACATGTACGGCCTCTGACCCCGCCGTCGCCCCCATTACATGTACGGCCTCTGACCCCTGCCGTCGCCCCCATTACATGTACGGCCTCTGACCCCCGCCGTCGCCCCCATTACATGTACGGCCTCTGACCCCCGCCGTCGCCCCCATTACATGTACGGCATCTGACCCCTGCCGTCGCCCCCATTACATGTACGGCATCTGACCCCGCCGTCGCCTCCATTACATGTACAGCCTCTGACCCTGCCGTCGCCCCCATTACATGTACGGCCTCTGACCCCGCCGTCGCCCCCATTACATGTACGGCCTCTGACCCCCGCCGTCACCCCCATTACATGTACGGCCTCTGACCCCCTCCGTCACCCCCATTACATGTACGGCCTCTGACCCCCTCCGTCACCCCCATTACATGTACGGCCTCTGACCCCCACCGCCGCCCCCATTACATGTACGCCTCTGACCCCCGCCGTCGCCCCCATCGCATGTACGCCTCTGACCCCGACCGTTGCTCCCATTACATGTACGGCCTCCATCACCCTCCGTCGCCCCCATTACATGTACGGCCTCTGACCCCCACCGTCGCCCCCATTACACGTACAGCCTCTGACCCCGACCGTTGCTCCCATTACATGTACGGCCTCCATCACCCTCCGTCGCCCCCATTACATGTACGGCCTCTGACCCCCACCGTCGCCCCCATTACATGTACAGCCTCTGACCCCCACCGTTGCTCCCATTACATGTACGGCCTCCATCACCCTCCGTCGCCCCCATTACATGTACGGCCTCTGACCCCCACCGTCGCCCCCATTACATGTACGGCCTCTGACCCCCACCGTCGCCCCCATTACATGTATGGCCTCTGACCCCCACCGTCGCCCCCATTACATGTACGGCCTCTGACCCCCTCCGTCACCCCCATTACATGTACGGCCTCTGACCCCCACCGCCGCCCCCATTACATGCACGCCTCTGACCCCCGCCGTCGCCCACATCGCATGTACGCCTCTGACCCCCGCCGTCGCCCACATCGCATGTACGCCTCTGACCCCCGCCGTCACCCCCATTACATGTACGGCCTCTGACCCCCACCGTCGCCCCCATTACATGTACGGCCTCTGACCCCCGCCGTCGCCCCAGTTTGCAGTGATGTCATGAGCGATGAAGCTGGATGCTATGAAGGAACCGGGTGTCTGCAGTGATGAATCCAGGTTTAGGTTGGGCGCTGACTACGGCCGTGTTCGTGTCTGGAGACCTCGGGGTACAATAAATAAAAGCAGCAGCAACTGCAGAGCTCTGGGACCCCCTGGTGTTATACAAGCCCGAAGAGTATAGTGCAAAGACCACAACTTCCTCCAGAAAATATATTAAGTATCCAGGCAGCATGCTTAAGACCCCATTGACGGGCGAAACATTGCGGGGGTTTCTTTTAACATGAAGCAATAAAGAATATAAAGCCTAATTGCATCTCCTGCTGCCTGGATACTTAATATATCTTCTGGAGACCTCGGGGTGACGCCTCAATGCTGCCCCCTGCTGGTATGATGGTCTGGGGGGCATCACATACAACAGTCGGTCCCCCTAGTGGTGGTACGAGGACAATGACCGCTCAGCGATATGTACAGGACATCCTGCAGCCACGTGTGTTCCTCTCTTGGCGGCTTCCAGCAGGATAATGCTCGGCCGCACACACACGGGGGTCCCAGGAGCCCCCACAACATTGTCACACTGCCCTGGCCGCCCGGTCATCAGATGTATCATCAATATAACATGTATGGGACCGCCTGGGACGCCAACTTCACCCGCCCGATATGCTGCAGGATACCATACAGAACCTGTATACCTCCATGCTCACTGTATCACATCTTGTATCCAAGCTAGAGGCGGTACAACAGGGTACTAGAGCCTCCATGCCCCCATATCACATCTTGTATCCAAGCTAGAGGCGGGACAACAGGGTACTAGAGCCTCCATGCCCGCCTGTATCACATCTTGTATCCGAGCTAGAGGCGGTACAACAGGGTACTAGAGCCTCCATGCCTGCCCATATCACATCTTGTATCCGAGCTAGAGGCGGTACAACAGGGTACTAGAGCCTCCATGTCCGCCTGTATCACATCTTGTATCCAAGCTAGAGGTGGTACAACAGGGTACTAGAGCCTCCATGCCCCCCCATATCACATCTTGTATCCGAGCTAGAGGCGGGACAACAGGGTACTAGAGCCTCCATGCCCGCCTGTATCACATCTTGTATCCGAGCTAGAGGCGGTACAACAGGGTACTAGAGCCTCCATGTCCGCCTGTATCACATCTTGTATCCAAGCTAGAGGCGGTACAACAGGGTACTAGAGCCTTCATGCCCCCCATATCACATATTGTATCCAAGCTAGAGGCGGTACAACAGGGTACTAGAGCCTCCCTACGAGGGGTCAGTTCTCCACAATAAATGATCCTTTTGCTCTGATATTGTAATCACTGCTTCTTATTTTCTTATGATAGCACAGTGTGATGTCACAGGACAGGGATAATACACAGTGATGTCACAGGACAGGGATAATACACACAGTGATGTCACAGGACAGGGATAATACACACAGTGATGTCACAGGACAGGGATAATACACACAGTGATGTCACAGGACAGGGATAATACACAGTGATGTCACAGGACAGGGATAATACACAGTGATGTCACAGGACAGGGATAATACACAGTGATGTCACAGTGCAGGGATAATACACAGTGATGTCACAGGACAGGGATAATACACAGTGATGTCACAGGACAGGGATAATACACAGTGATGTCACAGGACAGGGATAATACACAGTGATGTCACAGTACAGGGATAATACACAGTGATGTCACAGGACAGGGATAATACACACAGTGATGTCACAGTACAGGGATAATACACACAGTGATGTCACAGGACACGGATAACACACAGTGATGTCACAGGACAGGGATAATACACACAATGATGTCACAGGACAGGGATAATACACAGTGATGTCACAGGACAGGGATAATACACAGTGAAGTCACAGGACAGGGATAATACACACAGTGATGTCACAGGACAGGGATAATACACAGTGATGTCACAGGACAGGGATAATACACACAATGATGTCACAGGACAGGGATAATACACACAGTGATGTCACAGGACACGGATAATACACAGTGATGTCACAGGACAGGGATAATACACACAGTGATGTGACAGGACAGGGATAATACACAGTGATGTCACAGGACACGGATAATACACAGTGATGTCACAGGACAGGGATAATACACAGTGAAGTCACAGGACAGGGATAATACACACAGTGATGTCACAGGACAGGGATAATACACAGTGATGTCACAGGACAGGGATAATACACACAGTGATCTCACAGGACAGGGATAACACACAGTGATGTCACAGGACAGGGATAATACACACATTGATGTCACAGTACAGGGATAATACACAGTGATGTCACAGTACTGGGATAATACACAGTGATGTCACAGGACAGGGATAATACACATTGATGTCACAGTACAGGGATAATACACAGTGATGTCACAGGACAGGGATAACACACAGTGATGTCACAGTACAGGGATAACACACAGTGATGTCACAGGACAGGGATAATACACACATGGAAAAGGTCCCTGTATACTGACATCACAGAACGGGAAACCCCATAATGATGCCACTTGCGGCTTCTTCACTAACTTCTATCTGATTGGACATTTGCCCGCTCAGTCGTGTATTTCAGCTGTCTGCTCTTCTGGCAGTTCTGCCCTCGGCTGCCGGCTACATCTCTTCTTGCGGAGACATGACTACTACAGACGGTGTTCAGCTGATCAGCCGGTACTGCAGACTAATAGATTTACACCATTCTTCTGCCATCGCTGACTCTTGTGATGAACCCCAGGTTCTAGTGTGCGATGGAAGCAGTAACGTCCTGGCGTCTACTACAGGACCCCAATTAACCAAGGCCCCTTTTGCTCCAAACTACCAACTAGTCACTCGTCCTCCTGCAGGGGCATACAAGAGCGCAGCTCTGGAGAACGGTGCCCAGGTAATGATGGAAAATCACAGCGAGGAAGGTTCCGCCATGTACCATGCCAAAGAAAGCAGATCACTCCTAGAAGATCAAGTCTGCTGACATCAATGCCATAGCCAGGGGGTAACCTGGCATCAATGTATTGTGCCATAGCTGGGGGGTAACCTGGCATCAATGTATTGTGCCATAGCTGGGGGGGTGGGGGTGGGGAAGTAACCTGGCATCAATGTATTGTGCCATAGCTGGGGGGTAACCTGGCATCAATGTATTGTGCCATAGCTGGGGGGGTTGGGGTGGGGAAGTAACCTGGCATCACACATCTTCTTTCATCTCAGTCTTCAGTCTTAACTTAACCTTCTGTTTCGGAAACTAGTCAAGCAAGTTCCTGTACTCATACCCGACACCTGCGCTCAGTGCCAGCCTCAGGTTAGATGGCACCCTGGGTAGGATTTATTTTTTTTGGCACCCCATTCCCTGTCATAACAAAAGAACCAATATATATATTAGGCAGTCTGCCTGTATTCCGCTTTTACAGAAAGCAGCAACATAGCAACATACCTACATCAGAACAACTCTGTACCAGAACCAAGTTTGAAACATAGGTACAGCACCAGAACCAAGCTAGTTTTATAGGTACAGCACCAGAGCCAAGCTAGTAACACAAATACAGCACCAGAGCCAATCTAAAAACATAGGTACAGCACCAGAACAAGCTAGAAACATAGGTACAGCACCAGAACCAAGCTAGTTTTATAGGTACAGCACCAGAGCCAAGCTAGTAACACAAATACAGCACCAGAGCCAATCTAGAAACATAGGTACAGCACCAGAACAAGCTAGAAACATAGGTACAGCACCAGAACAAGCTAGAAACATACGTACAGCACCAGAACAAGCTAGAAACATAGGTACAGCACCAGAACAAGCTAGTAACACAGGCAGAGCACCAGAGCCAATCTAGTTTCATAAGTACAGCATGACAACAAAGCTAGTAACACAGGTACAGCACCAGAACCAAGCTAGTTTTATAGGTACAGCACCAGAGCCAAGCTAGTAACACAAATACAGCACCAGAGCCAATCTAGAAACATAGGTACAGCACCAGAACAAGCTAGAAACATAGGTACAGCACCAGAACAAGCTAGAAACATAGGTACAGCACCAGAACCAAGCTAGTTTTATAGGTACAGCACCAGAGCCAAGCTAGTAACACAAATACAGCACCAGAGCCAATCTAGAAACATAGGTACAGCACCAGAACAAGCTAGAAACATAGGTACAGCACCAGAACAAGCTAGAAACATAGGTACAGCACCAGAACAAGCTAGTAACACAGGCAGAGCACCAGAGCCAATCTAGTTTCATAAGTACAGCATGACAACAAAGCTAGTAACACAGGTACAGCACCAGAACCAAGCTAGTTTCATAGGTACAACACCAGAGCAAAGCTAGAAACATAGGTACAGCACCAGAGCAAAGCTAGAAACATAGGTACAGCACCAGACCAGGCTGGTTTCATAGGTACAGCACGAGAAGCAAGCTAGTTTCATAGGTACAGCACCAGAAACAAAGCTAGTAACATAGGCACAGAACCAGAACCAGGCCCATACATAGATACAGCACAAGAACCAAGCTAATAACAAAAATACACCCCCAGAGCCCATTCAGTACATAAATACAATACCAGAACCAAGTTCATTATATTCAGTAGCAAAACTAAGTGATTGTGTTGCATGGCACTGAAGGGTTAACAGCAGTGTGTCCGTACATCAGAGGGGAAGAGATGAAGTCAGGAGGAGGATAATTCAGCCTACATTTACCTGTTGCCCACCCTACAAACTAGTGGCCAGCACCCTGTGTGAACACATAAGGGCAGCCATGCCTGTGTTTGTTAACCACTTCAGGACTGCAGATAGACTATAAACGTCCAGGCAGCCCTAACCATCTCAGGACAATTTACTATGTCCCTAATGAGAATCCCCCCCGCCATGCAGGAGCCCCCAGATGTGACACCCCAGTGACAGCGGAGACCCATCAGTGTGGTGTGCAGGCATCACCGGGACAAAGTACTGCCATGCGCTCCCCGCCATCTCGGAGGTCGGGCAGATCATCTCATAAATAAGAAAGTTACCAAGTACTGGCGTTATAATATCTGCAGGATCACAAGCACAACGGCTCACATTATGAAAAATGATAGTTCTACTAATTTTACATTTTTTTCTCTAAATACACGCAAAACACTCCAAAATGTACCATAAGTAGAAATGAGCGAGCACCCAAATGCTCGGGTCCGCGTTATTCGAGTCGAGCTTTTCGTAAAACTCGAGAGCTCTAGTAACGACCCCCATTGACTACAATGGGAGACTGGAGCATTTTTGTATGGGGGCCGCCGGGTGCCGAGCTTTTTTTTTTCTTTTCTTCTTCTTGCTTCCCTTCGCCCCCCCCTCTTCTTGCCAGACAAACAATTTGCCAATGACACGTGCTGCGTCAGGATGGGGAGGAGCCAAAGACTGGGGCGGGGTCGAACACGATTTGATGATCGTTCGGGTAACGAGCACCATCGAGTACGCTAACACTTAAACGGGCATCAAGATCGGCAGAGAACGTTCGCTCAACTCTAATCATAACGCAAAATGTGTCACAAACATAATCTCATGTATCTGCGATACACAGGACAGTGTATACTGAGGAGAATCTACCTCACATCTATGTGTATATACTGAGGAGAATCTACCTCCCCTCTATGTGTATATACTGAGGAGAATCTACCTTACCTCTGTGTGTATATACTGAGGAGAATCTACCTCACCTCTATGTGTATATACTGAGGAGAATCTACCTCCCCTCTATGTGTATATACTGAGGAGAATCTACCTCCCCTCTATGTGTATATACTGAGGAGAATCTACCTCCCCTCTATGTGTATATACTGAGGAGAATCTACCTCCCCTCTATGTGTATATACTGAGGAGAATCTACCTCACCTCTATGTGTATATACTGAGGAGAATCTACCTCCCCTCTATGTGTATATACTGAGGAGAATCTACCTCCCCTCTATGTGTATATACTGAGGAGAATCTACATCCCCTCTATGTGTATATACTGAGGAGAATCTACCTCCCCTCTATGTGTATATACTGAGGAGAATCTACCTCCCCTCTATGTGTATATACTGAGGAGAATCTACCTCACCTCTATGTGTATATACTGAGGAGAATCTACCTCACCTCTATGTGTATATACTGAGGGGAATCTACCTCACCTCTATATGTATATACTGAGGAGAATCTACCTCACCTCTATGTGTATATACTGAGGAGAATCTACCTCACATCTATGTGTATACTGAGGAGAATCTACCTCACCTCTATGTGTATGTACTGAGGAGAATCTACCTCACCTCTATGTGTATATACTGAGGAGAATCTACCTGACCTCTATGTGTATATACTGAGGAGAATCTACCTCACCTCTATGTGTATATACTGAGGAGAATCTACCTCCCCTCTGTGTGTATATACTGAGGAGAATCTACCTCACCTCTATGTGTATATACTGAGGAGAATCTACCTCCCCTCTATGTGTATATACTGAGGAGAATCTACCTCACCTTTATGTGTATATACTCAGGAGAATCTACCTCACCTCTATGTGTATATACTGAGGAGAAGCTACCTCACCTATATGTGTATATATACTGAGGAGAATCTACCTCACCTCTATGTGTATATACTGAGGAGAATCTACCTCCCCTCTGTGTGTATATACTGAGGAGAATCTACGTCACCTCTATGTGTATATACTGAGGAGAATCTACCTCCCCTCTATGTGTATATACTGAGGAGAATCTACCTCACCTTTATGTGTATATACTGAGGGGAATCTACCTCACCTATATGTGTATATACTGAAGAGAATCTACCTGCCCTCCATGTGTATATACTGAGGAGAATCTACGTCACCTCTATGTGTATATACTGAGGAGAATCTACCTCACCTCTATGTGTATATACTGAGGAGAATCTACCTCACCTATATGTGTATATACTGAGGAGAATCTACCTCACCTCTATGTGTATATACTGAGGAGATTCTACCTCACCTGTGTGTGTATATACTGAGGAGAATCTACCTCCCCTCTGTGTGTGTATATACTGAGGAGAATCTACCTCCCCTCTATGTGTATATACTGAGGAGAATCTACCTCCCCTCTATGTGTATATACTGAGGAGAATCTACCTCACCTCTATGTGTATATACTGAGGAGAATCTACCTCACCTCTATGTGTATATACTGAGGAGAATCTACCTCCCCTCTATGTGTATATACTGAGGAGAATCTACCTCCCCTCTATGTGTATATACTGAGGAGAATCTACCTCCCCTCTATGTGTATATACTGAGGAGAAACTACCTCACCTCTATGTGTATATACTGAGGAGAATCTACCTCACCTCTATGTGTATATACTGAGGAGAATCTACCTCCCCTCTATGTGTATATACTGAGGAGAATCTACCTCACCTCTATGTGTATATACTGAGGAGAATCTACCTCCCCTCTATGTGTATATACTGAGGAGAATCTACCTCCCCTCTATGTGTATATACTGAGGAGATTCTACCTCACCTGTGTGTGTATATACTGAGGAGAATCCACCTCCCCTCTATGTGTATATACTGAGGAGAATCTACCTCACCTCTATGTGTATATACTGAGGAGAATCTACCTCACCTCTATGTGTATATACTGAGGGGAATCTACCTCACCTCTATATGTATATACTGAGGAGAATCTACCTCACCTCTATGTGTATATACTGAGGAGAATCTACCTCACATCTATGTGTATACTGAGGAGAATCTACCTCACCTCTATGTGTATGTACTGAGGAGAATCTACCTCACCTCTATGTGTATATACTGAGGAGAATCTACCTGACCTCTATGTGTATATACTGAGGAGAATCTACCTCACCTCTATGTGTATATACTGAGGAGAATCTACCTCCCCTCTGTGTGTATATACTGAGGAGAATCTACCTCACCTCTATGTGTATATACTGAGGAGAATCTACCTCCCCTCTATGTGTATATACTGAGGAGAATCTACCTCACCTTTATGTGTATATACTCAGGAGAATCTACCTCACCTCTATGTGTATATACTGAGGAGAAGCTACCTCACCTATATGTGTATATATACTGAGGAGAATCTACCTCACCTCTATGTGTATATACTGAGGAGAATCTACCTCCCCTCTGTGTGTATATACTGAGGAGAATCTACGTCACCTCTATGTGTATATACTGAGGAGAATCTACCTCCCCTCTATGTGTATATACTGAGGAGAATCTACCTCACCTTTATGTGTATATACTGAGGGGAATCTACCTCACCTATATGTGTATATACTGAAGAGAATCTACCTGCCCTCCATGTGTATATACTGAGGAGAATCTACGTCACCTCTATGTGTATATACTGAGGAGAATCTACCTCACCTCTATGTGTATATACTGAGGAGAATCTACCTCACCTATATGTGTATATACTGAGGAGAATCTACCTCACCTCTATGTGTATATACTGAGGAGATTCTACCTCACCTGTGTGTGTATATACTGAGGAGAATCTACCTCCCCTCTGTGTGTGTATATACTGAGGAGAATCTACCTCCCCTCTATGTGTATATACTGAGGAGAATCTACCTCCCCTCTATGTGTATATACTGAGGAGAATCTACCTCACCTCTATGTGTATATACTGAGGAGAATCTACCTCACCTCTATGTGTATATACTGAGGAGAATCTACCTCCCCTCTATGTGTATATACTGAGGAGAATCTACCTCCCCTCTATGTGTATATACTGAGGAGAATCTACCTCCCCTCTATGTGTATATACTGAGGAGAATCTACCTCACCTCTATGTGTATATACTGAGGAGAATCTACCTCACCTCTATGTGTATATACTGAGGAGAATCTACCTCCCCTCTATGTGTATATACTGAGGAGAATCTACCTCACCTCTATGTGTATATACTGAGGAGAATCTACCTCCCCTCTATGTGTATATACTGAGGAGAATCTACCTCCCCTCTATGTGTATATACTGAGGAGATTCTACCTCACCTGTGTGTGTATATACTGAGGAGAATCCACCTCCCCTCTATGTGTATATACTGAGGAGAATCTACCTCACCTCTATGTGTATATACTGGGGAAAATCTACCTCACCTCTATGTGTATATACTGAGGAGAATCTACCTCCCCTCTATGTGTATATACTGAGGAGAATCTACCTCCCCTCTATGTGTATATACTGAGGAGAATCTACCTCCCCTCTATGTGTATATACTGAGGAGAATCTACCTCACCTCTATGTGTATATACTGAGGAGAATATACCTCACCTCTCATTGTATATACTGAGGAGAATCTACCTCACCCCTATGTGTATATACTGAGGAGAATCTACCTCACCTCTATGTGTATATACTGAGGAGAATCTACCTCCCCTCTGTGTGTATATACTGAGGAGAATCTACCTCCCCTCTATGTGTATATACTGAGGAGAATCTACCTCACCTCTATGTGTATATACTGAGGAGAATCTACCTCACCTCTATGTGTATATACTGAGGAGAATCTACCTCACCTCTATGTGTATATACTGAGGAGAATCTACCTCACCTCCATGTATATATACTGAGGAGAATCTACCTCCCCTCTATGTGTATATACTGAGAATCTACCTCACCTCTGTGTATATACTGAAGAGAATCCACCTCACCTCTATGTGTATATACTGAGGAGAATCTACCTCCCGTCTATGTTTATATATACTGAAAGGCTGTAATGTACATAAGGAAGTGGCCAGGGGCTGCAGGGATGGAGACTTTAAGGCTAAGATGGGGCTGTGTCCTCCAGTCTTGGGGTAAATTTTAATAAAAAGGGACGTTACCTTTAAGGGTATAAAGTGAGTAGAATGGGAGGTGGCACATTCTGCAGCGAGACATCAGTACATGCAGACTGAGGAGAATGTAACGCTCCTCTATGTGTAGGCGTATTATATTCCTCGGTTCCTCTGAAGTAACCACGAGTTCATGAAAAGTTTCCGTGATAACGACTGATAAACATTTACACCAAATTAACTCGGGCGAAGACGGGAATATCAGCTATTAACTCCCATAGTATAGAGGATACGTCTAATAATACGGCATCCAATAAATCAATTCATAGGTTACTGAAAAAAACAGACAGTGCCGAGGAGCCGAGATCAGCAATGTGTACATAAGGAGTGACCCCCCACGTATCGCTATCTAAGATGTCGAGGTTATCCCCCCCACCCACAGCTATACGATTGGTGGAGATTCAACCATTCTGACCCCCTCCAATCCCCAGGAAGGGGGTCCCCATATGAATGAAGGTTACAGGCGCGCAACCATTCCACTAACTTCAAGCAGAGCGCCGGATACAAGCAAACCTTCGGTGATCTCAAAGTCACTGAAATGAATGGAATGATGGGAAGCTTCCGCGCCCCGCTCGTGGGATCGGTGGGGTCAGAAGTAGATGCAGGAGCGGCGTGGACCGCATATACTGTAAACTGGCCTGCAGGGTGGATCCTAAAGGGAGTGAAGCCGACTGTTACTCTTCGTCTCCGACCCCGATGACTACGTCTCGCCTTGCTGAACTGACAGTGAGCCGGGCGATCAGCTGGTCACTGGGGATCCGCAGCAGCCGGCAGGCCATCAATAGAATTTGCCCGGGAAACCCCTTTAAATCTGCAGTCTGTTCATTTATGCTGTGGATTTTCAGTAAAGATTTCATCTCTTCAAAAATGGGTGTGAAATACGCATCCAACCTGGCGTGTTACGAGGGGCGTGATAAGGCTTCGGCTTTGTGTTCTTGTTTCTATGGTAACGGATGTTACATCACATGAAAGCCTTATGTCTAATATATGTGTTTGTAGCTTATGGCAACAGTGATCTCTAGACGCGGGAAAACAACATGGCGGAGTCTAAGGGGATATTCACAGCCAATGAGAGCAGAGGAGTGATAAAGTCGGCACAGGATACTCCTGGTGATATGTGGCAGACATCGGGGGATCAATGCCCTTCATATTCTACAGTTATGGACTGGGGGCCACTTCAGCCCCAATGATGAGGAACGTCCTGGACGACCGAGAGAGGTTGTTGTTCCGGAGATCGCCGGTGCTGCGCACAACCCCATACTGGAGGATCGGCCGGCGGCAGGAATAGCCGACATCATGGGGGTTTGTGGTGAACGGGTTTGTGTCATCATCCATGAAGAAGCCATCTGCAAAGTGGGTCCCCAAATGTCTGACAACAGATCAGAAAAGCATCGAGTGACAACTTCCCGCTCCATTTGTCAGCGTTTCCGGACTGATAAGAACTTCCTGGACCGACCGGTCACTATGGATGAGACCTGGATTTATGTGTATGACCCTGAAACCAAGGAGCAGTCAGAGAGTGGAGGCCCAGTGGTTCTCAGCCACTAAGGTGATGGCGTCTGTGTACAGATATATACAGCCACCACTAGGGGGAGCTCACTACATGCAGATATATACAGCCACCACTAGGGGGAGCAGTCAGAGAGTGGAGGCCCAGTGGTCCTCAGCCACTAAGGTGATGGCGTATGTGTACAGATATATACAGCCACCACTAGGGGGAGCAGTCAGAGTGGAGGCCCAGTGGTCCTCAGCCACTAAGGTGATGGTGTATGTGTACAGATATATACAGCCACCACTAGGGGGAGCAGTCAGAGAGTGGAGGCCCAGTGGTTCTCAGCCACTAAGGTGATGGCGTCTGTGTACAGATATATACAGCCACCACTAGGGGGAGCGGTCAGAGAGTGGAGGCCCAGTGGTTCTCAGCCACTAAGGTGATGGCGTCTGTGTTCTGGGATAAGGAGGGCCTGCTGCTAGTGGACGACCTTCACAATGGTTCCCCCATCAATGCAAGGGATTACATTGAACTTTTGGACCAATTGAAGGCAGCTCTGAAGGCCAAAAGATGCGGCAAGCTGTCCAAAGGAATCTTGTTCCTGCAAGACAATGCCTCCGCTCACACTGCACTAGCGACCGCGGCAAAACTGGTGGAGCTAGGCTTCCAGCTGGTTGACCACCCACCTTATTCACCAGATCTAGCTCCCTCCGACTATCATCTGTTTCCAGAAGAAACACCTCAAGGGGACCAAATGTCCCCCCATTTCTGATGCCATGGCTGCTACAGATGACTGGTTTGAGGCACAACCGAAATCCTTCTTTTTGCAAGGCTTCCAGAATTTGGAATCCCGATGTAAGAAGTGTGTTGGCATCAGTGGAGAGGATGTGGGAGAAATGGAAAGTGTCATCTTCATATCTCGTTTCTTTCTGGTTAAGGCCAAAGACTTACCAGCAGCCCCTCGTATATGAATATCCACTGCAGAAAATCGGGGGCAGCTTGCCGATTGGTGGAGGCCTTGTTGCTGAAGCCCCTGCCGATCTCGAGAACGGAGGTCTCGTGTCCCGCAGTAACTGTCACTGTGGGTGCCGTTGGGTATCTCCTCATTCCCACTGAAAGTCAATGGAGTGCTAGTGCACTTGTAGACCTCCACACTGCAGAAACCCCACAGAGGAGGATGGGGGGCATAAGACCCCTGTTCCCGAGATCAGCGGGGGTCTCAGTAGCGAGACCCCCATCGGTCAGTAATTTATCTCCTATGCAGCTGATAGGGGATAACTTGCAATTGCGGCACGCCAAGAACACCATAGGACGACCGACTGAAAGCCATGTGGGCACGCAGCCCGCGACTGTTCCGGCGGGAACGGTTATTGCTGGGGCGAACTGTTAGGCACCTATGCCCGACAGGTTGTCCTGTGTGAACGGGGCCTAAGGCACCGCGGCTCTTGTGCTCCTTCACTGGAGAGCATCTTGAAATACGTCTTACAAAGTTTCTTCTTAAAGGTCAGAGTAACGAGGCGTCTCAGCGGACGGACGGCTGAAGGCGAACAACCACAAGAAGGTCGCAGACAACAGTAAGGAGTTGCATCGCCTGCAGACGGTCTACAAGCCGCCATCACCCTGAGGCACTGTGGAAAGGATCTGACACAGACCCGCTGCCCGCCGGGCGTCTGAGCCACCAGCCGAGGGCGATTCACGGATTCTCTACTAGCACAATAATCTCCAGAGGACCTACAGTACCTACCTACAGTAGTAACAGCTCGCCTCCTCCGCGGGCCACCAACCTGTCTTAGTAAAGCCAGTTTCACAAGGGCATTCGGTAGCTCACAGCGGACCCCGGCTCTCCTCTGGCCGGCGACCCCACGATGCCAATAGCGGACGGGCTGCTCGTCTGCACAGAGTATGCTGCTATTTTTCCTCTGCTCGCGGAAATTGCAATTAGTTTCCACGCGTGTGAAGGAAAACGTGTAACCACATTCCCTCCGATGCGCGCCATTTGCTGCGGACGCCGACTGCAGGTTCCGCAATGGAAATCCGGCCTACGGACCCTTTTACATGGTACGACCTGTGGGTCAGATGAGGACCGGCCGTCCCAGCGATAGTCACTCCTGTGCCTTTACATGGGAACCATCATTGCTACTGGCGGGCGGCTGAGCGGCCGGGGATCGTCCGTCCACAGTCAACAGGCAGTGGGTCATAAGGGAACGACTGCCTGTTTCAGCCAGATGAAGAGCAAACACATTCGTATTCGCTGTTGGGTCGCGGTGCGTCTACACTGAGTGATAATCACACACAGGTTAGGGGTGAAGCCCGCCGCGGGACGCCACGACACGGGTGGGGGTCACAGAAGTCTGGGGTGAAGCCCGCCGCGGGACGCCACGACACGGGTGGGGGTCACAGAAGTCTGGGGTGAAGCCCGCCGCAGGACGCCACGACACGGGTGGGGGTCACAAAAGTCTGGGGTGAAGCCCGCCGTGGGACGCCACAACACGGGGGGAGGGGTCACAGAAGTCTGGGGTGAAGCCCGCCGCAGGACGCCACGACACGGGGGGGACACAGAAGTCAGGGGTGAAGCCCCCGGAGGGACGGCACAACACGGGGGGGGGGGGGGGAGGGACAGAAGTCAGGGGTGAAGCCCCCGAGGGACGCCACGGCACGGTGGGGGAGGGGGTGGACACAGAAGTCAGGGGTGAAGCCCCCTGAGGGACGCCACGGCACGGTGGGGGAGGGGGTGGATACAGAAGTCAGGGGTAAAGCCCCCCGAGGGACGCCACAACATGGACAAGGGTGGGCACAGAAGTCAGGGTTGAAGCCCCCCAAGGGACGTCACGACATGGGTGGGGGTAGGCACAGAAGTCAGGGGTGAAGCCCCCCGAGGGACGCCACGACACGGGGGGACACAGAAGTCAGAGGTGAAGCCCCCGAGGGATGCCACGGCACGGTGGGGGAGGGGATGGACACAGAAGTCAGGGGTGAAGCCCCCCGAGGGACGCCATGGCATGGTGGGGAAGGGGGTGGACACAGAAGTCAGGGGTAAAGCCCCCCGAGGGACGCCATGACATGGACAAGGGTGGGCACAGAAGTCAGGGGTGAAGCCCCCCAAGGGACGTCACGACATGGGCAGGGGTAGGCACAGAAGTCAGGGGTGAAGCCCCCCGAGGGACGCCACGACATGGGGGGGGACACAGAACACGGGGGTGAAGCCCCCCGTGGGACCCCACGACACAGGGGTCCCAGAGGTCAGGGGTGAAGCCCCCCGTGGGATGCCATGACACGGGGGGACACAGAAGTCAGCGGTGAAGCCCCTCGCGGGACGCCATGACACGGGGGGGGGGCACAGAAGTCAGGGGTGAAGCCCCCCGAGGGACGCCATGACATGGGGGGACACAGAAGTCAGGGTGAAGCACCCCGAGGGACGCCACGACACGGGGGGGGGGGGCACAGAAGTCAGTGGTGAAGCCCCCCGAGGGACGCCATGACACGGGGGGACACAGAAGTCAGGGGTGAAGCACCCCGAGGGACGCCATGACATGGGGGGACACAGAAGTCAGGGTGAAGCACCCCGAGGGACGCCACGACACGGGGGGGGGGGGGCACAGAAGTCAGTGGTGAAGCCCCCCGAGGGACGCCATGACACGGGGGGACACAGAAGTCAGGGGTGAAGCACCCCGAGGGACGCCATGACATGGGGGGACACAGAAGTCAGGGTGAAGCACCCCGAGGGACGCCACGACACGGGGGGGGGGGGGGGGCACAGAAGTCAGTGGTGAAGCCCCCCGAGGGACGCCATGACACGGGGGGACACAGAAGTCAGGGGTGAAGCACCCCGAGGGACGCCATGACATGGGGGGACACAGAAGTCAGGGTGAAGCACCCCGAGGGACGCCACGACACGGGGGGGGGGGGGGGCACAGAAGTCAGTGGTGAAGCCCCCCGAGGGACATCACGACACAGGGGGACACAGAAGTCAGGCGTGAAGCCCCCTGTGGGACCCGACGACACAGGGGGACACAGAAGTCAGGGGTGAAGCCCCCCGTGGGACGCCCTGACACGGGGGGGGGGGGGGAGAAGTCAGGGGTGAAGCCCCCAAGGGACGCCATGACACGGGGGGACACAGAAGTCAGGTGTGAAGCACCCTGAGGGACGCCATGACACGGGGGGACACAAAAGTCAGGGGTGAAGCACCCCGAGGGACGCCACGACATGGGGGGACACAGAAGTCAGGGTGAAGCACCCCGAGGGACGCCACGACACGGGGGGGGGGGCACAGAAGTCAGTGGTGAAGCCCCCCGAGGGACGCCATGACACGGGGGGACACAGAAGTCAGGGTGAAGCACCCCGAGGGACGCCACGACACGGGGGGGGGGGGGCACAGAAGTCAGTGGTGAAGCCCCCCGAGGGACGCCATGACACGGGGGGACACAGAAGTCAGGGGTGAAGCACCCCGAGGGACGCCATGACATGGGGGGACACAGAAGTCAGGGTGAAGCACCCCGAGGGACGCCACGACACGGGGGGGGGGGGCACAGAAGTCAGTGGTGAAGCCCCCCGAGGGACGCCATGACACGGGGGGACACAGAAGTCAGGGGTGAAGCACCCCGAGGGACGCCATGACATGGGGGGGGGGGGGGCAGAAGTCAGGGGTGAAGCCCCCCGTGGGACGCCCTGACACGGGGGGGGGGGGGGCAGAAGTCAGGGGTGAAGCCCCCAAGGGACGCCATGACACGGGGGGACACAGAAGTCAGGTGTGAAGCACCCTGAGGGACGCCATGACACGGGGGGACACAAAAGTCAGGGGTGAAGCACCCCGAGGGACGCCACGACATGGGGGGACACAGAAGTCAGGGGTGAAGTCCCCCGCAGGACGCCACGACACAGGGGGGAACAGGAGTCAGGGGTGAAGCCCCCCACAGGATGTGCCAACACAGGGGGACACAGATGTCAGGGGTGAAGCCCCCTGTGGGACATCACGACACAGGGGGGGGA